>NW_012194392.1:0-33279 GCF_000504015.1 Erythranthe guttata
CTTACCCATTTTCATTGATGTCATCTTTGTATTAATTAGGTGGATTTAGTATCTTATATGTACAAATTGATAATTAGGTGTCCATGAAGCAAAAATGATCAAAGAGTACGAAAAGAGTACAATTAGGAAAATAAAATCAAATTAGAAGAGAGGATCCCTCAACATCTTCGGTAGTGTCCACGAAGTCGAGCATAACTTTCTCATCCGGACTCCAAATCAACTTGTTCCGGCGGCATTAGAAAGCTATTTTAGCTGGCTACAATTCCTGTCTAATGTCAAATTTCCAAATTCGGACTCCAATATGGTCAAAATTAGATTCCAAAAGCGATCAAGAAAATACGTGCTACAGTACGAGAACACGAATGCGCATCAAGAAACGTGCACAAAAACACACGCTACAAAATATACGCACACAAGTAAAAGTACAAAAGCATGCACAAAAGTACTCACGCAAAAGTACATTCGCAAAAAGGATCACGAAAACACAAACTACAATCCTAGGACATTAATACCAATCAACAAACATGCACAAACACACTCGCTCAAATGGACATGCACAAACGTACATGTAAAAAAATATGAGCAAAAGTGCATTCGCAACAACGTTCTTAAAAACAAGAAATACAACACTAGGACTTTGATACGCATAACCAAACAATAGCAAAAACACTAAATACAAAAGATACAGTGGAGTGTAGAAATAAAACTTAACGTTTACGTTTACGTGGAGTTTTTTATGGATTAATTTATATTTTTGTTTTAATTGGTGGATTTAGTATCTTCTTATAGGTACAAATTGATAAGTAGGTGTCCATGAAGCAAAAATGATCAAAGAGTACGAAAAGAGTTGCGCAATTAGGAAAATAAAATCAAATTAGAAGAGAGGATCCCTCAACATCTTCGGTAGTGTCCACGAAGTCGAACATAACTTTCTCATCCGGACTCCAAATCAACTGGGTCCGGCGGCATTAGAAACCTATTTTAGCTGGCTACAATTCCTATCTAATATCAAATTTCAAAATTCGGACTCGAACATGAGCGCCTTGGATGCAAAAAGTGATCATGAAAATACGTGCTACAGTTCGAGGACACGAATGCGCATAAAAAAACGCGCACTAAAACACTCGCTACAAAAGATACGCACGTAAGTAAAAGTACAAAAGCATGCACAAAAGTACTCACGCAAAAGTACATTCGCAAAAAGGATCACGAAAACACAAACTACAATCCTAGGACATTAATACAAATCAACAAACATGCACAAACACACTCGCTCAAATGGACATGCACAAACGTACATGTAAAAAAATATGAGCAAAAGTGCATTCGCAACAACGTTCTTAAAAACAAGAAATACAACACTAGGAGTTTAATACGCATAACCAAACAATAGCAAAAACACTAAATACAAAAGATACAGTGGAGTGTAGAAATAACACTCAACGTTTACGTTTATGTGGGTTTTTTTATTGATTAATTTATATTTTTGTATTAATTGGTGGATTTAGTATCTTATATGTACAAATTGATAATTAGGTGTCCATGAAGCAAAAATGATCAAAGAGTACGAAAAGAGTTACAATTAGGAAAATAAAATCAAATTAGAAGAGAGGATCCCTCAACATCTTCGGTAGTGTCCACGAAGTCGGGCATAACTTTCTCATCCTGACTCCAAATCAACTTGTTCCGGCGGCATTAGAAAGCTATTTTAGCTGGCTACAATTCCTGTCTAATGTCAAATTTCCAAATTCGGACTCCAACATGGTCAAAATTAGATTCCAAAAGCGATCATGAAAATACGTGCTACAGTACGAGAACACGAATGCGCATCAAGAACGTGCACAAAAAACACACGCTACAAAATATACGCACACAAGTAAAAGTACAAAAGCATGCACAAAAGTACTCACGCAAAAGTACATTCGCAAAAAGGATCACGAAAACACAAACTACAATCCTAGGACATTAATACAAATCAACAAACATGCACAAACACACTCGCTCAAATGGACATGCACAAACGTACATGTAAAAAAATATGAGCAAAAGTGCATTCGCAACAACGTTCTTAAAAACAAGAAATACAACACTAGGACTTTGATACGCATAACCAAACAATAGCAAAAACACTAAATACAAAAGATACAGTGGAGTGTAGAAATAACACTTAACGTTTACGTTTACGTGGAGTTTTTTATGGATTAATTTATATTTTTGTTTTAATTGGTGGATTTAGTATCTTCTTATAGGTACAAATTGATAATTAGGTGTCCATGAAGCAAAAATGATCAAAGAGTACGAAAAGAGTTGCAATTAGGAAAATAAAATCAAATTAGAAGAGAGGATCCCTCAACATCTTCGGTAGTGTCCACGAAGTCGAGCATAACTTTCTCATCCGGACTCCAAATCAACTGGTTCCGGCGGCATTAGAAACCTATTTTAGCTGGCTACAATTCCTATCTAATATCAAATTTCCAAATTCGGACTCGAACATGGTCAAAATTGGATGCAAAAAGTGATCATGAAAATACGTGCTACAGTTCGAGGACACGAATGCGCATCAAAAAACGCACACTAAAACACTCGCTACAAAAGATACGCACGTAAGTAAAAGTACAAAAGCATGCACAAAAGTACTCACGCAAAAGTGCATTCGCAAAAAGGATCACGAAAACACAAACTACAATCCTATGACATTAATACAAATCAACAAACATGCACAAACACACTCGCTCAAATGGACATGCACAAACGTACATGTAAAAAAATATGCGCAAAAGTACATTCGCAACAACGTTCTGAAAAACACGAAATACAACACTAGGACTTTAATACGCATAACCAAACAATAGCAAAAACACTAAATACAAAAGATACAGTGGAGTGTAGAAATAACACTTAACGTTTACGTTTACGTGGAGTTTTTTATGGATTAATTTATATTTTTGTTTTAATTGGTGGATTTAGTATCTTCTTATAGGTACAAATTGATAATTAGGTGTCCATGAAGCAAAAATGATCAAAGAGTACGAAAAAGTTGCAATTAGGAAAATAAAATCAAATTAGAAAAGAGGATCCCTCAACATCTTCGGTAGTGTCCACGAAGTCGAGCATAACTTTCTCATCCGGACTCCAAATCAACTTGTTCCGGCAGCATTAGAAAGCTATTTTAGCTGGCTACAATTCCTGTCTAATGTCATATTTCCAAATTCGGACTCGAACATGGTCAAAATTAGATTCCAAAAGCGATCATGAAAATACGTGCTACGGTACGAGAACACGAATTCGCATCAAGAAACGTGCACAAAAACACACGCTACAAAATATACGCACTCAAGTAAAAGTACAAAAGCATGCAAAAAAGTACTCACGCAAAAGTACATTCGCAAAAAGGATCACGAAAACACAAACTACAATCCTAGGACATTAATACAAATCAACAAACATGCACAAACACACTCGCTCAAATGGACATGCACAAACGTACATGTAAAAAAATATGAGCAAAAGTGCATTCGCAACAACGTTCTTAAAAACAAGAAATACAACACTAGGACTTTGATACGCATAACCAAACAATAGCAAAAACACTAAATACAAAAGATACAGTGGAGTGTAGAAATAACACTTAACGTTTACGTTTACGTGGAGTTTTTTATGGATTAATTTATATTTTTGTTTTAATTGGTGGATTTAGTATCTTCTTATAGGTACAAATTGATAATTAGGTGTCCATGAAGCAAAAATGATCAAAGAGTACGAAAAGAGTTGCAATTAGGAAAATTTAATCAAATTAGAAAAGAGGATCCCTCAACATCTTCGGTAGTGTCCACGAAGTCGAGCATAACTTTGTCATCCGGACTCGAAATCAATTGGTTCCGGCGGCATTAGAAACCTATTTAGCTGGCTACAATTCCTATCTAATATCAAATTTCCAAATTCGGACTCGAACATGGTCAAAATTGGATGCAAAAAGTGATCATTAAAATACGTGCTACAGTTCGAGGACACGAATGCGCATCAAAAAACGCGCACTAAAACACTCGCTACAAAAGATACGCACGTAAGTAAAAGTACAAAAGCATGCACATAAGTACTCACGCAAAAGTGCATTCGCAAAAAGGATCACGAAAACACAAACTACAATCCTATGACATTAATACAAATCAACAAACATGCACAAACACACTCGCTCAAATGGACATGCACAAACGTACATGTAAAAAAATATGCGCAAAAGTACATTCGCAACAACGTTCTGAAAAACACGAAATACAACACTAGGACTTTAATACGCATAACCAAACAATAGCAAAAACACTAAATACAAAAGATACAGTGGAGTGTAGAAATAACACTCATCGTTTACGTTTATGTGGATTTTTTTATTGATTAATTTATATTTTTGTATTAATTGGTGGATTTAGTATCTTATATGTACAAATTGATAATTAGGTGTCCATGAAGCAAAAATGATCAAAGAGTACGAAAAGAGTTACAATTAGGAAAATAAAATCAAATTAGAAGAGAGGATCCCTCAACATCTTCGGTAGTGTCCACGAAGTCGAGCATAACTTTCTCATCCGGACTCCAAATCAACTTGTTCCGGCGGCATTAGAAAGCTATTTTAGCTGGCTACAATTCCTGTCTAATGTCAAATTTCCAAATTCGGACTCGAACATGGTCAAAATTAGATTCCAAAAGCGATCATGAAAATACGTGCTACAGTACGAGAACACGAATTCGCAACAAGAAACGTGCACAAAAACACACGCTACAAAATATACGCACACAAGTAAAAGTACAAAAGCATGCAAAATAGTACTCACGCAAAAGTACATTCGCAAAAAGGATCACGAAAACACAAACTACAATCCTAGGACATTAATACAAATCAACAAACATGCACAAACACACTCGCTCAAATGGACATGCACAAACGTACATGTAAAAAAATATGAGCAAAAGTGCATTCGCAACAACGTTCTTAAAAACAAGAAATACAACACTAGGACTTTGATACGCATAACCAAACAATAGCAAAAACACTAAATACAAAAGATACAGTGGAGTGTAGAAATAACACTTAACGTTTACGTTTACGTGGAGTTTTTTATGGATTAATTTATATTTTTGTATTAATTGGTGGATTTAGTATCTTCTTATAGGTACAAATTGATAATAAGGTGTCCATGAAGCAAAAATGATCAAAGAGTACGAATAGAGTTGCAATTAGGAAAATAAAATCAAATTAGAAGAGAGGATCCCTCACTATCTTCGGTAGTGTCCACGAAGTCGAGCATAACTTTCTCATCCGGACTCCAAATCAACTGGTTCCGGCGGCATTAGAAACCTATTTTAGCTGGCTACAATTCCTATCTAATATCAAATTTCCAAATTCGGACTCGAACATGGTCAAAATTGGATGCAAAAAGTGATCATGAAAATACGTGCTACAGTTCGAGGACACGAATGCGCATCAAAAAACGCGCACTAAAACACTCGCTACAAAAGATACGCACGTAAGTAAAAGTACAAAAGCATGCACAGAAGTACTCACGCAAAAGTGCATTCGCAAAAAGGATCACGAAAACACAAACTACAATCCTATGACATTAATACAAATCAACAAACATGCACAAACACACTCGCTCAAATGGACATGCACAAACGTACATGTAAAAAAATATGCGCAAAAGTACATTCGCAACAACGTTCTGAAAAACACGAAATACAACACTAGGACTTTAATACGCATAACCAAACAATAGCAAAAACACTAAATACAAAAGATACAGTGGAGTGTAGAAATAACACTCAACGTTTACGTTTATGTGGATTTTTTATTGATTAATTTATATTTTTGTATTAATTGGTGGATTTAGTATCTTATATGTACAAATTGATAATTAGGTGTCCATGAAGCAAAAATGATCAAAGAGTACGAAAAGAGTTACAATTAGGAAAATAAAATCAAATTAGAAGAGAGGATCCCTCAACATCTTCGGTAGTGTCCACGAAGTCGGGCATAACTTTCTCATCCTGACTCCAAATCAACTTGTTCCGGCGGCATTAGAAAGCTATTTTAGCTGGCTACAATTCCTGTCTAATGTCAAATTTCCAAATTCGGACTCCAACATGGTCAAAATTAGATTCCAAAAGCGATCATGAAAATACGTGCTACAGTACGAGAACACGAATGCGCATCAAGAAACGTGCACAAAAACACACGCTACAAAATATACGCACACAAGTAAAAGTACAAAATCATGCACAAAAGTACTCACGCAAAAGTACATTCGCAAAAAGGATCACGAAAACTCAAACTACAATCCTAGGACATTAATACAAATCAACAAACATGCACAAACACACTCGCTCAAATGGACATGCACAAACGTACATGTAAAAATATATGAGCAAAAGTGCATTCGCAACAACGTTCTTAAAAACAAGAAATACAACACTAGGACTTTGATACGCCTAACCAAACAATAGCAAAAACACTAAATACAAAAGATACAGTGGAGTGTAGAAATAACACTTAACGTTTACGTTTACGTGGAGTTTTTTATGGATTAATTTATATTTTTGTTTTAATTGGTGGATTTAGTATCTTCTTATAGGTACAAATTGATAATTAGGTGTCCATGAAGCAAAAATGATCAAAGAGTACGAAAAGAGTTGCGCAATTAGGAAAATAAAATCAAATTAGAAGAGAGGATCCCTCAACATCTTCGGTAGTGTCCACGAAGTCGAGCATAACTTTCTCATCCGGACTCCAAATCAACTGGTTCCGGCGGCATTAGAAACCTATTTTAGCTGGCTACAATTCCTATCTAATATCAAATTTCCAAATTCGGACTCGAACATGGTCAAAATTGGATGCAAAAAGTGATCATGAAAATACGTGCTACAGTTCGAGGACACGAATGCGCATCAAAAAACGCGCACTAAAACACTCGCTACAAAAGATACGCACGTAAGTAAAAGTACAAAAGCATGCACAGAAGTACTCACGCAAAAGTGCATTCGCAAAAAGGATCACGAAAACACAAACTACAATCCTATGACATTAATACAAATCAACAAACATGCACAAACACACTCGCTCAAATGGACATGCACAAACGTACATGTAAAAAAATATGCGCAAAAGTACATTCGCAACAACGTTCTGAAAAACACGAAATACAACACTAGGACTTTAATACGCATAACCAAACAATAGCAAAAACACTAAATACAAAAGATACAGTGGAGTGTAGAAATAACACTCAACGTTTACGTTTATGTGGATTTTTTATTGATTTATTTATATTTTTGTATTAATTGGTGGATTTAGTATCTTATATGTACAAATTGATAATTAGGTGTCCATGAAGCAAAAATGATCAAAGAGTACGAAAAGAGTTACAATTAGGAAAATAAAATCAAATTAGAAGAGAGGATCCCTCAACATCTTCGGTAGTGTCCACGAAGTCGAGCATAACTTTCTCATCCGGACTCCAAATCAACTTGTTCCGGCGGCATTAGAAAGCTATTTTAGCTGGCTACAATTCCTGTCTAATGTCAAATTTCCAAATTCGGACTCGAACATGGTCAAAATTAGATTCCAAAAGCGATCATGAAAATACGTGCTACAGTACGAGAACACGAATGCGCATCAAGAAACGTGCACAAAAACACACGCTACAAAATATACGCACACAAGTAAAAGTACAAAAGCATGCACAAAAGTACTCACGCAAAAGTACATTCGCAAAAAGGATCACGAAAACACAAACTACAATCCTAGGACATTAATACAAATCAACAAACATGCACAAACACACTCGCTCAAATGGACATGCACAAACGTACATGTAAAAAAATATGAGCAAAAGTGCATTCGCAACAACGTTCTTAAAAACAAGAAATACAACACTAGGACTTTGATACGCATAACCAAACAATAGCAAAAACACTAAATACAAAAGATACAGTGGAGTGTAGAAATAACACTTAACGTTTACGTTTACGTGGAGTTTTTTATGGATTAATTTATATTTTTGTTTTAATTGGTGGATTTAGTATCTTCTTATAGGTACAAATTGATAATTAGGTGTCCATGAAGCAAAAATGATCAAAGAGTACGAAAAGAGTTGCGCAATCAGAAAAATAAAATCAAATTAGAAGAGAGGATCCCTCAACATCTTCGGTAGTGTCCACGAAGTCGAGCATAACTTTCTCATCCGGACTCCAAATCAACTAGTTCCGGCGGCATTAGAAACCTATTTTAGCTGGCTACAATTCCTATCTAATATCAAATTTCCAAATTCGGACTCCAACATGGTCAAAATTAGATTCCAAAAGCGATCATGAAAATACGTGCTACAGTACGAGAACACGAATGCGCATCAAGAAACGTGCACAAAAACACACGCTACAAAATATAAGCACACAAGTAAAAGTACAAAAGCATGCACAAAAGTACTCACGCAAAAGTACATTCGCAAAAAGGATCACGAAAACACAAACTACAATCCTAGGACATTAATACAAATCAACAAACATGCACAAACACACTCGCTCAAATGGACATGCACAAACGTACATGTAAAAAAATATGAGCAAAAGTGCATTCGCAACAACGTTCTTAAAAACAAGAAATACAACACTAGGACTTTAATACGCATAACCAAACAATAGCAAAAACACTAAATACAAAAGATACAGTGGAGTGTAGAAATAACACTTAACGTTTACGTTTACGTGGAGTTTTTTATGGATTAATTTATATTTTTGTTTTAATTGGTGGATTTAGTATCTTCTTATAGGTACAAATTGATAATTAGGTGTCCATGAAGCAAAAATGATCAAAGAGTACGAAAAGAGTTGCGCAATTAGGAAAATAAAATCAAATTAGAAGAGAGGATCCCTCAACATCTTCGGTAGTGTCCACGAAGTCGAGCATAACTTTCTCATCCGGACTCCAAATCAACTAGTTCCGGCGGCATTAGAAACCTATTTTAGCTGGCTACAATTCCTGTCTAATATCAAATTTCCAAATTCGGACTCAAACATGATCAAAATTGGATGCTAAAAGTGATCATGAAAATACGTGCTACAGTTCGAGGACACGAATGCGCATCAAAAAACGCGCACTAAAACACTCGCTACAAAAGATAGGCACGTAAGTAAAAGTACAAAAGCATGCACAGAAGTACTCACGCAAAAGTGCATTCGCAAAAAGGATCACGAAAACACAAACTACAATCCTATGACATTAATACAAATCAACAGACATGCACAAACACACTCGCTCAAATGGACATGCACAAACGTACATGTAAAAAAATATGCGCAAAAGTACATTCGCAACAACGTTCTGAAAAACACGAAATACAACACTAGGACTTTAATACGCATAACCAAACAATAGCAAAAACACTAAATACAAAAGATACAGTGGAGTGTAGAAATAACACTCAACGTTTACGTTTATGTGGATTTTTTATTGATTTATTTATATTTTTGTATTAATTGGTGGATTTAGTATCTTATATGTACAAATTGATAATTAGGTGTCCATGAAGCAAAAATGATCAAAGAGTACGAAAAGAGTTACAATTAGGAAAATAAAATCAAATTAGAAGAGAGGATCCCTCAACATCTTCGGTAGTGTCCACGAAGTCGAGCATAACTTTCTCATCCGGACTCCAAATCAACTTGTTCCGGCGGCATTAGTAAGCTATTTTAGCTGGCTACAATTCCTGTCTAATGTCAAATTTCCAAATTCGGACTCCAACATGGTCAAAATTAGATTCCAAAAGCGATCATGAAAATACGTGCTACAGTACGAGAACACGAATGCGCATCAAGAAACGTGCACAAAAACACACGCTACAAAATATACGCACACAAGTAAAAGTACAAAAGCATGCACAAAAGTACTCACGCAAAAGTACATTCGCAAAAAGGATCACGAAAACACAAACTACAATCCTAGGACATTAATACAAATCAACAAACATGCACAAACACACTCGCTCAAATGGACATGCACAAACGTACATGTAAAAAAATATGAGCAAAAGTGCATTCGCAACAACGTTCTTAAAAACAAGAAATACAACACTAGGACTTTGATACGCATAACCAAACAATAGCAAAAACACTAAATACAAAAGATACAGTGGAGTGTAGAAATAACACTTAACGTTTACGTTTACGTGGAGTTTTTTATGGATTAATTTATATTTTTGTTTTAATTTCTTCTTATAGGTACAAATTGATAATTAGGTGTCCATGAAGCAAAAATGATCAAAGAGTACGAAAAGAGTTGCAATCAGAAAAATAAAATCAAATTAGAAGAGAGGATCCCTCAACATCTTCGGTAGTGTCCACGAAGTCGAGCATAACTTTCTCATCCGGACTCCAAATCAACTAGTTCCGGCGGCATTAGAAACCTATTTTAGCTGGCTACAATTCCTATCTAATATCAAATTTCCAAATTCGGACTCCAACATGGTCAAAATTAGATTCCAAAAGCGATCATGAAAATACGTGCTACAGTACGAGAACACGAATGCGCATCAAGAAACGTGCACAAAAACACACGCTACAAAATATAAGCACACAAGTAAAAGTACAAAAGCATGCACAAAAGTACTCACACAAAAGTACATTCGCAAAAAGGATCACGAAAACACAACCTACAATCCTAGGACATTAATACAAATCAACAAACATGCACAAACACACTCGCTCAAATGGACATGCACAAACGTACATGTAAAAAAATATGAGCAAAAGTGCATTCGCAACAACGTTCTTAAAAACAAGAAATACAACACTAGGACTTTAATACGCATAACCAAACAATAGCAAAAACACTAAATACAAAAGATACAGTGGAGTGTAGAAATAACACTTAACGTTTACGTTTACGTGGAGTTTTTTATGGATTAATTTATATTTTTGTTTTAATTGGTGGATTTAGTATCTTCTTATAGGTACAAATTGATAATTAGGTGTCCATGAAGCAAAAATGACCAAAGAGTACGAAAAGAGTTGCGCAATTAGGAAAATAAAATCAAATTAGAAGAGAGGATCCCTCAACATCTTCGGTAGTGTACACGAAGTCGAGCATAACTTTCTCATCCGGACTCCAAATCAACTGGTTCCGGCGGCATTAGAAACCTATTTTAGCTGGCTACAATTCCTATCTAATATCAAATTTCCAAATTCGGACTCGAACATGGTCAAAATTGGATGCAAAAAGTGATCATGAAAATACGTGCTACAGTTCGAGGACACGAATGCGCATCAAAAAACGCGCACTAAAACACTCGCTACAAAAGATACGCACGTAAGTAAAAGTACAAAAGCATGCACAGAAGTACTCACGCAAAAGTGCATTCGCAAAAAGGATCACGAAAACACAAACAACAATCCTATGACATTAATACAAATCAACAAACATGCACAAACACACTCGCTCAAATGGACATGCACAAACGTACATGTAAAAAAATATGCGCAAAAGTACATTCGCAACAACGTTCTGAAAAACACGAAATAGAACACTAGGACTTTAATACGCATAACCAAACAATAGCAAAAACACTAAATACAAAAGATACAGTGGAGTGTAGAAATAACACATAACGTTTACGTTTACGTGGATTTTTTTATTGATTAATTTATATTTTTGTACTAATTGGTGGATTTAGTATCTTATATGTACAAGTTGATAATTAGGTGCCCATGAAGCAAAAATGATCATAGAGTACGAAAAGAGTTGCAATTAGGAAAATAAAATCAAATTAGAAGAGAGGATCCCTCAACATCTTCGGTAGTGTCCACGAAGTCGAGCATAACTTTCTCATCCGGACTCCAAATCAACTTGTTCCGGCGGCATTAGAAAGCTATTTTAGCTGGCTACAATTCCTGTGTAATGTCAAATTTCCAAATTCGGACTCGAACATGGTCAAAATTAGATTCCAAAAGCGATCATGAAAATACGTGCTACAGTACGAGAACACGAATGCGCATCAAGAAACGTGCACAAAAACACACGCTCCAACATATACGCACACAAGTAAAAGTACAAAAGCATGTTCAAAAGTACTCACGCAAAAGTACATTCGCAAAAAGGATCACGAAAACACAAACTACAATCCTAGGACATTAATACAAATCAACAAACATGCACAAACACACTCGCTCAAATGGACATGCACAAACGTACATGTAAAAAAATATGAGCAAAAGTGCATTCGCAACAACGTTCTTAAAAACAAGAAATACAACACTAGGACTTTGATACGCATAACCAAACAATAGCAAAAACACTAAATACAAAAGATACAGTGGAGTGTAGAAATAACACTTAACGTTTACGTTTACGTGGAGTTTTTTATGGATTAATTTATATTTTTGTTTTAATTGGTGGATTTAGTATCTTCTTATAGGTACAAATTGATAATTAGGTGTCCATGAAGCAAAAATGATCAAAGAGTACGAAAAGAGTTGCAATTAGGAAAATAAAATCAAATTAGAAGAGAGGATCCCTCAACATCTTCGGTAGTGTCCACGAAGTCGAGCATAACTTTCTCATCCGGACTCCAAATCAACTGGTTCCGGCGGCATTAGAAACCTATTTTAGCTGGCTACAATTCCTATCTAATATCAAATTTCCAAATTCGGACTCGAACATGGTCAAAATTGGATGCAAAAAGTGATCATGAAAATACGTGCTACAGTTCGAGGACACGAATGCGCATAAAAAAACGCGCACTAAAACACTCGCTACAAAAGATACGCACGTAAGTAAAAGTACAAAAGCATGCACAGAAGTACTCACGCAAAAGTGCATTCGCAAAAAGGATCACGAAAACACAAACTACAATCCTATGACATTAATACAAATCAACAAACATGCACAAACACACTCGCTCAAATGGACATGCACAAACGTACATGTAAAAAAATATGCGCAAAAGTACATTCGCAACAACGTTCTGAAAAACACGAAATACAACACTAGGACTTTAATACGCATAACCAAACAATAGCAAAAACACTAAATACAAAAGATACAGTGGAGTGTAGAAATAACACTCAACGTTTACGTTTATGTGGATTTTTTTATTGATTAATTTATATTTTTGTATTAATTGGTGGATTTAGTATCTTATATGTACAAATTGATAATTAGGTGTCCATGAAGCAAAAATGATCAAAGAGTACGAAGAGAGTTACAATTAGGAAAATAAAATCAAATTAGAAGAGAGGATCCCTCAACATCTTCGGTAGTGTCCACGAAGTCGAGCATAACGTTCTCATCCGGACTCCAAATCAACTTGTTCCGGCGGCATTAGAAAGCTATTTTAGCTGGCTACAATTCCTGTCTAATGTCAAATTTCCAAATTCGGACTCGAACATTGGTCAAAATTAGATTCCAAAAGCGATCATGAAAATACGTGCTACAGTACGAGAACACGAATGCGCATCAAGAAACGTGCACAAAAACACACGCTACAAAATATACGCACACAAGTAAAAGTACAAAAGCATGCACAAAAGTACTCACGCAAAAGTACATTCGCAAAAAGGATCACGAAAACACAAACTACAATCCTAGGACATTAATACAAATCAACAAACATGCACAAACACACTCGCTCAAATGGACATGCACAAACGTACATGTAAAAAAATATGAGCAAAAGTGCATTCGCAACAACGTTCTTAAAAACAAGAAATACAACACTAGGACTTTAATACGCATAACCAAACTATTGCATACAAAAGATACAGTGGAGTGTAGAAATAACACTTAACGTTTACGTTTACGTGGAGTTTTTTATGGATTAATTTATATTTTTGTTTTAATCGGTGGATTTAGTATCTTCTTATAGGTACAAAATGATAATTAGGTGTCCATGAAGCAAAAATGATCAAAGAGTACGAATAGAGTTGCAATTAGGAAAATAAAATCAAATTAGAAGAGAGGATCCCTCACTATCTTCGGTAGTGTCCACGAAGTCGAGCATAACTTTCTCATCCGGACTCCAAATCAACTGGTTCCGGCGGCATTAGAAACCTATTTTAGCTGGCTACAATTCCTATCTAATATCAAATTTCCAAATTCGGACTCGAACATGGTCAAAATTGGATGCAAAATGTGATCATGAAAATACGTGCTACAGTTCGAGGACACGAATGCGCATCAAAAAACGCGCACTAAAACACTCGCTACAAAAGATACGCACGTAAGTAAAAGTACAAAAGCATGCACAAAAGTACTCACGCAAAAGTACATTCGCAAAAAGGATCACGAAAACACAAACTACAATCCTAGGACATTAATACAAATCAACAAACATGCACAAACTCACTCGCTCAAATGGACATGCACAAACGTACATGTAAAAAAATATGCGCAAAAGTGCATTCGCAACAACGTTCTTAAAAACACGAAATACAACACTAGGACTTTAATACGCATAACCAAACAATAGCAAAAACACTAAATACAAAAGATACAGTGGAGTGTAGAAATAACACTCAACGTTTACCTTTACGTGGAGTTTTTTATGGATTAATTTATATTTTTGTATTAATTGGTGGATTTAGTATCTTCTTATAGGTACAAATTGATAATTAGGTGTCCATGAAGCAAAAATGATCAAAGAGTACGAAAAGAGTTGCAATTAGGAAAATAAAATCAAATTAGAAGAGAGGATCCCTCAACATCTTCGGTAGTGTCCACGAAGTCGAGCATAACTTTCTCATCCGGACTCCAAATCAACTTGTTCCGGCGGCATTAGAAAGCTAATTTAGCTGGCTACAATTCCTGTCTAATGTCAAATTTCCAAATTCGGACTCGAACAAGGTTAAAATTAGATTCCAAAAGCGATCATGAAAATACGTGCTACAGTACGAGAACACGAATGCGCATCAAGAAACGTGCACAAAAACACACGCTACAAAATATACGCAAACAAGTAAAAGTACAAAAGCATGCACAAAAGTACTCACGCAAAAGTACATTCGCAAAAAGGATCACGAAAACACAAACTACAATCCTAGGACATTAATACAAATCAACAAACATGCACAAACACACTCGCTCAAATGGACATGCACAAACGTACATGTAAAAAAATATGAGCAAAAGTGCATTCGCAACAACGTTCTTAAAAACAAGAAATACAACACTAGGACTTTAATACGCATAACCAAACAATAGCAAAAACACTAAATCCAAAAGATACAGTGGAGTGCAGAAATAACACTTAACGTTTACGTTTACGTGGAGTTTTTATGGATTAATTTATATTTTTGTTTTAATTGGGGGATTTAGTATCTTCTTATAGGTACCAATTGAATATTAGGTGTCGATGATGCAAAAATGATCAAAGAGTACGAAAAGAGTTGCAATTAGGAAAATAAAATCAAATTAGAAGAGAGGATCCCTCAACATCTTCGGTAGTGTCCACGAAGTCGAGCATAACTTTCTCATCCAGACTCCAAATCAACTGGTTCCGGCGGCATTAGAAACCTATTTTAGCTGGCTACAATTCCTATCTAATATCAAATTTCCAAATTCGGACTTGAACATGGTCAAAATTGGATGCAAAAAGTGATCATGAAAATACGTGCTACAGTTCGAGGACACGAATGCGCATAAAAAAACGCACACTAAAACACTCGCTACAAAAGATACGCACGTAAGTAAAAGTACAAAAGCATGCACAAAAGTACTCACGCAAAAGTACATTCGCAAAAAGGATCACGAAAACACAAACTACAATCCTAGGACATTAATACAAATCAACAAACATGCACAAACACACTCGCTCAAATGGACATGCACAAACGTACATGTAAAAAAATATGAGCAAAAGTGCATTCGCAACAACGTTCTTAAAAACAAGAAATACAACACTAGGAGTTTAATACGCATAACCAAACAATAGCAAAAACACTAAATACAAAAGATACAGTGGAGTGTAGAAATAACACTCAACGTTTACGTTTATGTGGGTTTTTTTATTGATTAATTTATATTTTTGTATTAATTGGTGGATTTAGTATCTTATATGTACAAATTGATAATTAGGTGTCCATGAAGCAAAAATGATCAAAGAGTACGAAAAGAGTTACAATTAGGAAAATAAAATCAAATTAGAAGAGAGGATCCCTCAACATCTTCGGTAGTGTCCACGAAGTCGAGCATAACTTTCTCATCCTGACTCCAAATAAACTTGTTCCGGCGGCATTAGAAAGCTATTTTAGCTGGCTACAATTCCTGTCTAATGTCAAATTTCCAAATTCGGACTCCAACATGGTCAAAATTAGATTCCAAAAGCGATCATGAAAATACGTGCTACAGTACGAGAACACGAATGCGCATCAAGAACGTGCACAAAAAACACACGCTACAAAATATACGCACACAAGTAAAAGTACAAAAGCATGCATAAAAGTACTCACGCAAAAGTACATTCGCAAAAAGGATCACGAAAACACAAACTACAATCCTAGGACATTAATACAAATCAAAAAACATGCACAAACACACTCGCTCAAATGGACATGCACAAACGTACATGTAAAAAAATATGAGCAAAAGTGCATTCGCAACAACGTTCTTAAAAACAAGAAATACAACACTAGGACTTTGATACGCATAACCAAACAATAGCAAAAACACTAAATACAAAAGATACAGTGGAGTGTAGAAATAACACTTAACGTTTACGTTTACGTGGAGTTTTTTATGGATTAATTTATATTTTTGTTTTAATTGGTGGATTTAGTATCTTCTTATAGGTACAAATTGATAATTAGGTGTCCATGAAGCAAAAATGATCAAAGAGTATGAAAAGAGTTGCAATTAGGAAAATAAAATCAAATTAGAAGAGAGGATCCCTCAACATCTTCGGTAGTGTCCACGAAGTCGAGCATAACTTTCTCATCCCGGACTCCAATCAACTGGTTCCGGCGGCATTAGAAACCTATTTTAGCTGGCTACAATTCCTATCTAATATCAAATTTCCAAATTCGGACTCGAACATGGTTAAAATTAGATTCCAAAAGCGATCATGAAAATACGTGCTACAGTACGAGAACACGAATGCGCATCAAGAAGCGTGCACAAAAACACACGCTACAAAATATACGCAAACAAGTAAAAGTACAAAAGCATGCACAAAAGTACTCACGCAAAAGTACATTCGCAAAAAGGATCACGAAAACACAAACTACAATCCTAGAACATTAATACAAATCAACAAACATGCACAAACACACTCGCTCAAATGGACATGCACAAACGTACATGTAAAAAAATATGAGCAAAAGTGCATTCGCAACAACGTTCTTAAAAACAAGAAATACAACACTAGGACTTTAATACGCATAACCAAACAATAGCAAAAACACTAAATCCAAAAGATACAGTGGAGTGCAGAAATAACACTTAACGTTTACGTTTATGTGGAGTTTTCATGGATTAATTTATATTTTTGTTTTAATTGGTGGATTTAGTATCTTCTTATAGGTACAAATTGATAATTAGGTGTCCATGAAGCAAAAATGATCAAAGGTTACGAAAAGAGTTGCGCAATTAGGAAAATAAAATCAAATTAGAAGAGAGGATCCCTCAACATCTTCGGTAGTGTCCACGAAGTCGAGCATAACTTTCTCATCCGGACTCCAAATCAACTGGTTCCGGCGGCATTAGAAACCTATTTTAGCTGGCTACAATTCCTATCTAATATCAAATATCCAAATTCGGACTCGAACATGGTTAAAATTAGATTCCAAAAGCGATCATGAAAATACGTGCTACAGTACGAGAACACGAATGCGCATCAAGAAACGTGCACAAAAACACACGCTACAAAATATACGCAAACAAGTAAAAGTACAAAAGCATGCACAAAAGTACTCACGCAAAAGTACATTCGCAAAAAGGATCACGAAAACACAAACTACAATCCTAGGACATTAATACAAATCAACAAACATGCACAAACACACTCGCTCAAATGGACATGCACAAACGTACATGTAAAAAAATATGAGCAAAAGTGCATTCGCAACAACGTTCTTAAAAATCAAGAAATACAACACTAGGACTTTGATACGCATAACCAAACAATAGCAAAAACACTAAATACAAAAGATACAGTGGAGTGTAGAAATAACACTTAACGTTTACGTTTACGTGGAGTTTTCAATGGATTAATTTATATTTTTGTTTTATTTGGGGGATTTAGTATCTTCTCTTAGGTACAAATTGATATTTAGGGGTCCACGAAGCAAAAATGATCAAAGGTTACGAAAAGAGTTGCGCAATTAGGAAAATAAAATCAAATTAGAAGAGAGGATCCCTCAACATCTTCGGTAGTGTCCACGAAGTCGAGCATAACTTTCTCATCCGGACTCCAAATCAACTGGTTCCGGCGGCATTAGAAACCTATTTTAGCTGGCTACAATTCCTATCTAATATCAAATTTCCAAATTCGGACTCGAACATGGTTAAAATTAGATTCCAAAAGCGATCATGAAAATACGTGCTACAGTACGAGAACACGAATGCGCATCAAGAAGCGTGCACAAAAACACACGCTACAAAATATACGCAAACAAGTAAAAGTACAAAAGCATGCACAAAAGTACTCACGCAAAAGTACATTCGCAAAATGGATCACGAAAACACAAACTACAATCCTAGGACATTAATACAAATCAACAAACATGCACAAACACACTCGCTCAAATGGACATGCACAAACGTACATTAAAAAAATATGAGCAAAAGTGCATTCGCAACAACGTTCTAAAAACAAGAAATACAACACTAGGACTTTAATACGCATAACAAAACAATAGCAAAAACACTAAATCCAAAAGATACAGTGGAGTGCAGAAATAACACTTAACGTTTACGTTTACGTGGAGTTTTCATGGATTAATTTATATTTTTGTTTTAATTGGTGGATTTAGTATCTTCTTATAGGTACAAATTGATAATTAGGTGTCCATGAAGCAAAAATGATCAAAGGTTACGAAAAGAGTTGCGCAATTAGGAAAATAAAATCAAATTAGAAGAGAGGATCCCTCAACATCTTCGGTAGTGTCCACGAAGTCGAGCATAACTTTCTCATCCGGACTCCAAATCAACTGGTTCCGGCGGCATTAGAAACCTATTTTAGCTGGCTACAATTCCTATCTAATATCAAATTTCCAAATTCGGACTCGAACATGGTTAAAATTGGATTCCAAAAGCGATCATGAAAATACGTGCTACAGTACGAGAACACGAATGCGCATCAAGAAACGTGCACAAAAACACACGCTACAAAATATACGCAAACAAGTAAAAGTACAAAAGCATGCACAAAAGTACTCACGCAAAAGTACATTCGCAAAAAGGATCACGAAAACACAAACTACAATCCTAGGACATTAATACAAATCAACAAACATGCACAAACACACTCGCTCAAATGGACATGCACAAACGTACATGTAAAAAAATATGAGCAAAAGTGCATTCGCAACAACGTTCTTAAAAACAAGAAATACAACACTAGGACTTTAATACGCATAACCAAACAATAGCAAAAACACTAAATCCAAAAGATACAGTGGAGTGCAGAAATAACACTTAACGTTTACGTTTACGTGGAGTTTTCATGGATTAATTTATATTTTTGGTTTAATTGGTGGATTTAGTATCTTCTTATAGGTACAAATTGATAATTAGGTGTCGACGACAGCATAATAGGACAAGCTTTGAGGAAAAGAGTTGCAATTAGGAAAGTAAAATCAAATTAGAAGAGAGGATCCCTCAACATCTTCGGTAGTGTCCACGAAGTCGAGCATAACTTTCTTATCCGGACTCCAAATCAACTGGTTCCGGCGGCATTAGAAACCTATTTTAGCTGGCTACAATTCCTACCTAATATCAAATTTCCAAATTCGGACTCGAACATGGTCAAAATTGGATGCAAAAAGTGATCATGAAAATACGTGCTACAGTTCGAGGACACGAATGCGCATCAAAAAACGCGCACTAAAACACTCGCTACAAAGATACGCACGTAAGTAAAAGTACAAAAGCATGCACAGAAGTACTCACGCAAAAGTGCATTCGCAAAAAGGATCACGAAAACACAAACTACAATCCTATGACATTAATACAAATCAACAAACATGCACAAACACACTCGCTCAAATGGACATGCACAAACGTACATGTAAAAAAATATGCGCAAATGTACATTCGCAACAACGTTCTGAAAAACACGAAATACAACACTAGGACTTTAATACGCATAACCAAACAATAGCAAAAACACTAAATACAAAAGATACAGTGGAGTGTAGAAATAACACTCAACGTTTACGTTTATGTGGATTTTTTTATTGATTAATTTATATTTTTGTATTAATTGGTGGATTTAGTATCTTATATGTACAAATTGATAATTAGGTGTCCATGAAGCAAAAATGATCAAAGAGTACGAAAAGAGTTACAATTAGGAAAATAAAATCAAATTAGAAGAGAGGATCCCTCAACATCTTCGGTAGTGTCCACGAAGTCGAGCATAACTTTCTCATCCGGACTCCAAATCAACTTGTTCAGGCGGCGTTAGAAAGCTATTTTAGCTGGCTACAATTCCTGTCTAATGTCAAATTTCCAAATTCGGACTCCAACATGGTCAAAATTAGATTCCAAAAGCGATCATGAAAATACGTGCTACAGTACGAGAACACGAATGCGCATCTAGAAACGTGCACAAAAACACACGCTACAAAATATACGCACACAAGTAAAAGTACAAAAGCATGCACAAAAGTACTCACGCAAAAGTACATTCGCAAAAAGGATCACGAAAACACAAACTACAATCCTAGGACATTAATACAAATCAACAAACATGCAGAAACACACTCGCTCAAATGGACATGCACAAACGTACATGTAAAATAATATGAGCAAAAGTGCATTCGCAACAACGTTCTTAAAAACAAGAAATACAACACTAGGACTTTGATACGCATAACCAAACAATAGCAAAAACACTAAATACAAAAGATACAGTGGAGTGTAGAAATAACACTTAACGTTTACGTTTACGTGGAGTTTTTTATGGATTAATTTATATTTTTGTTTTAATTGGTGGATTTAGTATCTTTTTATAGGTACAAATTGATAATTAGGTGTCCATGAAGCAAAAAAGATCAAAGAGTACGAAAAGAGTTGCAATTAGGAAAATAAAATCAAATTAGAAGAGAGGATCCCTCAACATCTTCGGTAGTGTCCACGAAGTCGAGCATAACTTTCTCATCCTGACTCCAAATCAACTGGTTCCGGCGGCATTAGAAACCTATTTTAGCTGGCTACAATTCCTATCTAATATCAAATATCCAAATTCGGACTCGAACATGGTCAAAATTGGATGCAAAAAGTGATCATGAAAATACGTGCTACAGTTCGAGGACACGAATGCGCATCAAAAAACGCGCACTAAAACACTCGCTACAAAAGATACGCACGTAAGTAAAAGTACAAAAGCTTGCACTGAAGTGCTCACGCAAAAGTGCATTCGCAAAAAGGATCACGAAAACACAAACTACAATCCTATGACATTAATACAAATCAACAAACATGCACAAACACACTCGCTCAAATGGACATGCACAAACGTACATGTAAAAAAATATGCGCAAGAGTACATTCGCAACAACTTTCTGAAAAACACGAAATACAACCCTAGGACTTTAATACGCATAACCAAACAATAGCAAAAACACTAAATACAAAAGATACAGTGGAGTGTAGAAATAACACTCAACGTTTACGTTTATGTGGATTTTTTTATTGATTAATTTATATTTTTGTATTAATTGGTGGATTTAGTATCTTATATGTACAAATTGATAATTAGGTGTCCATGAAGCAAAAATGATCAAAGAGTACGAAGAGAGTTACAATTAGGAAAATAAAATCAAATTAGAAGAGAGGATCCCTCAACATCTTCGGTAGTGTCCACGAAGTCGAGCATAACTTTCTCATCCGGACTCCAAATCAACTTGTTTCGGCGGCATTAGAAAGCTATTTTAGCTGGCTACAATTCCTGTCTAATGTCAAATTTCCAAATTCGGACTCGAACATGGTCAAAATTAGATTCCAAAAGCGATCATGAAAATACGTGCTACAGTACGAGAACACGAATGCGCATCAAGAAACGTGCACAAAAACACACGCTACAAAATATACGCACACAAGTAAAAGTACAAAAGCATGCACAAAAGTACTCACGCAAAAGTACATTCGCAAAAAGGATCACGAAAACACAAACTACAATCCTAGGACATTAATACAAATCAACAAACATGCACAAACACACTCGCTCAAATGGACATGCACAAACGTTCATGTAAAAAAATATGAGCAAAAGTGCATTCGCAACAAAGTTCTTAAAAACAAGAAATACAACACTAGGACTTTAATACGCATAACCAAACAATAGCATACAAAAGATACAGTGGAGTGTAGAAATAACACTTAACGTTTACGTTTACGTGGAGTTTTTTATGGATTAATTTATATTTTTGTTTTAATTGGTGGATTTAGTATCTTCTTATCGATACAAATTGATAATTAGGTGTCCATGAAGCAAAAATGATCAAAGAGTACGAAAAGAGTTGCAGTTAGGAAAATAAAATCAAATTAGAAGAGAGGATCCCTCAACATCTTCGGTAGTGTCCACGAAGTCGAGCATAACTTTCTCATCCGGACTCCAAATCAACTGGTTCCGGCGGCATTAGAAACCTATTTTAGCTGGCTACAATTCCTATCTAATATCAAATTTCCAAATTCGGACTCGAACATGGTCAAAATTGGATGCAAAAAGTGATCATGAAAATACGTGCTACAGTTCGAGGACACGAATGCGCATCAAAAAACGCGCACTAAAACACACGCTACAAAAGATACGCACGTAAGTAAAAGTACAAAAGCATGCACAAAAGTACTCACGCAAAAGTGCATTCACAAAAAGGATCACGAAAACACAAACTACAATCCTATGACATTAATACAAATCAACAAACATGCACAAACACACTCGCTCAAATGGACATGCACAAACGTACATGTAAAAAAATATGTGCAAAAGTACATTCGCAACAACGTTCTTAAAAACACGAAATACAACACTAGGACATTAATACGCATAACCAAACAATAGCAAAAACACTAAATACAAAAGATACAGTGGAGTGTAGAAATAACACTCAACGTTTACGTGTATGTGGATTTTTTTATTGATTATTTATATTTTGGTATTAATTGGTGGATTTAGTATCTTGTATGTACAAATTGATAATTAGGTGTCCATGAAGCCAAAATGATCAAAGAGTACGAAAAGAGTTACAATTAGGAAAATAAAATCAAATTAGAAGAGAGGATCCCTCAACATCTTCGGTAGTGTCCACGAAGTCGAGCATAACTTTCTCATCCGGACTCCAAATCAACTTGTTCCGGCGGCATTAGAAAGCTATTTTAGCTGGCTACAATTCCTGTCTAATGTCAAATTTCCAAATTCGGACTCGAACATGGTCAAAATTAGATTCCAAAAGCGATCATGAAAATACGTGCTACAGTACGAGAACACGAAAGCGCATCAAGAAACGTGCACAAAAACACACGCTACAAAATATACGTTCACAAGTAAAAGTACAAAAGCATGCACAATAGTACTCACGCAAAAGTACATTCGCAAAAAGGATCACGAAAACACAAACTACAATCCTTGGACATTAATACAAATCAACAAACATGCACAAACACACTCGCTCAAATGGACATGCACAAACGTACATGTAAAAAAATATAAGCAAAAGTGCATTCGCAACAACGTTCTTAAAAACAAGAAATACAACACTAGGACTTTAATACGCATAACCAAACAATAGCATACAAAAGATACAGTGGAGTGGAGAAATAACACTTAACGTTTACGTTTACGTCGAGTTTTTTATGGATTAATTTATATTTTTGTTTTAATTGGTGGATTTAGTATCTTCTTATAGGTACAAATTGATAATTAGGTGTCCATGAAGCAAAAATGATCAAAGAGTACGAAAAGAGTTGCAATTAGGAAAATTAAATCAAATTAGAAGAGAGGATCCCTCAACATCTTCGGTAGTGTCCACGAAGTCGAGCATAACTTTCTCATCCGGACTCCAAATCAACTGGTTCCGGCGGCATTAGAAACCTATTTTAGCTGGCTACAATTCCTATCTAATATCAAATTTCCAAATTCGGACTCGAACATGGTCAAAATTAGATGCAAAAAGTGATCATGAAAATACGTGCTACAGTTCGAGGACACGAATGCGCATCAAAAAACGCGCACTAAAACACTCGCTACAAAAGATACGCACGTAAGTAAAAGTACAAAAGCTTGCACTGAATTACTCACGCAAAAGTGCATTCGCAAAAAGGATCACGAAAACACAAACTACAATCCTATGACATTAATACAAATCAACAAACATGCACAAACACACTCGCTCAAATGGACATGCACAAACGTACATGTATAAAAATATGCGCAAAAGTACATTCGCAACAACGTTCTTAAAAACACGAAATACAACACTAGGACTTTAATACGCATAACCAAACAATAGCAAAAACACTAAATACAAAAGATACAGTGGAGTGTAGAAATAACACTCAACGTTTACGTTTATGTGGATTTTTTTATTGATTAATTTATATTTTTGTATTAATTGGTGGATTTAGTATCTTGTATGTACAAATTGATAATTAGGTGTCCATGAAGCCAAAATGATCAAAGAGTACGAAAAGAGTTACAATTAGGAAAATAAAATCAAATTAGAAGAGAGGATCCCTCAACATCTTCGGTAGTGTCCACAAAGTCGAGCATAACTTTCTCATCCGGACTCCAAATCAACTTGTTCCGGCGGCATTAGAAAGCTATTTTAGCTGGCTACAATTCCTGTCTAATGTCAAATTTCCAAATTCGGACTCGAACATGGTCAAAATTAGATTCCAAAAGCGATCATGAAAATACGTGCTACAGTACGAGAACACGAATGCGCATCAAGAAACGTGCACAAAAACACACGCTACAAAATATACGCACACAAGTAAAAGTACAAAAGCATGCACAAAAGTACTCACGCAAAAGTACATTCGCAAAAAGGATCACGAAAACACAAACTACAATCCTAGGACATTAATACAAATCAACAAACATGCACAAACACACTCGCTCAAATGGACATGCACAAACGTACATGTAAAAAAATATGAGCAAAAGTGCATTCGCAACAACGTTCTTAAAAACAAGAAATACAACACTAGGACTTTAATACGCATAACCAAACAATAGCATACAAAAGATACAGTGGAGTGTAGAAATAACACTTAACGTTTACGTTTACGTGGAGTTTTTTATGGATTAATTTATATTTTTGTTTTATTGGTGGATTTAGTATCTTCTTATAGGTACAAATTGAAAATTAGGTGTCCATGAAGCAAAAATGATCAAAGAGTACGAAAAGAGTTGCAGTTAGGAAAATAAAATCAAATTAGAAGAGAGGATCCCTCAACATCTTCGGTAGTGTCCACGAAGTCGAGCATAACTTTCTCATCCGGACTCCAAATCAACTGGTTCCGGCGGCATTAGAAACCTATTTTAGCTGGCTACAATTCCTATCTAATATCAAATTTCCAAATTCGGACTCGAACATGGTCAAAATTGGATGCAAAAAGTGATCATGAAAATACGTGCTACAGTTCGAGGACACGAATGCGCATCAAAAAACACGCACTAAAACACACGCTACAAAAGATACGCACGTAAGTAAAAGTACAAAAGCATGCACAGAAGTACTCACGCAAAAGTACATTCGCAAAAAGGATCACGAAAACACAAACTACAATCCTAGGAAATTAATACAAATCAACAAACATGCACAAACACACTCGCTCAAATGGACATGCACAAACGTACATGTAAAAAAATATGCGCAAAAGTACATTCGCAACAACGTTCTTAAAAACACGAAATACAACACTAGGACTTTAATACGCATAACCAAACAATAGCAAAAACACTAAATACAAAAGATACAGTGGAGTGTAGAAATAACACTCAACGTTTACGTTTATGTGGATTTTTTTATTGATTATTTATATTTTTCTATTAATTGGTGGATTTAGTATCTTGTATGTACAAATTGATAATTAGGTGTCCATGAAGCCAAAATGATCAAAGAGTACGAAAAGAGTTACAATTAGGAAAATAAAATCAAATTAGAAGAGAGGATCCCTCAACATCTTCGGTAGTGTCCACAAAGTCGAGCATAACTTTCTCATCCGGACTCCAAATCAACTTGTTCCGGCGGCATTAGAAAGCTATTTTAGCGCGAGCCGACATTCTTAGCCACTTTAAAGGAGGAAAGCCCGCTCGTGAACAAAGAGGAGGACGCACCACCGATCATCCAAACCGTCTTGGAGGCCAACCAAGACGTGATGCCACCAAATTTGCCCAACAAGCTTCCACCTAGGAGGGAGGTGGATCATGCCATCGAGTTGGAGCCGGGAGCCAAGCCACCCGCCATGGCTCCCTACCGCATGTCACCGCCGGAGCTTGAGGAGCTCCGAAAGCAACTTAACGAGTTGGTCGAGACGGGGAAGATCCGACCATCGAAGGCACCTTACGGCGCACCGGTCCTATTCCAAAAGAAGCACGATGGTTCTTTGAGGATGTGCGTGGACTACCGGGCGCTAAACAAGGTAACCATTAAGAATAAGTACCCTATTCCCTTGATAGCCGATTTGTTCGATAGGCTTGGTAAAGCCAAGATATACACGAAAATGGACTTGCAAAAGGGCTACTACCAAGTTCGCATTGCCGAAGGGGACGAGCCAAAGACAACGTGCATCACTCGATACGGTTCTTACGAGTGGCTCGTCATGCCGTTCGGGTTAACCAATGCCCCGGCAACGTTTTGCACTCTGATGAACAAGATTTTCCATCCATACTTAGATCGGTTCGTGGTGGTCTACTTGGACGACATCGTCGTTTATAGCAATACCATGGAGGAGCATGTCAACCACCTTCGCACCGTCTTCCAAGTACTTCGGGAAAACGAGCTGTTCGTGAAGAAAGAGAAGTGCGAGTTTGCCAAGGAGGAGGTCCAATTCTTGGGGCATATCATCGGGCACGGGCGACTCCAAATGGATGGAGCGAAGATCAAGGCTATCACCGAGTGGGAACCGCCGACTAAGGTAACCGAGTTACGATCTTTTCTTGGTTTAATCAATTATTACCGGCGGTTCATAAATGGGTACTCGGCACGAGCGGCGCCATTAACCGACTTACTCAAGAAGAACAAGACGTGGGAGTGGCCCGACTCATGCCAACGGGCGTTCGAGGACTTAAAGGCAGCGGTGAGCCAAGAGCCGGTCCTCGCCCTACCGGACTTTGGGAAGTCGTTCGAGTTGCACACGGACGCTTCCGACTTTGCAATTGGAGGGGTCTTGATGCAAGAGGGGCATCCGATCGCCTTCGAGAGCCGAAAGCTCAACGAAACGGAACGGCGCTACACGGTCCAAGAGAAGGAGATGACCGCCATCATCCATTGCCTTCGAGTATGGCGACATTATCTATTAGGCGCACCGTTCGTGGTCAAGACCGACAACATTGCCACGAGCTACTTCCAAACGCAAAAGAAGCTCTCGCCAAAGCAAGCACGGTGGCAAGACTTTCTAGCGGAGTTCGACTACGTTTTGGAGTACAAACCGGGGAAGGCAAACGTTGTGGCCGATGCTTTGAGTAGAAAGGCCGAACTCGCAGCGATTAGCTCGACAAGGGGGAACTTGGCCGACGTGATCCGAGGAGGGCTCGAACATGATCCAATCGCCAAGGAGCTAATTCGACTTGTCAAGGAGGGCAATTTCAAGATCGTCCCAACTTATTCGAGGCAACGAGGACGTCGCCGGATTAGGCGGGGGAGGATGTCACGGCCCGCTAGTTTTGACCCAACCCCTTGCCGATTTCCCTTGGGTTGGGGAGGTTACAAAGAGTCCAAGTTGTAGCCCAAGTAGGGTTAGGCCCAAGTTGGCCCAATTGTATAGTGGTAGGTAGAGCTATTTTTGGTAGGTAGGGTAGGTGGTGGTAGGTAGAGACAAAAGTACTCACGCAAAAGTACATTCGCAAAAAGGATCACGAAAACACAAACTACAATCCTAGGACATTAATACAAATCAACAAACATGCACAAACACACTCGCTCAAATGGACATGCACAAACGTACAATATAACTCTGCTTGGCTAGATTTACTGCCTATTACGCAGGTTACCCACCTCTCACGGACCTGGTCGGATCATGCTCCTCTTTTGGTTTCATCGGCTGCTTCTTCGTCTAGGCCTCCTGCTTCATTCCGGTTTCAGCATATGTGGATCCGCCACGCTACGTTTCGTCAGATTGTGGAACAGGTTTGGGATTTTCCGTGTGCTCAGACGGGGATGCATCGATTACATACGAAGTTGAGACGATTGAAACAGAAGCTTCAGTGGTGGAATTGGAATGTTTTCGGGGACGTGTTCAAGAATAAAGAGAGGGCCGAGGCAGCTGTTCTAGAGGCCGAGCACATATATGACTTGGATCGATCCCCCGAGAATCGTGCAAATTTGAAAAAGGCCACTGCTGAACTTACTCTCATGCTCAATATTGAGGAGGACTTTTGGAAGCAGAAGGCAGCTTGTAGATGGGCGACTGATGGAGAGAGAAACTCTAAGTGTTTCCACTCGTTAGTCAAGAAAAAGCGATGTGTCAATCGAATACACTCTATCTCTCATGGTGATTTGGTTCTCACATCAGCTCAGGAGATCAAGGATTCGGGCGTTGATTTCTTTAGCAAGCTTCTTACCGATGATATGCCTAGTTTGCTTCCGGTTGATGAGTCCCTATTTTCCGCTCCTCAAAGGGACTTTTCTTCAGTCTCTACTCGTCCGTCAGTTGAGGAGATCAAAGATGCGGTGTTTGGGATTTGTCGAGATAGTGCTTCGGGTCCTGATGGGTATTCTTCGCTATTTTATCAGCATTGTTGGGACTTGATTCAGTGTGATGTTTGTGAAGCGGTTTGGGATTTCTTCGAGGGTGGATCTATGCCTGCGAGCTTCACCGCTACCACCTTGGTTCTTATTCCAAAGGTGGACTTTCCGACGGCTTGGAAAGATTTCCGCCCGATTAGCTTGTGCAACGTGACCAATAAAATTATCACCAAGGTACTTACGAACAGACTGGCACCTCACTTGCCCCACATTATTTCTCCTTCTCAGAGTGGGTTTGTTCAGGGTCGCCTCATTAGTGATAATATTTTATTAGTACGAAAAGAGTTACAATTAGGAAAATAAAATCAAAATCCGAATCTTATTTTGAAGCTGGATATGGCAAAGGCTTATGATAGGGTTCAGTGGCGGTTCTTATTTCGTGTACTCGAGCTGATGGGTTTCTCGGCGAACTTGGTTGATATTATTCGGCGATGTGTTTCGTCGTGCCAGTTCTCTTTACTAATCAACGGGGAGCTGACGGGGTATTTCACTTCGTCTCGTGGTCTAAGGCAGGGAGATCCGCTCTCGCCGACTCTTTTTGTACTTGCGGCTGAGTATTTTTCGAGAGGTCTCGATGCACTATACAGCCGTTGCCCAAGCATGTTTTATTCTACAAGGGGAGGCATTCCTATATCCCATTTGGCCTATGCGGATGATGTGATGATATTTACCTCGTGCCATAATTTTGGACTGAAGAAGCTGCGGGATTTTCTCGATCATTACTGTCGGACTTCGGGTCAGTTGATTAGTGTGCACAAGAGCACTTTCACAGTTGATAGGGCATGTTCTGATGGTCATCTTCGCACTATTTCTCGGATTCTCAGTTATCCGAGAAAGGATCTTCCTATCATTTATCTTGGAGCACCACTATACAAAGGGAGGGACCGGGGCAGTTTGTTTCACACTTTGCTTGATCGCATGCAAGCCAGGATTTCGGGATGGGCTCGGACCGCTTTGGCTTTCGGGGGCCGTCTTGCCTTGATCCGGAGTACGCTTTCGACTATGGCTTTGCATCTTGTTCAGGTTATTCAACCTCCGCAGTACATTATTCAGCAGATTGAGCAGTGCATGGCCCGATTTCTCTGGGGATCTTATGGTAATCAGCGCCGGCCTCATTGGGTTGCTTGGGAGACGATTTGTCGGCCAGTTGGTGAGGGTGGCTTGGGGTTGAGGCGTTTGACGGATGTGATTGACGCCTTCACTTACAAGCTCTGGTTCCGATTCCGTGCTCAGGATTCTCTTTGGGCCCGTTTTCTCCGAAACAAGTATTGTCGGAAGGTTCCCAGGTTCATCCGTTGTGTCTTCACTCTATAGCACGGTGTGGAAGCGCATGTGCCGTGTCCGAGAGCGTGTTCAAGCTCAAATATTTTGGCGGATTGGTCCAGGTCATGTTTATTTCTGGCACGACCACTGGTTTGGCGATGGTCCCCTTTCGGGCATTATTGATGGTGGTCGGCTAACGTCAGTTCGTGTGGAGTATTATTTGGTTAACGGTCAGTGGGATCGAAACAAGCTAGCTGAGGATATTCCTTTTGAGTGGATCGATAGGATTTGCTCGGTCCCAATCTCTGGTGCTTCGGGTGATTTGCCCATTTGGAGAGCTTCTTCGGATGGCAAGTTTTCCTTGACCTCGGCTTGGGCCTTGATACGCCAGCAGCATACCCCTACCCCTCTTCTTCGTATATTTTGGGGATCTTGTCTTACTCCTACAATTTCTATCTTTCTTTGGCGTCTCCTTCTTCAGCGTCTTCCAGTGGATACCAAACTTCAGTCTCGAGGCACCTCTCTTGCCTCGAGGTGCTATTGTTGTCCAGATCCATCTATTCCTGTGTCGAGTCTTGTATCTCAGTCTGTCGAGTCTCCTTCTGTTGAGTCGATTGATCATATCTTCGTGGAGAGCCCCACGGCTAAGAGGGTATGGCATCATTTTTTCTATCTTTTTGGCTATACACCTGCACACACTACGCACATACCCCAGATTTTACTTTATTGGCAGCACTTCACTTCGCACACACTCACACACCACACACACATCACGACCATTGTGCCTTGCTTGATCTTGTGGTACTTATGGATTGCAAGAAATGACAGCAAGCACAAGGATATCACGGTTCGCGCTTCTTCCATCATTTACAGGGTCATCCAGCACATCAGGATTCTTCACCAAACCAACTTACTTTCGGCGGACAGCTGGACTGCCATTCCCCACGTGGCTGAGTCTCTTGGCCTATATTACCGAGTCAGAACACCAACTCTCACACCTCATCGAGTTGTTTGGCTTCCACCGGATCCGGGTTGGGTGAAGCTAAACACAGACGGAGCACGTAGAGCATCCACCCAGATTGCAGCTATTGGCGGGATTATCAGAGGTTCGGACGCTGAGGCCATAGTTGCATTTCACGAGAGGATCTCTGCCCCGAGCAGTATTGCGGCCGAGCTTGCTGCCCTTGCCTCGGGGCTGCGATTTGTTATTCAGAGGCAATTCACTAGAGTTTGGATCGAGCTTGACGCAGAAGTCGCTGTTCGACTTCTTTCACACACGGACCAAGGTCATTGGAGTCTTCAGAGTTCTCTCACGGCGATCCGGAACTCTCTTTCTACTTTGGAGTACAGGATTTCACATATCTACCGGGAGGGCAATAAAGTAGCTGATGCATTAGCTAACTTGGGGTGTCAGACCGAGTTGGCTCGTACCTTCACAACAGCGGAACTTCCCCGACCTATTCAGCAGATGATTCGGATGGACCAGCTTGGATATCCATCCTTTCGACGACAGTCTCGCACATAGGTGCCATGCATTCCACGTTTTTATATTATTGGCAATTTATGAATTTTCGTGAACTTTACATGTTAGGGAGGGTTGGGGTGATTATGGATTGTTTGGGTCTATCAAGACTAGACTGTTTGTCGAATGGTGCCACACATTTCGCAGCCGTTATACCTGTTTCGCCCATTTTTGGCGAAAGTGTAAGTGGCCTCGGCTGTTGTGGTGAGGCGAACGGTCTACCTTGGTCTTCCCCGACCTTCTATGATCATTCCCACCCCGTCCTTTTTATTATTTGGGCCACCTGTTTTGCCCGTTTTCTTAACGTTTTGTTAGTTACCTAATGTCTTTTGTTTGTCAATTGCTATTATTAGCCATATGTTGGGCAGTAGCAATTTGAGCGAAACTCATTATGTACTTCTTAAATTTTGTTTTATAAACAGGTAGGGGGTCAAGCCTAACCCCCCACCCTCATCGGGTGTCGTTCTCTTAAAAAAAAAAAAAAAAAAAAAAATTCCTGTCTAATGTCAAATTTCCAAAATAGTTAATTCCATTAGAAATGGTATAATGCTTAGCTCGAAGCTCATGCCAAAAAACGAAAGTAAGAATGCTTAGCACAAGCTAATTCCATAAGGAGAGGAACAATGCATAGCTCGAAGCTAATGCCAAAAGGAAAGTGAGAATGCGTAGCTCCAAGCTAATGAATGCCAAATGGAAAGTAAGAATACTTGGCTCGGAGCTAGAGCCAAAAGAAAAGAAAGAAACCTTAGCACAAGCAAACTGCATAAGGAGAGGAATAATGCTTAGCTCGAAGCTAATACCAAAAGGAAAGTAAGAATGCTTATCTAAAAGATAATGTCAAACGGAAAGTAAGAATGCTTAGCAATAGCTAATTCCATAAGAAGAGGAATAATGCTTGGAGAGGAACAATGCTTAGCTCGAAGCTAATTCCAAAAGGAAAGTAAGAGTGCTTAGCTAAAAGCTAATGTCAAAAGGAAAGTAAGAATCCTTAGCACAAGAAAAATCGATAAGGAGAGGAAAAATGCTTAGCTCGAAGCTAATGCCAAAAGGAAAATAAGAATGCATAGCACAAGCTAGTTCCGTAAGGAGAGGAACAATGCTTAGCACAAAGCTAATGCCAATAGGTAAGTAATAATGCTTAGCTCGATGCTAATGGCAAATGGAAAGTAAGAAAGCTTAGCTCGAAGCTAATGTCAAACGGAAAGTAAGAATGGTTAGCACCATCTAATTCCATACGAAAATAAAATAAAAATCAAAATTAAAATAAAATTTAAAATAAAATTAAAATAAAAATTATGAATAAAAAATAAAAAAAATTAAAT
>NW_012194397.1:26052-50676 GCF_000504015.1 Erythranthe guttata
AGTGGCATGGTCGAAGTATTTAGAATTCTATATGAGTACCTAAAGATGCAAATATTTCACAACAACCCATAAAGAATTTGAAACACCATAAGACATCACAAATATCAATCAAGTGACAAACAATCACACATTACACAAAAGATCAATTATCACTATATATCAAGTTATGTATTCATGTATGCATACCCACATATGTACTCAATTAAACCACCCAACAAGACCCTTAAAGACTTACTTAATTTCTATAATTTCCTTAAGCTACTTAACCCCAAAATTTCTTTGCTAATTAATTTAGGATCAAGAAAACATATCAGTTAAGAAGATTTAGAATATTCAGCGCAACGCCCCTTAAATTCTGGAAATTACAGTTTTGACCCCAAAGTTCAAGACTTACACATGCAATCAACCTAAAAGTTCAAAAGTCACATTTTTCATGAAAATCAACCCCTAACAAATCTGAAATTTCGATAAATGCATAAAACCAAGTTTAGAAATTACTTTATGCAGAATTTTCGGAAATTACATATTTCACCCTAAATTCTCTCGATCTACACATGCAAGACCATAGAAGTTCCAAAAATCCTTTTTTCTTGCAAAACCTTTTAAAAACTGGAATTGTCATTCACTAAATGCTGGAAAACAGTCTTTGGAAACCTATTTAGAACTAACTTCTCAAAAATTATAGATTTGGCCCAAAGAGCTTTCGATTTACACATGCAACCACACTACAAGTTCAAAATCCACTTTTTCATGTAAAACCCCTAACAATCTGAATTTTTTGTTCAACATATGCAGAAAACGAAGTTAGAAAGTTAATTTGTGCAAAAACTTCGAAAATTACATTTTTCACCCCAAAATCTTTAGATCCATACATGCAAGACCACTAGAAGTTCGAAAATCACTTGTTCTTTTAAAACTTCTCTAAATCTGAAATTTATTGTTCAATAGATGCTGGAAAACATTTTTGAAAATCCGTATAAAACTAACTTCTCACAAATTACAGATCTGGCCCGAAAATATGTAGATTTACACATGCAACCCAAAAATTCACCCAAATTGATTTTCTCCACAATTTTCGAAATAACAAAAAAATTCCTTTGAGAGTAACCCTTTCTAAATAACCCAAATCCACCATTTATGACCTCTGATCATAAATGCAATGGTGTTAAACATAGGAGCTAGCAAAAATAAATATTAAAATGCAAGAACAATATAAAACAAGAAAGAGGGGTGTCTTTTAGATTATTTTCGAAATTAATTTCTTGATACTTGATACCTCCATTTGCAGCAAGGATTTCGATTCCTTACCTGAAAATAGAAAGAAACAAAAGCTAGCTGAAAGGGAAAAGTTCTTGAGGTCCTTCAAAGGAAACCGAAGGTTAGAAGAAAAAGGAAAGAAAGAGGAAGGGAGGAATTTAGAACTCAAATGGCAGTTCTTACCTCTTCAAGTATGGAGATTCAACCAAGCTACTTTGATGGAGAATGACACGGTATAGATTTCAAGGTGAGAGGTGTTTTCACTAGTGAAAGGACACCATGTATTTATAGTGTTTTTGGAGTATTCAAGAGCAAGGGTTAGATATGGAATTCTCATCTTGGTTTGAGAAATATCTTGGTGGCTCGAGTTTGATGGAGGTTGATGGCAATGGTGGTTTCGGTGGTTTGAAGAAAAGAGGAAGATAGGGGAGAGAGAGGGTGAGGGAGACGAGTGTGTGAGGGAGAAGGAGACTCTTGGGCTTCTAATAGGCATGCTTGATGTGGAGTGTGGGATTAGCCTTAGTAGGTATTAGGCTAGGCTTAGATTATCATTATTATTATTGTTTAAAAGTTTAATAATCCCCCCTTAAACACACACACACACGGTACCCTACACACACTTATATAATTATTATGCTTCATGGCATATGTGATGAGTGTGTGAATATGCTAAGTTATAGTATGCAGATATAAATCATCCGTAAACACATACGCACATAAGGTCACATATACAATTTAATATCTATCAATTTGGCACATAATAATTCATGTATAGCCCTATTACTAGCAGGTATTTAGTATTTAAGTGATGTGAAATTTAATGTTAGTTAATTAAGTGTTTTGAAAACGTGGGGTGTTACAATCTTCCCCCCTTAAAAAATTTTGTCCCCAAAATTTGTTACCTGTCCCGAATAATTCGGGATAGAGACTTCTCATTTCCGATTCGCGTTCCCATGTAGCTTCTTCCGGGGTATGGTTGTGCCACTGTACTTTGACTAGGTGAATCTCCCGGTTTCGAAGTGTCTTGGTTTTGGAGTCGAGAATTCGGAGGGGTTTTTCTTCGTAAGAAAGGTTAGGATTTAGCTCAATAGGTTCGGTTTTGAGGAAGTGATCGGGACTGGAAATATATTTGCGAAGCATGGAGACGTGGAATACGTTATGGATTCTGGATAGGTTAGGGGGAAGTGCTAGGCAGTAAGCGCGACTGCCTATTCTTTCTAGTATTTCAAACGGTCCGACATATCGCGGGGATAATTTGCCGCGATTTCCAAATCGCAAAATTCCTTTAAAAGGGGCTACTTTTAGGAACACTAATTCTCCGACTTTGAATTCCAAATCTCGCCTTGTATTGTTAGCGTAGCTTCGTTGTCGGTCCTGAGCAACTTGCATATTTTCTCGGATATCTCGAACTAGGTTCACCGTTTGTTGGACCAAGTCGGGTCCGAAAGTTTTCTTTCTCGAACTTCATCCCAGTAGAGGGGAAACCTGCACTTGCGTCCGTAAAGTGCTTCGTACGGTGCCATTCCGATTGATGAGTGGAAGCTATTATTATATGCAAATTCAATCAACGGTAGCCGAGATTCCTAGTTACCTCCAAAGTCGAGTATACAGGCTCGAAGTAGGTCCTCAAGAGTTTTGATCGTACGTTCTGACTGACCATCGGTTTGGGGGTGAAAGGCAGTGCTGAAGGACAACTTGGTTCCAAGAGTTACTTGCAAACTTTTCCAAAATTTTGAAGTGAACCGTGGGTCTCGATCCGAAATGATAGAAGTCGGAATTCCATGGAGCCGAACGATTTCTCGCATATAGAGTTCTGCGAGTTTATCTAAGCTAAACGTCATGCGGATTGGAAGAAAATGGGCCGATTTAGTTAGCCGGTTGACGATTACCCAAATTGAGTCGGATGATCCGCGTTGGGTCCTTGGAAATCCTTGAATGAAGTCCATTGTTATCACTTCCCATTTCCATTCGGGAATTTGATTTGGTTGTAGTAATCCTCCGGGTCGTTGATGTTCAGTCTTGATTTGTTGGCAAGTGAGGCATTGGGCAACGAATTGAGCTATATCTTTCTTCATTCCAGGCCACCAATATAGTTTCTTCAAGTCTTGGTACATTTTGGTTGATCCGGGGTGACAGGTATATATGGTTTGATGTGCTTCGGCTAAGATGAGTCGTTTGAGTTCTGCATCGTCGGGAATGCAAGTGCGGTTTTGAAATTGGAGAAATCCGTCCTTGGAAATTTGGAAATTAGGGTTTGATTCGAGATTTGTGCGAATTTTCAGAAGTTGGATCGGAGGTCTTGATCTTGAGCTGTTCTCATGCGGTTCCTAAGATCCGATTTAACTACTAGAGCGTTCATCGACTTTCGACTAAGGGCATCTGCCACAATAACATTCGCCTTTCCGGGATGGTATAGGAATTCGCAGTCATAATCTTTAACCACATCGAGCCATCTTCGCTGCCTCATGTTCAATTCCTTCTGTGTGAACAAATACTTCAGGCTTTTGTGATCGGTGTAAACGGTGCACTTGTCGCCGTAGAGGTAGTGACGCCTGATTTTAAGTGCAAAGACTACTGCTGCGAGTTCTAGATCGTGAGTTGGGTAGTTCTTCTCGTATTCCTTGAGCTGGCGGGACGCGTAGGCTATCACTTTTCCGTTTTGCATAAGCACAGCACCTAGTCCGAGTTTGGATGCGTCGCTATAAATTACAAACTCTCCGGATCCATCTGGTAGCGAAAGAATTGGAGCGGTGGTCAAACGTTTCTTTAGTTCTTGGAAGCTAGCCTCGCGATCTGGGGTCCATTGGTAATTGACTCCTTTCTTCGTAAGTTGAGTGAGGGGTGATGCGATTTTTGAAAAATCCTGAACAAATTTGCGATAATATCCGGCTAAGCCAAGGAAACTCCTTATCTCCCTTACATTCTTTGGAGTGGGCCAGGTTGAGATTGCTTCTATTTTGCCGGGGTCGACGGAGAGTCCTTCGGCGGAGATGATGTGGCCAAGGAAAGTTACTCTGGATAGCCAAAATTAACATTTACTGAACTTGGCATAAAGTTGATGCTCTTGGAGTGTTTGAAGTATTGTTCGTAACTGGGATGTATGTTCTTCTTGGTTTTTGGAGTATATAAGAATATCATTGATAAAGACAATGACAAATTTGTCTAGGTACTGATGAAAAACTCGGTTCATAAGGTCCATAAAAGCGGCAGGGGCGTTGGTCAATCCAAACGGCATTACTACGAATTCGTAGTGGCCGTATCGGGTTCGGAAAGCAGTTTTAGGGATATCAGTTTCTTTGACCTTAAGGTGGTGGTAACCTGAGCGAAGGTCGATTTTGGAGAAGACGGATGACCCTTGGAGTTGGTCAAAGAGATCGTCGATGCAGGGTAGAGGATATTTATTCTTTATGGTCACTTTATTCAGCTCTCGGTAGTCGATGCAAAGGCGGAAGGATCCGTCTTTCTTCTTAACGAATAGTACCGGGGCTCCCCATGGGGAGTGACTGGGGCGGATATAACCTTTATCGAGTAATTCTTGGACTTGGTTCTTCAATTCCTTGAGTTCCACAGGAGCCATACGGTACGGAGCCTTTGAGATTGGTTCCGTTCCAGGAATAAGATGAATCTCGAATTCAATTTCGCGATCGGGCGGTAGCCCGGGTAGATCGTCGGGGAAGACGTCGGGAAATTCTTGAACAACAGGAAGCTCAGACATCTCTGGTTGAGGTCTTGATCTGGTTTCTAGAATGTCGACTAGATAGCCGACATGTCCTTTGTTGATGAGTTTGGTGGCTTTGATTGCGGATATTATGGGAATTAAGGCCTTGGTGTTGCTTCGAAACTCCAAGAGGGTGTGATTAGGGAGAGAAAAGCTTACGGTCTTTAGGGCGTAATTGATTTGGGCCTTGAACTTGGTTAGCCAATCCATCCCCATAATGAAATCAAAGTTTTCAATTGTTAAGATGATGAGATCGAACCTCATGGGTTGGGATTGGATTTGAATAGGACAATCATTTACCACTTTGTCAGTGATCATTTCTTCACCCAAGGGCATAGAAATGCGATACTCGTGGCTTACTTGCGTCGGTATCAGGCCAAGACGTACGCACACATTGGTGGAAATAAAAGATTGTGTAGAACCAGAATCAATCAAAGCATACACGGGTTCTCCCAGAATAAGAACGGTACCTGCGATCATCGTCGGATCTTGTCGGACTTGTTCCCGGGTCATGGCAAACGCGCGGTCGGGAACTCGAGTTTGAGCGTTGGGGCAGTCTCTCGCCTTGTGGCTGGGCTTTCTGCATCGGAAACATAACTCGGTGTCTTTTACGCAGATCCCAAAGTGTGCCTTCCCGCAGTTCGAGCAAGTCGGTTTGGGCGTTGGCGCTACTGGTTTAGGGTTTGAATTTTGGACCTTCTTCCCTTTGAATTTGTGATTCCCAAAGTTGGCTTTCTTCCATGGTCGTGGTGTGGGTGGGTGGGGCCGCTTCCCTTGTTGAATCTCATTCTCGTCTTGGGCAGTCGTTAGTGCTTTGTCCACCATCTGGCGAAAGGTGGTGGCATCGGACATGCGGATATCCCTTCGGATTTCGGGTTGTAGTCCTCGTGTGAAGTGGTTTTTCTTTTCCTCGACGTCCTTGGCGATAAACGGGGCGTAAAGGCATCCTCGTTCGAATGATTGAATATATTCGGTCATGGAAAGGTCCCCTTGGCGGAGTTCCAGAAATTCCTTGAGTTTGTTGGCTCGGACGTCCTTGGAAAAGTATTTCTCGAAGAATTGGACCTTGAATGCCTCCCATGGTAAGTTCTCAAGTTCGATACCTTCTTTAGCTCCTTCCCACCAGTTCCGAGCTTCGTTGCGAAGTAAAAAGAGGGCACAATGCACTCGTTCACGATCATTCATTTGCATGTAATCAAAGATCACCTCCAACGGTTTGATCCATTTTTCGGCTACGACCGGGTCGGGACCACCGTGAAACTCAGATGGATTCATGCGAAGGAAACGTTCGTATAGGGTTTGGGGATTTGGTTGGGGTGCAGGTGGGGTTTGTCGGTTTTGAAGGAGTTGCTGAATCTGATTGTGATGATTTTGAGCTTGCTCGCGGATAAGGTTGGAAAGATCGAGAATAATATTGGTGGGGTCTTGGAGATTATTCGTGCTGGTGGTGCTCCGAGTTTGCCTTCCTGCCATGTCTTAGTGTGTGTTGCAAATAAAATTTTTAGAACATGAAAAAATACAAGTAAACACATAATTACCGGATAGACCGAGTCTTCACGCTTCGAGGATTCCGAATTCCGGTTCGGTGCTCTTATAAAGTTTCTACAATTTTTGCTCTGATACCATGTCTATGTTTGTGACACCCCCTAGTCAAGGTATAGTAAACCGGTATGGTTTACTATTAAACGAGTGAATGGAAGCTTTATATAATTTATATAGGTCTTCTTTTTCTTTTTCTTTTATGGGGAAATCATATGGCGGAAAAACAAATGCGTGTATGAAGACCTACGACTAAAGGACGAGGTGGGTTTCAGAAGGAATTTCTAAAAAGGGATTTAGTAGAATCGGGGAGTATTTATCTAACTACTCTAATAACCCTTTAAAAATCTTAAATTGGTGTCACCTTGATAAAACATAATGATAATACGTTAGAGTCCATGAAGAAGACAAAATGTCGAATTAACATAATATGGATATTACTTTTGGCATAATATTATACATGGACCATAAATATCAAAAGGGGTCCATACGCGAGGAGTTATTCTCCTTTACCACGGATAATAATATACATGAGCTACTACGGAAATAGTAATTGTCCTAAGGACAATATACACAAAAGATAGGATTACAAGCATTATAAGCAGATCCTCCATACGAGCAAAAACCCGGGGTCGGCCTCTCAAACCGTCGACTAGTCCAATCCGGTGGAGTTAGTTCTACTAGTACCTGCAAACGGAGAATATCTATATGAGCTAACAAACTCAGTAAGGATCTCGAAAGATACCGAAATTTGAAATTATAGTTTTACTACGTATATCATATTGTATCAAATGCAAATAAATCGAAATTAAGTATAAGGCACATCTCTTGGATTTAAAGTTCGTAAACTTTAGAAAGCATTTTCATTTTATCGGATCCGATGAGAAATTAATTTCTTTACTTAGACAATAAGAAGATTATTCTGAGCCCGTTTTCGGTGGAATCAAACCACCCAACTGTAGTATCTATGGTTGGAATACCGGCCCCCCGTATCCTTTCTCATCCTTTCTAAGTATTCCATTAACCTCCCCAAATTATTTTACTTAATTTCAAAAGTGGCATGGTCGAAGTATTTAGAATTCTATATGAGTACCTAAAGATGCAAATATTTCACAACAACCCATAAAGAATTTGAAACACCATAAGACATCACAAATATCAATCAAGTGACAAACAATCACACATTACACAAAAGATCAATTATCACTATATATCAAGTTATGTATTCATGTATGCATACGTTGTACTCAATTAAACCACCCAACAAGACCCTTAAAGACTTACTTAATTTCTATAATTTCCTTAAGCTACTTAACCCCAAAATTTCTTTGCTAATTAATTTAGGATCAAGAAAACATATCAGTTTAGAAGATTTAGAATATTCAGCACAACTCCCCTTAAATACTGGAAATTACAGTTTTGACCCCAAAGTTCAAGACTTACACATGCAATCAACCTAAAAGTTCAAAAGTCACATTTTCATGAAAATTAACCCCTAACAAATCTGAAATTTCGATAAATGCATAAAACCAAGTTTAGAAATTACTTTATGCAGAATTTTCGGAAATTACATATTTCACCCTAAATTCTCTCGATCTACACATGCAAGACCATAGAAGTTCCAAAAATCCTTTTTCCTTGCAAAACCTTTTAAAAACTGGAATTGTCATTCACTAAATGCTGGAAAACAGTCTTTGGAAACCTATTTAGAACTAACTTCTCAAAAATTATAGATGTGGCCCAAAAAGCTTTCGATTTACACTATGCAACCACACTACAAGTTCAATATCCACTTTTCCATGTAAAACCCCTAACAATCTGAATTTTGTGTTCCACATATGCCGAAAACGAAGTTAGAACAGTTAATGTGTGCCAAAAACTTCGAAAAGTACTTTTTTCACCCCAAAACCTTTAGATCTATACATGCAAGACCACTAGAAGTTCGAAAATCACCTGTTCTTGTAAAACTTCTCTAAATCTGAAATCTCTTGTTCAATAGATGCTGGAAAACAGTTTTGAAACCCGTATAAAACTAACTTCTCACAAATTACAGATCTGGCCCGAAAATATGTAGATTTACACATGCAACCCAAAAATTCACCCAAATTGATTTTCTCCACAATTTTCGAAATAACAAAAAAATTCCTTTGAGAGTAACCCTTTCTAAATAACCCAAATACACCATTTATGACCTCTGATCATACATGCAATGGTGTTAAACATAGGAGCTAGCAAAAATAAATATTGAAATGCAAGAACAATATAAAACAAGAAAGAGGGGTGTCTTTTAGATTATTTTCGAAATTAATTTCTTGATACTTGATACCTCCATTTGCAGCAAGGATTTCGATTCCTTACCTCAAAATAGAAAGAAACAAAAGCTAGCTGAAAGGGAAAAGTTCTTGAGGTCCTTCAAGGAAACCGAAGGTTAGAAGAAAAAGGAAAGAAAGAGGAAGGGAGGAATTTAGAACTCAAATGGCAGTTCTTACCTCTTCAAGTATGGAGATTCAACCAAGCTACTTTGATGGAGAATGACACGGTATAGATTTCAAGGTGAGAGGTGTTTTCACTAGTGAAAGGACACCATGTATTTATAGTGTTTTTGGAGTATTCAAGAGCGAGGGTTAGATATGGAATTCTCATCTTGGTTTGAGAAATATCTTGGTGGCTCGAGTTTGATGGAGGTTGATGGCAATGGTGGTTTCGGTTGTTTGAAGAAAAGAGGAAGATATGGGAGAGAGAGGGTGAGGGAGCCGAAGTGTGTGAGGGAGAAGGAGACTCCTGGGCTTCTAATAGGCATGCTTGAGGTGGAGTGTGGGATTAGCCTTAGTATGTATTAGGCTAGGCTTAGATTATCATTATTATTATTATTTAAAAGTTTAATAATCCCCCCTTAAACACACACACACACAGTACCCTACACACACTTATATAATTATTATGCTTCATGGCATATGTGATGAGTGTGTGAATATACTAAGTTATAGTATGCAGATATAAATCACCCGTAAACACATACGCACATAAGGTCACATATACAATTTAATATCTATCAATTTGGCACATAATAATTCAAGTATAGCCCTATTACTAGCAGGTATTTAATATTTTAGTGATGTGAAATTTACTGTTAGTAAATTCAGTGTTTTGAAAACGTGGGGTGTTACACCTCTGCCAGCGCGCGTCACCTCCACCTCGACATCATCTCTCGATCTTCCTTGTTTTTCCTCAACTGTCTTCGTCTCCGATCCACATATACCGCCACAATCGCTCCCCCTGCCAACACCGTCGGGACATCCGCTGCTGTGTAGGCCGAGCCAACATTCCTCCGCTTGCAATATGGTTATGTTCTATTTATTTTCTAAATATAGTCCCCTTTGCTATTTTTTCCTTTTTCAGAAAATAATATATCAAATTTTTTAGGAAGATTTTTGGAAAAAAATGGAGTTTTTGAGCAATTAAACCCGACTGCCATTTTTGATTTGTTAATAATTAGGTAAATTTGGTGGGGGATTGTCCTTGGTGGACGGTGGTTTATGTGGTGGGTTAGAATAGATTTTTCAAAATTTTCATTTTTCTTTTGTGTACTATTGGTGTTGTAGCAGATTGGCGTAATTTCATAAAATAAAATAAAATGGGGTGAGTTTGGTGGCTTATGATTTGGGAATTTTCATATTGGTAATATTGTATTTTCATGAGTATCGTTATAATTTTTATGTTGTAGAAGATTTGGGAATTCAGCAAATCATGTGAATCCACTATTTTTTTTAAGTTGTTTTTTCAATAATGTAGTTATTTTTTTTGTTACTTTTCTATTTATTAGTTTAGTTGTTTTGGTACTTTTGTATTTGTTTCTTTTACTTTATAGATTTGTTACCATTGTATTTTTCTTTTGTTACTTTTACAATTGATTTGTGTCATTTGTATTTTTTTTTTGTAGGGTTTAAAGTACAGGATACAAAGACGAGTTAAAGAAGAAAGACACAAATTTATAGTAGTTTTCATTGTAATTGAGATATTTTTTTAGTTGATTTCAATAATATGTAATTGATTTCGATAATTTGATAGTTGATTTCGACAACTTTGTAGTTGATTTCGACAATTTGCAGCTGATTTTTGTATTTTGATTGTTGATTGAAGGCTAATTTTGTGTTCAATCAATAGTATAATGGATTTTTGTTTTTGTTTAAATTTTGTGGTGTTATTTAAAGATTTATAGATATTTTCCGTACAACAATATAGTTGTTTTTGTGCAGCAATATAGTTTTTTTTTTTATTACTTTTTAGTTGATTGTAATAATTGATTTAACAAATAGTTGATTTTGATAAATGAGAGTTGCTGGAGATATATAGTTGTTTTAATCATAATTTTTTTAATAACAGTTGTTTTAATAATAGTTGTTTTATTAAATATAGTTGTTTTAACTTACTGAATGGGGCCTCTGACATTGTTGTAACAAATGGTTTATTATGTTGTGAGTCAGGTGTTGGGGATCGTGCATGTATACGCAGCGGAATTTAAAATTTTTAGATCGAACTAATTTCGATTACATGCATAAACTAATCACATAGTCAACGTACCTTAACGCTTCCGCCATACATATGGTAATTATCGATTTTTATTAAAAACATGTAAAACCGAAGAATATAAAACATGCTTGTTCATCATGTTACAAATATCGAAACACTTAATCACATATTACACATGCTCGTATATTAAAAATCATACAAACAGGTTTGAATCGAATTACGAAAGTTCCGATTTAATTACCTCTTGTAGCGTGAGATTTCGACGAATCGAAATCCAAACTCAGACACGTACAAGCTGCGTTATACCACTCCTAGGGGCTGCAGGAACACCACCAAACGGCAGCTGGTCCGAAGGTGAAGCGACGGCGGCGCGTGCGTGTCAGCGGCGGCGGCGTGTGGGCGGTGCAGCGGCGCGTGCGGCGGTGCAGCGGCGGTGTGGCGATTCCGTCGGGGCAGCAGCTCCTCTCCAATTAGGTTTCACCTCGAATAAACCGATCTCCCCCTACTATAGCACTAGATACAAAGGGGTTAGATAACAAGGGAATACGATAGAGAAAGGAGAGGGAAAAACCGGCGGATTCCGGTGGCGGACGGCGGCGGTGCGGCGGGGCAGCGGCGGCCGAGAGGCTGGACGGCTAGGGTTTTGAGGTGTAAAAATCTGATCTCAAACTCTTGTTTGAGGTCTATTTATACTTAGGGTTCTCAACCCTTGTGGGCTTAAGTCATTGGGCTTGACCCACTGATGCATTAAGTCCATTCCCTCGTCAGCCTCGTTTCTAATAAACGATCGTCCACAAAATTATAACAAAATTATATTTGTGACGAGCTTAAAGTCCTCGTCGATACGAGTGCCTCTTCGAAATTTCCAATTTCCAAAAGTGGAAACTTCCATTTCAGTGGCCTTGCTAAATCGGGAAACTTCCCAATTTAGAAAGTTCACTAATTTCCGCATGTCTCTTTCTCTACGTTTATTCCGACTCGTAATCCTCAATCACGAATCTTGGACTCAATCATATTGACCTCCAACTTTGCAAAGATTAACATATTAACCTCTGCTCATTGTTATCAAGGATCCGTGTTACACGAGAAGTGTCGTGGGCTCACAACTCTTTGTGATTCGAACAACACATTGTTCTTATTTGAACTCCTCCCAAGAGTCCCGATTAAAGTAAAACTCATTTTACTTAATCGCCGATCAAATCGGTGCCCAACGAATCAAGATTGGCGTCTAGCAACTACGCATCATGATTCCCTAGATACAAGCGAAGTGCCTGCAAGAACCTTATGATATAGTTAGCGTACAGTACGATCCCTTCGCAGCACATGTCCCGATTGAACTAGAGGTATTGGTTCACCGAGACCTCTTATAAAGTTCAATAACCGTGCGAACGTTCTAGGTATTATAAATCCGTTCGTGTGCGACTTAGGGAAACACATTTCCCTAATCACCCCACTATCAACTCTGGCCAGAGATTCCTTGGATTATAAACCGTGAGAACACACACGACATCCATGACTACTCAAGCGCTCAAATCCCCTACTACAATGCACAAACTTCACACTAGATTTCGGATTGCACGAACGTTGGCCCTTGGAGTGGTCCGCTGTGGGACTTAGGGACAGGTCACGATCGGTCCTCTAGTGAAGTCACGGTGATGTCTGGGTCTTAAGGACTAATGGTGTACAACTATATCTTAGAAACCTATTACTCGATGAATGAGAACCACTTATAGATTTCTAGGGCGAGGGAGTTCAGTGAACTCATCTAGTATGAGCACCCACTCAAGTATGCCGATGTCACAACACCGAGGACTGATGAGACGCAGTACACATACACTAAGTGCTAGTCTCAAAAGGGAAAGGCCGGTATCCTCATTAATGGCGTAACCCATCGACTAGGAACAAGGTTTAACAGTTACATTACATTGCTGAGTTATCTCATGATTCTACTAGATCAACTCACAGTAATAGAGTAACTCGTTAGGACTATATCTATGCTACTTGCATGGGATAAGAGATATAGAATGCCAAATGAAATGTTTTATTATTACGAACGAAAAACGATTGTTTTATTACAAGATAAAAGGAAAGACCACAGCCACAAGTTGGCTTGTTGATCACTTACTCCAACAAAATCCCACTTGACCTAAACCCAACTACTCATAAATCTAAGTCCCATCGACTCTCGATGTTTCTCGTGGACTGATCCTGACAATGGCTTGGTGAAGGGATCTGCAATATTGTCCTCCGAGGTGACTCTGTCTAGCTTGACTTCACCTCTCTCTATGATCTCTCGGATCACATGGTATTTTCTCAACACGTGCTTCGACTTCTGATGAGCTCTTGGTTCCTTAGCTTGCGCTACAGCTCCGTTGTTATCGCAGTACAGCCGTACTGGATTGCTAGCGTTCGGAAATACACCCAACTCTTGGATGAATTTCGTAATCCATGACCCTTCTTTTGAAGCATCTGATGCTGCAATATATTCAGCCTCGGTGGTGGAATCAGCCGTTGTGCCTTGTTTGGAACTCTTCCAACACACGGCACCCCCGTTGACTTTGAATATATACCCCGAGTTTGACTTCTAGTCATCCACGTCCGATTGAAAACTAAAATCCGTGAAGCCTTCTAATTTCAACTCGGTATCCCCATAGACCAAAAACAAATCTCGAGTTCTTCGCAAGTACTTGAGAATGTCCTTCACAGCCTTCCAATGGGCTGGGCCGGGGTCGGACTGATATCTGCTTGTGACGCTCACAGCATACGCAATATCAGGTCGTGTACACAACATGCCATACATTAGGCTTCCTATAGCGGATGCATAAGGTGTCCTTTTCATCTCCTCAATTTCCTTTTGCGTTTGAGGACGCATGGATTTCGAGAGACGAACCCCATGGGACATTGGCAAGAATCCCTTCTTGGATTCTTCCATGCTAAACCTTTTAAGAACGGTGTCTATGTACATGGATTGGGACAAGCCAAGTAATCTCCTCGATCTATCTCTATAGATCCGTATTCCCAATACGTAGGATGCTTCTCCCAAATCTTTCATCGAGAAACGTGTGTATAACCATACTTTAGTTGACTGTAACATCCCTACATCATTCCCAATGAGTAGTATGTCATCAACATAAAGTACAAGGAAAGTCACTGCACTCCCACTAACCTTCTTGTAGACACAAGGTTCCTCCGGGTTTTTCACAAATTCAAACTCTTTGATAGTTGTGTCGAACCTTTTGTTCCAACTACGGGATGCTTGTTTCAATCCATAAATGGATCGCTGGAGTTTGCAAACCTTTTGCTCATCCCCAGAAGATATGAAGCCTTCCGGCTGCGCCATGTAAATTTCTTCATCAATGTCCCCATTAAGGAAAGCGGTCTTCACATCCATTTGCCATATCTCGTAGTCATACCACGCAGAGATGGCCAGCAAAATCCTAATGGACTTGAGCATAGCAACTGGAGAGAAGGTTTCCTTATAGTCAACTCCTTGCTTTTGAGTATAACCCTTCGCTACCAATCTAGCCTTGTAGGTCGATACCTTTCCATCTACTCCAATTTCTTCTTATAGATCCACTTGCAGCCTATGGGAACGATTCCCTCGGGTAGATCTACCAAGGTCCATACCTTGTTGGAGTACATAGAGTCCATTTCGGATTTCATAGCATTAAGCCAATGTCCCTTGTCTGTATCCGATACAGCTTCGTTGAAAGTTCTAGGATCACATCCTTGGTCAACTTCATCAACGAGGAATAACCTATCGGGCGCTCTCCGAACTCTTTCGGATCTACGCAGCGACGGTTCAGGAGGTATATTAGTGGTTTGTTGAATTGGTTCATTATCTGATTGTTGTGCTTGAACTTCAGATTGTGGTTCTCGAACTTCTTCGAGATCAACTACACTGCCCTTTCTATCCGATAGAAATTCCTTCTCAAGGAACACGGCATTTCTCGAGACGAACACCTTTGCCTCGGAAACATAGTAGAATTCTCATCCCATGGAATCCTCGGGATACCCCACAAAATAGCATAAGTCGGATTTTCTATCCAACTTATCTCCCACTAGCCGCTTCACGTAAGCGGGACAACCCCATATCCTAATATGTTTAAACGTGGGTTTCTTGGAGTGCCAAAGTTCATAAGGTGTGGACTTAACTGCTTTGGTATTAACCCAATTCAGCAAATACACGGCAGTTAGGAGTGCATGACCCCACAGGTATGCCGGTAGCTCGGTGAACCCCATCATAGATCGAACCATGTCTAACAGTGTTCGATTCCGACGTTCGAAAACTCCATTAAGTTGAGGAGTTCCAGGAGGAGTCCATTGAGACAGAATCCCATTCTCTTTAAGATAGTCTATAAACTCAGTACTTAAGTATTCTCCACCACGATCGGATCGTAGTTTCTTAATACGTCTACCGAGTTGGTTTTCTACTTGGTGTCTAAAATCTTTGAACTTTTCAAAAGTTTCAGACTTATACTTCATTAAGTACACGAAACCATACCTAGAATAATCGTTGGTAAAGGTGATGAAGTAGTTAAAACCACCCCTAGCACTAACGCTTAGTGGACCACACACGTCTGAATGGATCAAATCCAAAAGACCCTCGGCTCGTTCCATCTTCCCTTTGAAGGGAGTTTTGGTCATTTTTCCTTTAAGGCAGGATACACAAGTTTGAAGTGATTTCACGTCCTCCAAGGAGAACAATCCTTCACTCACAAATTTGTTCATCCTTCTCAAGGAAACATGACCCAGTCGAGCGTGCCAAAGTTGTGCGGGGTTAAGACTTATATCTTTTCGTTTTGCTGATATAACGTTCATTGGTATTTCATTTGGATTTAGTTCATATAAGTTGTTTATAAGTTGTCCCTTACAAATCATATTTTGATCCTTTTGTATAATGCAAATCGAATTTCCAAAAACAAAAGTAAAACCTTCATTATCCAAAACAGGAATAGAAATAAGGTTTCGAATAAGTGACGGAACAAATAAACAATTGTTCACAACAATGGAAAAACTAGAATCCAAAACAGAAAGATAAATCGTCCCAATGGCTTCAGCAGCAACCCTTGCTCGGTTGCCCATTCTTAGGTAGGTCTCACCCACATTAAGTCTCCTACTTCTTGTCATGAGCTGCAAATCATTACTAAGATGTGAGCCACAACCAGTATCCAATACCCAAGAAGAAGATTTAACGGACAAGTTAACGTCAATTAAATACGTACCCTTTTCAGAACGTTTCTGATCGAGGTAAGTCTTGCAGTTGCGTCGCCAATGGCCCTTCTTTCCACAATGATGGCAAGCGTCATCAACTTGCTTGGTGACCTTGTCATTCTTCACTCCGCTCGATTCGCCCTTCTCAAGTTTCTTGCTCGGGCCGAAACTCCTTTCTTTCATTTTCTTCTGGAAAGAACCTTTCTTCGCAGAAGGAGCAACTAGGAGAACAGATTTCTCCTTCTTGATCGTGGACTCATAGCTGACCAACATGTTCAACAACTCATCCAATGGTGGATCGAGCTTGTTCATGTTGAAGTTGACTGTGAACGATTCATAAGAACTAGGAAGGGACGGTAGGATCAAATCCACCGAGAGCTCGGCCGGGAGGGTGACATCAAGGCTCACCAGCTTCTCAAGGAGAGTGATCATCTTGAGACCGTGCTCGTGGACCGAAGCCCCTTCACGCAGCCTCATGGTGATCAACTCCTTGGTAGCTGAGTACCTCGATGCCCTAGTATTCTCACTGTACATGCTTTCAAGATGATGCTTGAAATCATAAGCATGCACGTGAGACTCATACTTCCTCGCGAGCTCTGGCACCATGGATGCTAACATGTAGCACCTCGCATGGAGGTCGTCCTTCTTCCATGCCTCGAAAGTGGCAGTCTCGTCAGCAGTAGCAGTCGCAGGGAGAGCAGCGGGGGGACGTTCATTGAGCACATAGAGACGCTCCTCGACTTGGAGCACAAGTTTCAGATTGCGAAGCCAATCCAAATAGTTTGGACCGGTGAGTTTGTTTTGGTCGAGGATAGAGGAAAGGGGATGTTTGGACATTGTTGCTGAGAAAATTTTAAGAAGACAATAATTAGAGTTTAGTTCGCAATAATCGTTACAATTAAAATTTTGGACTTTTATGTTTTAATTGTTCTCCCACTAATTTTATCGAATTCCACCACCCTCTAGCAGACAATCGAGAAAACTTATTTTTCTTTAATGCGCTTTAGGTCCAATAGCGCTAATGTAACCCCTAGTTAATCTATCCCGATTACATAAGCCTAAAGGTAGAGTACTATCAATCACATCACTATGTGACCCTAAAGTTTGTTTTACCTCACACTTGATAATGACCTAAGTTAATCTAGCGAATATCAAAATCTTCGTGTTTCAAGTCTAGCCTACCAATATGAGATGTCACAGATCCAACTATATCAAACTAATGCAATCCCTAGTTAATCTAGCCGACCACATTAATCCAATATAATTTTATCTATGACCGTATCTCCATCTAATGTCAATTAAATTACAGTTTATCCCACAATAGCACTCCCCGCTAACACGGCTTACTGCACTATTATGAGAGGCTACACATAATTTAATTGTTGGTAGAAGGAAAGAAAAAAATCAACAATTTGGTTTTTTCTTTATAGCTTGATAATTATTCTTGATTAAGAATGAGGGATTTTATTTATTAAATCTTATTAGCTCATCGGAAATTTTAGGTTATGATCGTTTGTGATTCCTACAACTATGTACTCTAGGTATGTGGAAACACATATTGATCCTAAGAGAGACATACGATCATCATCGTACTTAATTACAATCATTCATCTCATGAATAAATTAATTAATACGATTAATTGAAAATATAATTAACGGACTCCCTTCATTCATAAATCAGTCAAATAAGAATGAAGTCCATTAATTATTTGCCATTTAATTTGTGTTCCATTAATTAAACTAATTTAACGATTAAATTAAATCATTAATCCAACACTATTCTTTGAATTCAAATTAAATTAATGGATCAATTATCTAATTGGGTTTTATTGATAAATAATTTCAAAAATTAAAAATAATTAATTTTAATATTAATATCGGAAAATCAATAATTTTTTTTTTTTTTTGTGTGCTGACCGGACCGGTTCGGTCAGCTGAAAACCGACAGAAGCAAAATCCGAGTTTTTAAAAATAAATAAAATTTTATATTTTCTGAAATATTCAAAATATTTAATTAATATTAAACCAACCAATTTGATAACACCAAAAATTCAACAATTCAACAAATCGAAGCATGCTTTCGAAAGCGATAAACACGTTGACAAATAAACGATTAACCCGTGGCTCTGATACCACTGTTGGGGATCGTGCATGTATACGCAGCGGAATTTAAAATTTTTAGATCAAACTAATTTCGATTACATGCATAAACTAATCACATAGTCAACGTACCTTAACGCTTCCGCCATACATATGGTAATTATCGATTTTTATTAAAAACATGTAAAACCGAAGAATAACAAATTAGTGGAAACACATATGGATCCAAATATTAAACTTGTTATAGGAGAGGAGGATATACTAATAGACTGTAGACAATATCAAAGATTTGTTGGAAAACTCAATTATCTAACTATTACACTTACATACATCTCATTTACGGTAAGTAACAGTCAGTTTCTTCAAGCTCAACGTGACACCGATTGGAATGCAGTAATACACATTCTTAGAAGGCCTAGTATATGAAAAAAAGGACATACAGAGATAGTCGTATATTCAGATGCCGATAAGGCATACTCCGCTTCAAATAGGAGATCTACCTCAGGGTATTGTATTTTTATTAGAGGAAATCTGATATAGAATTTATGTGGCGATTGTGGACTATTTATCTCCGTCTTATTATTCAAATTAATATAGAATTTATAATATATTACCTAATTCACTTAAACCTTATGCATCTAGCGGGGAAATTTTTTTTTTTGGTGTGGTTTTAATATGGAGTTTTTAAAATGGTGTTATTTTAGGAGGAGTTATCAAATTGGGGTTGACCGCCACCCGCAACGGCGGCAACGGCCGGAGACGCCACCGCCGGTGGGGGCACCGGGAGGAGACGCCAGCTCCAACGGCGTCTCCAGTGAATTTTTTATTTATTTATTTTTAAATATATTATTTTTCAACGGTGCAGATTTAATGATTGATCCGACGGTCAGATGAAGACAGCCGGATCAGGACAGCATGGGGAACGGCGCCTTTGACCAGAAGACGCCACTGACAACGGCGTCTCTTAAAGACGCCCGTGTCAGTGGCATCTTTAATCTCTCTCCTCCCCCTAACTCTTCTTCCCCAGCTCTTCTTCCCCTTCTTCCCCCAGCTCTTCTTCTTTTTACTTCGGTTAAATTTTAAAAACAAAAAGAAAAATTATTTTTAAAATTCAAAATAACATATATAATTACCTCCGGCGACCTTCTCCGTTTGTGCCGCCGCCGTCGCCTGCCCCGCCGCCGGTGCTCCTATCACCGCTGCCGGTGCTCCAGTTGCCGCCACTGGTGCTATTAACCCAACGAGGTATTTTTCTATTATTATTGTAAATAATTAAAAAAAAGAAAAATATTATTATAATTTTATATTATGTCCAAATTTTTTTATTAATTATTGTAAATACATGTGATTAGTATTTTTTAGGATGTTTGTGGGTAGTTAGTTAGTTAGTTAGTTAGTTAGTTAGTAGTTTATTTATTTTATATTAGGTATTAGAAATATATATGCCTCATTATTAATTAATTTGTATTGATGAGTTAATTATCTCCTTAATCTTTTGAAGATTGATGGCGGCTAAAACTAATGTCAAAGTGTACGTGTACTTTGGAGGTCACATAATTCCCGATGATTAGGTAGTGCAATATAGTATTGCCCACAAAACAACATTTCGAATTAAACGTGATTTGTCCTTTGCACAATTTATGTCAAAGTTGTATCAACGTCTAGATGTCGATGTTAATCAGTTTGGGCTAAGAGTGTGTTGCAAATCTTACATTTATAATGGAGAAAGAATGAAAGAGATGATTACCGAGATGACAACAGATGAAGATTTACAAATGTATATCGATCCGGACGAAGGGAATGAGGCTATCGAAGTATTTGTTGAGATTGAACCGAAGTACATTGATAGTGCCCCACCACAAGTGAGCGTAGAGGCATTTGATTTGAATGAACCATATTTCTCACAACCACAGTTGACTCCGGATTTTCTGGCGGCGACACAAGGCATCCTTAACTATTGTGAGACTAGTGGAGCGAGAGAGGTGCACACAATACAATTAACTATTGTAACTTAGGGGGATTTGTTGGTGAGTCGAGTTCCCCGAGACGGAGCATTTTCGAAGATGATGACCCTATAGGTGACTCATTTGGGCCGAACAGTCCTGTGAATTCCGAACCATCCGATGACGGAGACGACGACAATGAAGATGAAGACGTACAAGATGATGTTCCGGTGACGTGGTTGCAGCATAACGAGGCGGAAGCAGAGGAACAACCGACGTTGTATGAGTCAATCCCATTTTTCTCGATGTCGTTTCCAGAAGTGGCGGCAGATTCAGTTGATGTTGGAAGGGGCCAATATGATAAGTTTTACGATAGCGATTGAAGTATTCTTGAGGTCGGGATGGTGTTTGAGGACAAAAAACGCCTTTGTGCCGCGGTGAGAGACCATTCAATTCGATTTGCTAAACGGGAATTCACAGTTGTCGAAAGTAAGCCGAAGCTATGGAGTGTCAAATGCAAACATAGCACACCTCAAAGGCCTTGTAGATGGTCGTTGCTGGGAATTGAAAAATCGGGCAAAGGATTCTTCCTTATTACGAGATATGGTGGGCACCACAATTGCATAATGGATGAAATATCGAATGAACACAAGAATTTGGACAGGAACTACATTGCTTCGTTATTGGTTCAGTCCGTTCGAGAAGACCCAGCTTGCAAAATAACACAAGCACAAAATATTGTGAGGTCTCAATTAGGATTTCAACTTTCGAAGATGCAAGCTTGGTATGGTTTGAAGCGTTGCAGAGATAACTTGTTCGGGAGTTGGGAGTCCTCAGCGAACGAATTGCCCAAGTTTATGAAGGCACTCCATAGAACGAACCCGGGTACGGCAATTGAGTGGATTTTCAAACCAACGGACATTCCAACACGGAAGATGATCAAGTACTTCTTTTGGGCCTTCAAGCCATGCTTGGATGGATTCAAATTATGTCGAAAAGTTATTAGTGTGGATGGAACTGATCTCTACACTAAGTACAAGCACAAGTTACTAATTGCCGTTTGTTTGGACGCCAATAACCAAGTGCTACGACTAGCATTTGCTCTTGTTGACAATGAGACCACGGCGGCTTGGAGGTGGTTTTTTCAAATGATACACAGACATCTAATTTCTCAAATTCCAGATGGAGAAAGCGTTTGTGTAATTTCAGATTGAGCTCCGGGAATTATACGAGCTTTAGCGGAGTTGCCCGAATTTGCTCCCCCTAATGTTTTTCACAGGTTTTGCTTGAGGCACGTGTGCTCCAATTTCAACAAACGTTTTAAGAGTGTTGATTTGAAGGATCTATGCTACAAGGCGGGAGCGGAGTCTCAAATTTGGAAGTTTAACCACATTCTTAATGTGATCAAAACTCGGAGTGTTGAAGCTTACAACTATTTGAAGGATATTGATCAAGAAAAATGGGCATTTGCACATGATGGGGGCAAGCGTTGTGGCCAACTTACTACAAACATGTCAGAAGCTCATAATGGTGTTCTCAAGGGAACTCGAAAACTTCCCATCTCAACAATTGTTGACCTTACATTCAACCGCATTGTTAGGTATTTTTTTAATCGTCTCCACGAGGCCAATGTGATGGTGGAGAATGGACAGTTGTGGTCCACATATGCTTATGGCATTTACCGGAAACATGAAGCCAACTCTGTTAGATGTTTCACGACTCGTTTTAATCAACAACAGCTCTCTGCCGAGGTGATGACTAGAGCTCGTCCAAGTGGAGGTGGAAATAACAAACACACCGTGAGTTTAAGGGACCAAACTTGTACTTGTGGAAAATGGAAGCTGACAGGAATCCCCTGCAGTCATGTGCTCCACGTGTGCCGTGAATGGATGTTGTCTGCCTCTGTATATGTGAACGATTGCTACAATGTTGATCGATTAGTGAACACTTATTCGGGGATATTCCAACCCCTGTTGAGTGAACACTATTGGGAGGATGTTGCTTTTGAACTAATTCATGATCCAACACTACTAGGGGATCGAAGACGCAGTCGAATTCCTAATGAGATGGATGTGCCACAAACAAGGTCAAGACAACAATCTAGAAGTGAGGAACAAGCAAGACGGCTCCGATAGTATAATTTCTGTAGTTCATTGCAGTTTGTATTATTTATATTGTTATTTTCTAGTTTTCACGTCGGACTATGTAGTGTCTAATTATCGTGTTTGACTTCGTATTTGTTATTGCACTTTGTACTTATTATTTGAGTCTATCTATGTATTATCGTGTTTTCACGTCGGACTAAGTAGTTTTCTAATTATCGTGTTTGACTCTGTATTTGTTATTGCACTTGTACTTACTATCTGAGTCTATCTATGTATTATTATGTATTTGTTATTACACTTCTGCTTATTATCTGAGTGTTCTATTTATTAGTGTGTATTTATTATTACACTTGTGCTTATTATCTGAGTGTTCTATGTATATTATTATACAGGATGGATGTCAGTTATGTTTATGGTCCGCGGGACACTTCATTGCTATACCGCCAGTCAGAGCACGTATCCAAATCGATTACATCGGCAAACGTGGATGATATTGTGCGCGGGAGACGCTGTGATGGTTGGATTTGGGGTTTATATGGAGATGATGGTGATGATGATCCTCACCCTAGAGTGATGCAGTAGTTAATTGATACTAGGTTCTATGGAGTATATCGATGTGGTCGTCTCGTAGTCGATTTGCATCTTATTGCAGCTTTAGTGGAGAGATGGCGCCCGGAGACACACACGTTTCATTTTCGAGCAGGGGAGGCGACAGTGACACTTGAGGATGTCGCACTATTATGGGGTTTGCCTGTTGATGGACTACCTGTTACTGGACAGGATATTTCATGGTCGAAGGAGCAGTTGCAGGATTATTGTCAGACGTGGTTGGGATATACTCCTTCAGATCAAGCTTTCAAAGGGAGACGGCTATTTGCAACTGATATGTCCCTACATTTACGACATTGCACGATTACTGATGACAACACGGAGCAGCGTGTTCAGCAGCATACCAGGTGTTTACTGTTATTGCTATTTGGGGGGGTTATGTGTCCTGACACATCTTCAAGTGCAATCTCGTTGCTGTATCTTCGTCATTTCGAAGATCTTGAGGCAGTGCGTACATTCATTTGGGGTAGTGCAGTTCTTGGATATTTGTATCGTGAGCTATGCACTGGGGCTTTACTTAGGAAAGTTGTTGAACAAGACCGCACTGTTGAGTTGGATAAGAGGAAAACTAATCTAGGTGGTGCGCTTACTCTGTTACAGGTAATATGATTTTTGATACTTTTAAAAGTTAAATTAATAGTTTATTATACTTGCGGTTTTTGATATTTTTTATGTTTAATAATTAGTGTTGGGCATGGTCGAGGATACCTTTACTCGCTCCAGCAATAGTACCAGTAGTAGAAGATGATCTCCGTCGGCTTGCATATCCCCACCCTCCTTACGGTGCACGGTTAACATCTTAGTACTAATAATTTATTTATATGAAGGTTAATATATTGACGTAGCAAATTTTCATATGATATTACAGTTGGACCAGACCTACTAGTCAAACTCGGTCCTCGCGAAACAATATACGTGTTTATCGTACGACGCTCGATCGGATGCTCTGGGATCAGGTTATTTATAAGTTAACAGCAATTAAGTTAATGTTTGTGGTCTATTAAAAAATATATTAAAAAATATTTTTTTTCTAGTTTACATGGATGCCTTATAGTGAACTAGATCCTAAGTTTGGCGCTTTACTTGAGTATCCTGAGATAGTGCATCCACAACTTTGGTTGTCAAGTTGTCCCCTTATATTTTACGAGAGAGTTGAGATGCATCGTCCGTATAGGGTGCTACGTCAGTTTGGGAGGGTACAACATATACCACCACATCTTACTGATCACGATATTGAGATTAAGTTGCATTCTTATGATCGTCGAGGTGCAGGGGGTAGAGATTGGGCTCGTTTTCACGGTATCTATGTTGATAGATGGCATGGCCGACTTGACTCTCCCGTTGACTATCCATTTATTGAGTTTAGTGGGCCTTAGACAGATCCAGGATACTACGAGTGGTATGAGAGGCACACACGTCGTTTGATATCACCGATTGACAATCTTGATGATATCGGTTTTCAGGTCGGAGACCCGATTTTACTGGATCTTGTGGTTAGTATTTTTCTCAAAACAACCATTACTTTCGATGTTTTACAATTTGTTTTTTCAGTTTTTTAAGTTCGTTAAACTTGTAATGCCTTTTATTTTAGGGTAATCAGCTATATCCA
>NW_012194402.1:0-15599 GCF_000504015.1 Erythranthe guttata
GTAATGATACTAATACAAACATTAATACTGATACTGATACTGATAGTGATACTGATACTAATACTAATACTAATACTAATACTAATACTAATACTAATACTAATACTAATACTAATACTAATACGAATACTAATACTAGTACTAATACTAATACTAATACTAATACCAATACTAATACTAATACTAATACCAATATGAATACTAATACTAATACTAATACTAATACTAATACTAATACTAATACTAAGACTAATACTAATAAAACTAATACTCGTACTCATACTCGTACCAATACTAATACTAATACTAATGATAAGACTAATACTAATACTAATATTCATATTGATGCTAGTACTAATACTAAAAATAAATCTAATATTGATACTAGTACTTACAATAATATTAATACTTACACTGAGAATTATGGTGATATTGATACTAATACTAATACTAATACTAATACTAATACTAATGTTAATACTAATACTAATACTAATACAGATATTAATACTAATACCGATATTAATACTAATATTAATACTAATACTGATACTAATAGTAATACTGATACTGATACTAATACTAATACTAATACTCATACTCGTACTCATATCAATACTAATACCAATATTAATACTAATACTAATAATAATACGTACTACTAATACTCATATTGATACTAATACTAATACTAAGAATAATACTAATATTGATACTATTACTGATAATAATACCGATACTTTCATTGATAATGATAGTTATATTGATATCAATATTAATACTAATATTAATACTAAGAATAAGACTAATACCGATACTAATACTAAAAATAATACTGATACTTATAGTGATGCTAATAGTGATATTGATACTAATATTAATATTAATAGTAATACTAATACTAATACTAATACTAATACTAATACTAATACTAATACTGATACTAATAACAATAATAATTATGATACTGATACTAATACTTATACTCATATTGATACTCATAGTAATATTATATTAATACTAATATTAATACTGATACTGATACTGATATTTACACTAATACTGATACTCATAGCAATATTAATATTAATACTAATATTAATACTAATACTGATATTGATATTGATATTAATACCGATACTCATAGTGATACTCATAGTAATACTAATACTAATATTGATACTCATACTAATACTCATACAATACTGATACTCATACTAATATTGATACTCGTACTCATACAGATACTCACAATCATATTGATACTCATACTAATACTGATACTAATATTGATATTGATACTGGTACTAATATTGATATTGATAGTGGTACTAATATCGAAACTGATACTGATATTGATATTGATACTGATACTGATATTGATACTCATACTGATACTGATATTGATACAAATGTTGATACTGATACTGATACTAATACTGATACTGATACGGATATATATAAATACTAAAACTGAAACTGATATTGATACTGATACTGATATGATATTTATATTGATATTGATACCGATACCGATACCGATATCGGTACCGATGCCGATACCAATACCGATACTAATGTCGATACCGATAATAATACCGATACTGATATTGATACCGATATTGATATTTAGACTAATATTAATATTAATATTAATATTAATACTAATATTAATACTAATACTAAAACTAATATTAACACTAATATTACTACTAATAAACTAATACTATTACTAATACTAATATTAAGACTAATACTAATACTAATATTAATACTATTTCTTATACTAATATGTTAATATTGTTAATGTTAATGCTAATGTACATATTCTAATGCTAATAATAATTTTAATGTTAATGTTAATCTGGATATGCTTATGTTGATTATGATTGCAATACTAATATTATCCAAATCCTTATCCTATTCCTAATCCTATTCATATATAACACTAATCATGATTCTAATCATAATCATAATTCTAATCCTAAACCTATTTTTAACATTAATTATAATCCTAATAATTTTACTACTAATAATACAATTGCTAATGGTAATGTTAATTCTAATTATAATTCTAACCATAATCATAATCCTAATGCTAATCATAATTATAATATTAATACATGTCACTAATTGTAGTACTAATCAATAATCACAATCTTAATTATAATTATAATAATAATCTTAATCATAATTATAATCCTAATCCTAATATTAATGATAATACTATATTAATCCGAATCCTAATCATAGTATTAATACTAATACTAATTCAAAGAATATTAATTTTATAGATATTCTGAGAGATACTAATCACAGTCGTAATTCTGATTTTGCATCAATGTTGTTGCAGTAATGTGATATTTAGTATAAAAAACAGTTATATTGTATCGCGCAACTTATGTATCAAATTCCGTATATGTGGTACGTGATACATGAGGAAACCCGTATGGCATGTATTTGAAGTTGATAGTTACTTTTTGTATCGAACTGTCATCTAAATTATTTGAATTAATATTAGGGTATCGGCGAACGTTAAGACGTGAAAAGAACGTTAATTGTTGTTAGTAGGATAAATTACGAAAAGTCTTCATGCACTTAGGATAAATTGCGGAAAACACACCCCACTTGTCGGTAATTACCAAAATCGCCAGATGTTAGTTTATGTCTTACACGACCCCCTTATGGTGTGATTTTTTGCGGAATCTATTTTATGCCATGTAATATGTGGGTTCTACCCTTGCAGACGTGACATTTGTTTAGTCTTACCTTTAAATACAAAAATTATCCTGAGGGGAGGTAATAGTAGTACTAAAAAGTTGTGAAAATGTTATTTAAGAAGAATAAATATTTCGTGTAAAGTCCCCCTCACGGTAATTTTTGTCTTTGAAAAGTACCATAAACAAATGTCGTGTCCAGGGTAGAATCTGCATTTTTCGGTGAATATTCCACATAATAAAAAAAAATGCCGTGAAAAATCATACCATAAGGGAGTCGATGTAAGATGGAAGCAAACATTAGAGAAATTTTGGTAATTACCAATATGATATTAAATTAGTAAAAAAGATAAACATATTATCTGGTCATGTTCATGTAAAATGTATAATATCAAATGATTTATTATGCAATATTTTGTTTATATAAATCCAAGTTTATGAATTAAAATACACAATTTTCGTAACACCATCAATCATACAATTTTAATAAGTGAAGATTTTAAATTGAATTTAAATAAATTTAAATTAAATTAATTACTATTAAAATTAAATTAAAAAATAAAACTATTTAGAATTTCCAATAAAGTTGATATATTTAGAGCATTTTATAAATGGTATGATATAAATATATAATAAAATAATTAAATATCTTTTTAATTTTGGAAAATGGTGACATGTTTTTTGATGATTTATTTTCACCAATCAATTTGCCACATGGGATGAAATTAAGGACATGTCATCATTTGAAATTGACAAATGTCAATCAATTAGGCATGCAATTCAACTTTTATATATTATATAGATTCTTTAAATTTCCCATAAAAAACAAATAATATTCAAACTTATAATATCCATTGTTGTTTCGTGTTAAACACAGGAATTTGTACAGCGTTGTTGTAAACCTTGATTGAATCCCCCAGCTGTAACCCATACGGAAGCCGCGGCAAATCCGAGCTCCTCCTCCGACGGCGTCTCCACCACATCGACCCGTTGACCCCCCTCTCCCTGCGTATTTGCCTCCCTTATTCCACCATCATTTCCCCTAAATCGATCTCGGATCTAATTCGGATGATGTGGTTGTTTACGGAGGCTAGAAAAATCACGGTGGTGGCGGTGAGGTATAGCTTGCCACCTGCCACCAGAGAGTAGGTATCCGGCTGCGTTTTCGATGATGGGGCTAAAGTATCGAATTGGTTTTGCGGATTGACGTTTACAGCCATCTTTGGCTGCTCATGCAGATTCATCCAGGTATATCTTTGTTCCTAAGCTAATTAAGATGCTTTTATCAAGCATGTATAATGAAAAGAGAAATTATTCTGAAGCTAACTGTTCAACCAAAAAGCTTATGATTGTGTTGGAGTATATATATGTATTGTTTTAGCTAACAATACATAGCATATTATGTTTCTCCTATAAGCAATTTCATGTTTTTATGTGGTAGCACTGACATTATTATACAAGTATATTGATATCCTTTATATGGAAACTGTAATAACACTGAGAAATACTGAACTCAAAGTGAGGTGTATATCATAGGATTGATATTTGAAACCCTGATTTTTTTTGCCCTGAATTTAATTTTGATTTTCATATATCACAACTTCCCAGAAAATGGCGTTGTTTTGGGCATATAATAGTGTTGTTTTCTGTACATCTTTTTGCGTTTCGGTACCACCTCATGCTGTTTTATTTATTTTTCCCTATTCGTTTCCAATTATTATCGATATCTTTTCTTTTCCCTTCTGCAGTGCACCACTACTCACCAGCTTTGCATCGCTATATTCACCTCAGAAGTGACGGGATCAAAGAAAGAGGAATGGTATATGTTATGTCAATCAAAAATTACGATCGTTTAGAGAATATGTTCCTTTCTTTTTTATTTTAGCATGTTTTTCTTTTCCTAACGTAATAAGAAGTGTATATATATTTGCGGAACTTGAGGCTCATAGACATGATTTTGTTTCTGTTTTCTTAGAGGCTGATTCATGGTTGAAGTATTAATCAGATTTCTTTTGCTAAAGCACATGTATTTTAGGTTTGAAGGATGCAAACAATTGTTGCTGATTTTCTTTATTTTTTGTGCTATACTTTCTTTACATGTTTTACGTATGTGGTCAGGACTAGAAAAGTGCATTTCACTAACCTTACTAAATGCTCAGAAAAGATCGGCCTAAACACAGGTTCAGAATTTTGGATGCGTACTTCTTCTTTGACGCCAAGGTACCCATCCCAAATCAAAATCAAATTTCATACTACCAATGTAATTAATTTGACTGGTTTGCTTTAATTTTACGGTAGGCTGTTGGCTCATAATCTTTACCATTTTGAAGGATTAAATCTTGAAGAGGTGTAGAGATAATGTGTTCCAAAGTTCTAAATACAGGGTCATTGCTGTTCACTTTCTCGTCGAGCCGTAAGTTTTTTCTTTCGGTAATGGGTCTCGGTTTTAGCGATATTCGTTCCTTCTCTCAGTCTCGAGCTCTGTTTGGTCTTCCTTCTGTGTCTTCCGGAAGTGCAGACTCTGTACTCTTTTTGGACCATAAAATTGCTTCACTTCATAAGGAGACTAGGCTATTCTCATTCCTGCTTCAATCCATCAATGCAGGAAGGTGGTTAGACTCTTGCTATAGGTTAGGGCTTCTATCGTATCGTGCTATTCTATAAAAAGAAGTTAGGCTTAGAAGACAAGGGATCCCTCTCGTTATGGATGTTTGCTGCTTAGAAGTTAGGCTTAGAAGTTTTCCTTGCTTTTTACCTTTTCCCCTCTTATGTTCAGTTACTGTGGTTTTTTTCTGACACTTAGCATCACATTAAAGGCGATATAATTATTTAAAAGGGGGAGAGATCTAATTTTGTGCTTCAAAAGAATCTCCTATTTATTTTCTTTCTTCTCCTACTCCTTTTCTCATTATCTTCTGTTTGTTTCTATCTCTAAAAAAGCATATATCCTATATCCTTATTTTTGTTTCTTATTTGTTTCTTCTCTATTTTCTTGAATCTGTTTCTTAGTCGATTTAATGTCGGTTACTTAGTTTGAGTCATGGAGTTTTTGTGTTTCTTGGAGCTCCCTTCAGTCTCTTGTATCCATTTTTTTTAATTTCACAATTCACTATCGATGTTCGATCATTTTTTTTTTATCTCGAAGCACTTCAATTTCAGATCAACTTTAATATTTACTCTGATTAATGGTAACTATTATTTCTTGTTTATTCTTCTAATTTGTTCCTTTGTTCGTGTTTTGTTCATAATCTTTCAAATGCCACTTAAATCTTAAGTAAGATAGGTGATAAAAGGTTTTCTCGTGCCTTTGACACAGGTGCCAAAACCAAAGAGACATTGCATTGGCCGATTCAACGTTGGTACTCCAATAATTTCTTTATCCTCAACACCTCCAGAACACAATGGTCAATTATACTCACAGGTGCTCTTAGATTTGTGCTCTTGAGCTACTGAGGATACTGAACACACTTTTTCTACATATACTGAAGAAACACCAGGGAAACATCTCTATTAAGGTTTGTTCAACAACTATATGTTTTCAAGTTTTAATAATTGTCAACTGATAGAGTGGAGTAGAATATTTATATTATTTATCTTATGTTTTGAATTTTTTTCTTTACCATGCATGTGAAAGTTACTGTGGGTAATATTCCTACCACTTTTCATCACTTATCTCATTGCTTTGGTGCATAAGTGCATGCTTTGAACTAGCTATGTTAATGCTTTAGAGACCCACAGTAATCTCCACTCTCTGAATGATGTTGCACTGCAAATTGTATCCCGTCGGTAAGAAAGATACAAAAAATAAACAAGGGTTACTGAAAAGGTAAGAACATAATGGAGATGCTGGACACATGGTTGACGTATTGTTATCATTTATCGCCTAAGCCAGTTGTGTTAAAGAAAGTAAGAAACTAATGAGATGAGCATATTATTTTAAATATCATCATTTTTCTTAACTCTTGAGTTACGTGTAGTCGTTTGATATATATGTAGTGATTCCTATTTAAATGCCCGTTTTGGCTCAAAATTTAAATGCAATATCGGTGTTGTTCAAGTCGAGCATTTTCCATTTTTTCAGTAATGCTTATTGTTTCATATTAAATTGTTCCCTTGCTTAATTGCCTCCTCCAAGAGCTTGGCTACAAAAACAAGACGAATATGAAGTTGCTGGAGTTTATTGAGGGCGTCTTGGATGGGTTTTGTTTGTTTCACATCTATTTTTTGGTAGGACCATTTTCCGACATTATCTGTTCTTTATTGACTTCCTCGATTAACCTAAAATGATTTTTTCGATTAAGTTTGATTGCTGGATTTCATTTATGGACATAACTAACTTAATTAAGTTTTTAATTTGAATCTTATTTATTAATGGCCTCTTTTATGGGTTTCTTCTGTTTTACTTCTACCTTTTTAGGGTTGTGCAAATATTTGTTTGTGTACTTCATGCTTAATTTTTATTATTGTTCTGATGTTAGGAGTTTATATGTTTGTTTTTTTTTCTTACAGGTGCAACCTCTTTAATTAGTATCTGGATGTCGATGATTATCACATGGCTAATATGAAGAAGTAATTTATTCATCACCCTTTGCCTGGATACTTTTTTTTAAAAAATATGTTTCTTATATATGCTATATTTCTTTGGTTGTCTTTTCCGTAGAGATAGAAGTTTAAGTTGTAATTTTCTCTGCTGTTTTCACTTCTGGTTTTACCTTTCAGTTTTGTGAGATTTACTGTGGATTTGTGCTGGAAAGAACTGGCCTACACGGCTGTGGATTTTTTTTTTCCTTTAATGGTGTGCAGTTAACTTGGGTCAACCATCACCTTGATAATATGGCCGAATATTTACGAGTCTTTCTCTATTTGTTCTTTTGTGTGTACATGTCTGTGGACCGACATCTGAGTTTATTTTGTTGAAGTTTCTTTAATGAAGAAACTATTGCATGCCCTCAATTTCTAGCTCAAAGCATTTGAGTTTATTTTGTTGAAGTTACTTTGATGAGTAAACTATTGCATGCCCTCAATTTAAAGCACTTGTAGAGCTTCAGCTTTTGAATTCGAGAGGTAGAGCTACTGTGTAATATCTAATTGCATGTTATAGAACTATTTATGTGATTGCTAAGGTCAAGATGTATTATCTTTACCATCTAGTGCTTTTGTACTTGCAGACAAGCTTGCTCATTATGTTCACATTGCTCCAGTTGGATATTATGGAAGAGCTATTGATATCAGCCTGCAGCTTTTTGCTTGGAAAAGTTAGTTCTCTATAGCTTGGTTGTGCTGGTGTCGTCAACTGCATTGATCACTAAATGTGGTTAGTATTATTTATACTATTCCATCTACTTTGAGTCATTGCTGAAATTCTTTTAATTTCTTACACTTTGTAAGTATATTTTCTCTTTTCCAACTCGTTGTACTTTCTCGTTCCTATTTTTTTCTGGTGCCCTGGGTCGTTATATGAAAGATTTCGAGGAGCTGAAAGTTGAAAAGAAGAAAAAGGATTGCATCTAGAAAAAAAAATTGCTACATAATGGAAAAATAGAACCAAATAGATGCTATTTTGTGTACTATCTTTATGATGTAGGTGATCCTGCTTTATGAATTATGTTTGGCTTATTATGTTGTAGGCAATACAAGAGGGTGGTGATATCCCCTTTGAAAGTACCATGGCTCCAGTCAGATTCCGTGGCATGAAAATCAGTGATCTAACACTGGAGTTAATTGACCTAAGGTATTTATACTTCTTTCCATTTTGTCATCTCACTTTTGTGTTGCTGTATGAAACAAATTAACTGTGCTGAGTGATAATCTTTATAAGTAATAATCTTTAGGCGGTATAATTACTGTATTATTTGGATTGTAAGGCAAGAGATAATCTAGAACAAAAAACCACTCTCCAAAGCATTGAGGAAAAGCCATATTAGTAGCTACAAGAGTCCAGCTGTAAGATTGAAGTAAAATCAGTTCCAACCAAACCAATAACCAGATGTCATCTATTGGTGCTTACTAGAAGCTCCATTACAGGGCCCTGGGTCGAAGCAAGAATAACACGCGTTCAATATAAGGCTAAGTGATAACCTTTGTAAGAACTAGAAAGCTGCCTCCTAAAATGATTTTACAGGTTTAGGTTGCAATGTACTGTTATATGTACCGAAAACTGCTTCCTAATAAAAAAATATGAAATTGTACCAGTTGTTATAATATATCTACTTGCTCGTAAAATAGGACTAAATTATTGTTAAAACTTATGTTGTCTGATCACTGATCATAATTTTGTTCTTGGTGATTATCTGATAGTCTAGACATTTAACTTTACTAACATTTGAAATTCTATTGCCTCCTGTTCTCTCTTTCAAGCTTTCATGTGCACAATTGGACCTTCTCATTGGAAAAAAGTTTAGTGTCCCACTTTATATTTTAGTCTCCTCTGCAAAATGTTCACCTGCTTGTATAATATATTCTATAACTTGTTATTTATTTTTATTGCAGTCAGCTGCCACTATATGGTATACATTCCACAATAAGTGCAAACGGATTATATTGAACGCGTGTTATTCTTGGTTCGGCCTATGGCAATGTAATGGAGCTTCTAGTAAACACCAATAGATGACATCTGAGCTACCTATGCACCTTTGCCGTGTTAGAATATCGATGTAGTTAATAACAATTTCTTAGAGGATAGAGCCCTTCTGTATGTGCAACATAAGGCTCGGCTTTGATATTTACTCTTATTCTACTGGTTGTTGGTTTGGTTGGAATGCATTTTATTTCAATCTTAAACCTGGACTCTTGTAGTTGGTTATATGGCTTTTCCTAAAACATTGTTGCTTCGAAGATTGTTTTTTTGTTCTATATTGTTTCTCGCGTTACAATACAAATATTGTGTTAATTACAATCTTCAATTTTGCTTTCCTAAACTCTTACAATATCCTCATTTATCACTTCTTTTTCTCTCTTTTATTAGTGCAACTTGTAATCAATTCCAATTTGTTTTGTTTTTCTGAAGCATTTTTCCTCCAGACAGTTTTACTAGTAAAATTGCTTTATAAAAAAGAGAGAGAGAGAGAGAGAGAGAGAGTGAGAGAGAGAGAGAGAGAGAGAGAGAGAGAGAGAGAGAGAGAGAGAGAGAGAGAGAGAGAGAGAGAGAGAGAGAGAGAGAGAGAGAGATCAGCACTTGATTTTTTCTTCTTCAGATCAAATGAGAAACAAATTAAGTCCTGTCGCTGTTAAACATTTTCATCAATGTCCAATTTTGCTGCTCTATATTTAGATATATTCCAACTAAAGATATATCCATCTTATTTTAGTCTTGAGGAAACTAGTAAAATTTATTTTATAGAATAATTATGGTGGGAATTCATAATCAATTAGGGAAAAAAGTGAGTGGGTGATTAAAAATAAAATCGGCTGATAATTTTTTTGGGGTGATTTGAATTTTTTTACATGCTGTGTGTGTGTGTGTGTGTATATATATATAGATAGAGAGAGAGAGAGAGAGAGAGAGAGAGAGAGAGAGAGAGAGAGAGAGAGAGAGAGAGAGAGAGAGAGAGAGAGAGGGAGGGAGGGAGGGAGGGAGGGAGGGAGAAGTTCTTGGAGTGTGAAAGATTTCTCAAACGGGTCACCTTAAATTTTATCCAGCTCTTTTTTCTTTCTGTGCCGAATGAGTTATTTTCTTCGAATCATATATATTTTTTCATAAAGTTGTAATAATTTCCGACCACAAGGTAATTATCAAGATTTAAAAAGTGCAACCACAAAGAAGTTAGAACTTTCAAACTCAATTTCAAGAATTGGATGGAGAATGAAATACATCTTGTTTGTATAAAAAAATAGGAAGAATGAATTTGATCTTATTTGAAAAAAGATAGGGTTTAGATTTAATTGAGGCTGAGGCCCTATTTGGGCAAGAAGAGTGTAGTTTAAATTTCCATGAATTCAAATTAGTAAAGACATATAGTACTAAGGTGATGCAATATCACCACATCCAACATTATATTCTACTGATGATGTTGACTAGTATCAGCCTTTAATATGAATAAATGACACTATTGACATATTAAGTAAGTACATCAGTCAAAGTTCTTGTACCATGTAATTTTCACATTTCCTGTTTTGTGATACATGCATAAGTGTTCTAGATTAATTAATAATATATTTAATGAATAAATCCAACTACCTTTTTCAAGTTTTTTTCAGCAGCTTTATGTTTTTGATATTCTCTCTCTCCCTCTCAAAAATCCTACCTTAACATTCTTTAAAATATAATATAATATATCACAACTGTAACTATTTACATATAACATAAACCAGTACTCATATTTGTTGTGTCTTTTTACCCCTGCCCTTCTTCATTTTACGTAGAATAATATAGTGGTTTGTGAGTTGAAATGGCAAGTGAAAACAGAGTGTACCTTCATGGCAATTTACAGCTTGGAATCATCGAAGCTCGACAAATTCCAGGCGCAGGATCAACCGCCGAGCAAATTCGTTTTTATCTCATACGTCCGTACATCAAAGTGTACATGGGAGACGCGCGGGTGGTTCGAACCGAGCGTGTACAAGCCCACTCTCAAAGCCCTTTGTATTGGAACGAACATTTCCAGCTCGTTGTAGCTTACCCTGTTGACCAGGTATGGTATTCTTTACATTTTATATCTTGTAATATTCTGAATGTTGAAGGCATATATGGACTAGGATTCTATAATTTAGAACTCTTACCTTTGTAGCTCTTTACTTCTTTAGAATGTGGACTTGATGTGAACAGAAATGGGAGTTATCCTTTATGGTTAATAGCTGGGATGTTACAATTATTGCCTTTGATGATCTTGCACACGTTGAAGATACATGGTTGTGTATAATTACGTAGTTCAGACTTGAGAGCCCGTATGGGCATGTTACTCGAACAACTAGCGGGATCTCTTTTTTAAGTGCCAATCTTGTTTTTTTTGGATGGAGTTTCAGAAACAAGTTGTGTTTGGTTCAGGGTTAATCACTTGTTGCTGTAGTCTGAAAGGAGTTTTTCAAGTGTGGGAGCTGTAGAGTACGACAATTAGTAAATATTGATTAGTACAGTCACTCAGTGACTACTCATCTTAAGTAGTAGCCAAGTTCTTATTGAAAAAAAATGATGAATTAGTATTCCGTGAATTCAATTTGCAACTGTACACTAGTGGCATAAGAAAAGGAAAACCTTTTAGTTTCATTGCCTGGATCACAATTTCTGAACCATAACAGATGAGTTTGATCTGTCTCATTGTTTTGAAGCTTTTTTCGCAGTACGACCAGAAAATCCCGTGTGTGTGTGTGTGTATGCTGAGGACCTAATATTTTGCTCCTGACAATTTTATAGTTGTATATAACTGTAAATATACATATATATATATATATATATATATGCATGCTGTAGGTGGAGAAAAATGCATATATTTGCATGCTGTAGGTGGGAAATAATTTTGTTTGAAAGGTGGAAACATTTAAGTTTGTATGGGTATTTTCATGAAAATGCATGTATTTTGGTTTTGGAATTGTATATGACGATATGATACATACAAAAATGTGTTAGTATCATCAAGTTAATTGAAATCTACTAGCATATGATACGTTGTTATCCTCGTTAAAGTATTTTCAGCATATTTTGTTAGTATGTATGAATCGATAGTAATGTTTTATCTATTTTTTCGTAATAAATTGAGATTTCAGAATTATTATACCCGGTAAAAAAAGGTTCTGATATTTGACCGGTAAATACAGGTCAAATTTGCTCTTGTGGATACCCACATCTCGAAAACGGAACTTGCTGCGTTTGTTCCGGCAAGCAGAATTGCCACGGGCGAACTCATAGATGAGTGGTTCCCGGTGGTAGGGAGACATGGCCCTCATACTGCGATCAGACTTCAAATAAAATTCACTCCATGTGACGAGAATCCTGTCTACCAGAATGGAATCTCGGAAGATTATGCTTTAGGGCAGAGTTATTTTCCGATGCGGCATGGCGGGAATTTAAAACTGTATCAAGACGCACACGTGGTCGATGGAATGCTGCCTGAAATACGACTGGAAGACGGAAGAAACTTTGAGCACCAAAAGTGTTGGGAGGACATCTGCCATCTAATAATGGAGGCACGACATCTGGTAATTGGACACTACTTTAAAATAAATCAATTATGTGTTATTTTATTTCCGTGCAGAGAATAAATGTAATAAACTTGGGATAGGCAAAGTCTGAATGCAAATCCCTTTTGACTGATTCCTATGATTATGCTAATTACAACCTGCCAACTCCTAATAGCTGTACGCAATCAGTTATATTAGGAATCTGACTAGACCATATCTCCTATATAAACCTTAATTAAACTGATTTGCTGAGTTGCTGATTTTGTGACACTCCCCCTCAAGCTTGGCCGTAGATGTTGATGAGTCCAAACTTGTTTACTAGATAATCATATGTATTTCCCGTCAAAACCTTTGTTAGTATATCAGCTATAAGATCTAGTACCCTTTCTAATAGCTATTGGCAAATCTATACCATATCTACTAAATGAACATGGATTCATCTGATTTGCTGATTTGCTGACAGGTATACATAACCGGGTGGTCGATATTCCACCAGGTAAGGCTTGTGAGAGAGTCTACTAGACCATTGCCGATTCCTGGGGACTTCAATCTAGGGGAGCTGCTGAAGCACAAGGCTCAACAGGGAGTCAGAGTCGTGCTCCTAATATGGGACGACAAAACTTCAAACGACATGTTCTTTTTCAAAACTGTAAGAAATTGTTTTGAATTGTTAGGTTTTCTTGTATTGTGTACATAATTATCGGATGATATATTATTGATCTACTTTATTGCAGCCCGGAATGATGCAAACCCATGACGAGGAAACTCGAAAGTTTTTCAAGCACTCGTCTGTTACGTGCGTTTTGGCTCCTCGTTACAAATTAACCAATTTCATACCACAGGTATGCTTTACAGTTTATCTATTCAAATCAATTCAGCTCTTACTAAAGGCCTTCACAGCTTCGTCAAATTCTGGCTGATTTTCCACAAAAATGTTATAAAATGATCCTTTTTCACTTTTTTCTTGATCTATTCAGGTAGGTCGGATTTTTTATACTCAACATCAAAAATCCGTGATCGTTGACACCAAAGGCATTTCTGAAAATAGCCGAAAAATAACCGCTTTTATTGGCGGCCTGGATCTCTGTGATGGAAGATACGATACGCCAACTCATCGGCTATATTCTGATCTCGACACAGTGTTCAAGGACGACTACCATAATCCATCATTTGATGTAAGCAACTGCATTCAAATCTCTAGCTGCAATTCTTGATACTTCTACTAACGCATTTACAATATTCGCAATTATGTGACTTGATGATTTGTACTTTATTTCTCAATAGAAAAAACAAACGGGGCCAAGACAGCCATGGCACGATTTGCACTGTCAAATCGAAGGCCCCGCGGCGTATGACGTGTTAAAAAACTTTGAACAACGATGGGACAGCGTGACTGAATGTTCCAATCTCACAAAGCTTTATGAAAGAGTATTTGGTCGACATGATTATGATTTGGTGAACATTGAAAATATCTCAGAGATAAATAGCCCTTCCAAAAGTATTCCCACTGACCACCCTTCGCTGTGGGTTTCAGATGAAGATGATGCGGAAAAGTGGCATATCCAGGTCATGCATGTTTTACTTGTAGAAAGCTTCTCTATTTAGTACTAGGTGATTAATATTTAACCTTGTGTGGAATTTTTTGATTTGAACAGGTTTTCCGGTCCGTTGATTCAAATTCAGCCGAAGGGTTCCCTCAAGATTTCCATACAGCACAGGAACAAGTATAAGTCTTTACCTTTATGCAGATATAGCTTCTCTCTAGTCTTCAAATAAGTCAATGAAATTTCCTTTTATTGCAGAATCTTGTATATGAAAAGAATTTGGTGATAGATAAGAGCATCCAGATGGCATATATCGAAGCAATACGATCGGCTCAGCGCTTTATATTTATCGAGAATCAGTACTTCATTGGAGCGTCGTTTGCTTGGCCCGATTATGAAAAAGCAGGTAGGATTCCTTTGAATATGTTTATCTCTCCACCTAGTTAATCAAATACTATTATGCTCTCTATTCTGCAGCATTTCTTCAACAGCAATAGTTGCCATAACATTAGAATAAGTGAGTAACAGATGTTTCAACGACTTTAGACTACTAAAATCAGGACTTTAGAGCTTTTTAATTGATTTTTTTGTCAACACAATGTTTGTATTTTTCATCCTAAAACTTGAAGGGTTAATTACTTATCCACCCCTTTGAAGTCTAAAAATGTTATTTATTGTATTACGTCAAATATTTCCAAGTAAATTTTATATATACGAAAAATAATTGATCATTTTAATTCAAATTCAGTTTTTAAATTAAATTATGTCTGCCAAACGAAACTTTTGAAGCTCCATTCCTGAATCAGGATGAACAAAATATTAATTTTCTTTTGTTAAGAATATATTGAAAATAATTTCAATACTTAAGCTTTATGACAGATAGCTTAGCTTCTTGATTGATGTTGCAGGAGGGAATTTGTTGTGTGTGTTTGTGGGGGAGGTGGAGGTCGTTTAAAATAAGTGAGGAAGAGATGTTTCGACGACTTTTAGACTACTAAAATCAGGACTTTGTTGTGTGTGTGTGTGGGGTGGTGGGGTTCGTTTAAAATAAGTGAGTAAGAGATGTTTCGACGACTTTAGACTACTAAATTCAGGACTTTAAACCTTTTTAACTGATTCCTTTCTCAACACAATGTATGTATTTCTTATCCTAAAACTTGAAGTGGTCACTTACTTATCCACCCCTTACTTGTGTGTGCGTGTGCGCGCGCGTGTGAGTGGGTGG
>NW_012194402.1:27317-46474 GCF_000504015.1 Erythranthe guttata
TATGGGTGATCTAAGAAATGTTCGGGAATGCTCGGGGAGCCATGTCACCCCATAGCTCTTTGTTGTCTTCACCACTTTCTGAAACCAATAGTCCGTTAGAACCCTATCGAAATAACGTATCCAATTCATTATCCCATTAGAGTTTCTGACTACGTTTCAGGGGGCTGAGTATAATTATCGATACCACAGGGACCTTACAGTTATTTAAGCTTACTTCAGGGGGGTGTGTGTAATTTACCCTATAAAATTTATTGTAGTTATGCAAAAGTATTTTCAATAAGAAACACAAAAGTTAAGAAGTTGATACTTACTTCCACATTTGAAACCGCTTGGAAGTCGATTGTCACAATAACGTGCAAGATCTACCACTTTATTCGAATAATATATAATATCTTTGCCGCCGGTCAAGAATTTTTTGCAAAAGAGTTGTATGTCCGTCTTTCGGGCATAACGACAACATCTTTCATTTGGTTTATAGAACATATAATAAGGATATATTTTGGATATGTAAAATGAACAATGTATGATGAAATTGGTTATGCCCACACAACGCGACACAATGCCGGGGGATTTTGGATGTTGGCCCAAAGCTATGTCGATCTCCATTACTGTAAATCCAATCATCACAAAAATTACTAGCAAAACATTATGAATACGAAGTACGGCCATTTCTCGTATGTGTCCGTATGCCTATGCGTGTGTCATGCAACTTTTATAATGTAAAAGGATGTTGAAGATTTTGATAAATTTGGTAGTATATAATATTAAAGTATTTTTTTCATGATATTAGATTGGGTTCTCTCAGATAAAAGGCTTATTAATTCGCAATTAGAACAAGCAATTTACATTGATGAGGATGTAATATTTTTTTTGGACAAATTTAACCTCACCTCTTCGAGTGATGAGGTTTTGAAATGTGATACAATTCAGAAAATACAAGACAAATATGAATACACAAAATATCACATAATTTGGTTCCATAACTTGTAAGCCCATCTCATCAATTGGATTACATACTTAATAAGGTTAACTCACTATTATACATCATGTCCTCGTTTGGTTCGCCAATAAAAGATAAAATAAGATAAGATTAAATAATTTAATTGAAAATCCAATTGCTTCATCGAGACGTTCCAAAAAACAAGATGACAGGAAGATAAATCCTAATAACATAATCATTGGATTATTGGAATACCAAATACCAAATATCAAAATCATATTATTTAATTAATTATGACTAATTTGTCCAACCAATCATGCCTTAATAGTAATAAATAAACAAAGCTTTACTATTTATTACAAAGGGATTATATTTTTTTTCTTCTTATAACTAATTTATCTTAATTTAAAATAGTGAAAATTGCACGTAACCGCCTATACAATTTTTTTTTTTTCGAACTTTATCCCCTCCAAATTTAAAAAACGAATGCCCCAGTTAAAATGTTATTCATATTGCGTATTGCCCCGATGACAAAATTTGAATGGATTATTTACCGGAATCAAGTGTTTTTGTTGCACGTTGGCCCTTTTAATATTGTTTTTGTTGCACATTACCCCTTAAAAAATATTTTCTTCACGTTGCTTCTTTAGATATTATTTTTGTACACGATGACCTTAAATGTATTTTTGTTCTGTGCACGATGCCCATTAGTAATTGACTTTTGGTGGCCAAGTGCAACCAAAACAATATTGCATAGGGAGTCATTCATTTTCTAATTTTTTCAGTGGAGAGAAAAATGAGAAATTTTTTAGGGGGAAGTGCACTTTTGTCATTAAAAAAAGGGTAAATAGCATTAAACCACCTGAACTTTTTAAGTTTTTGCGGATCACCTCCTGAACAATTTTTTTTTTTGCACGTGTTCACCTGTACTCAATTAAAGGTGCCACTTTACCCTATTTTGCCCGTTTCCAGGTCAAAATGACCTGTTATGAACCCATGTGCGCTGCACATGCAAAATCCAAGGCTATTTTTGTCTTTTCCATTTAAAAATCCCTAATTCCTTTAATTTTCTCTCTATTTCTTTCTTATCTCCATTATTTTCCCTCTTCAATTAGCTAGAAATGGTGTTATTTTCTTTATAAGAAGATGGGCGATTGTTAAGGATGAAGCAGTCGCTAGAAAAATGGTGAAGTTCATCGAAGTCAGCACAATCGAAGTGTCGAAAGAGGCCCAAAACAGAGCAGCCACCATTCTTGAAATCATTTCCCTTAGCTGCTGCAAAAGTGATGACAATAAACTCGAGAATTTCTTCGAATACAGCCACAATCTAATGGCCGAAAGGTGGAAGAAACTCAGAGAAGCTATCAAGAACAACAAACTCTTTCACGTCGCCAAAATTCCGAACATGCACTGCAATTTCGCCAAAGACTACATCAAAGCATATCCCGGTAATTACTTACATGTATACATATATATATTTTGCTCGTATTTATTAAAAAAATACCGATGCTTATACGAGTTTTTCGACAGCTTTTGTGTGGATGAAATGCAACGAGAGCGAACTTTGACTGGTCATTTGCTGTAGGTTCTGTAAAAAATCTTGATTCCATTTCAATTAATTGATGCATCCCCATCTTCGTTCTGATAAGCTCCCACGTTAAACAACGGCATTGTGGGTTGGGATTTGGGATTGAAGAGAGAAGAAAGAGGGGAATTAAGGAAGATGAAACTCAAAAGGAACGACTTTTACAGGTGTTCTTTTTTCCGACAACGTAATTTGAAATGCTCAAAAATGCAAATATTTTGTGAATGACGAAATTTATTTCTTTCTAATTGTAGAAGAAAAATAGTGGAGATAAGAGAAAAATGGAGAGAAAATTAAATGAATCAGAGATTTTTAAATGGAAAAGACAAAAATAGCTTTGGATTTCACATGTGTGCACATGGGTTCATAATCGGTCATTTTGACCTGGAAACGGGCAAAAAGGAGTAAATTGGCACAATTAATTAAGTACCGGTGAACTCGTGCAAAAAAAAAAATTGTTCAAGAGATGATCCGAAAAAACTTAAAAAGTTCAGGTGGGTCAATGTTATTTAAAAAAAAAAAAAAAAAAAAAAAAAAGTAGAAGTAAACAATTCTCAAACATTTCACAGAAGCAAAAAGCTTGGATGAAACGACAATGTCGTTGAGGACAACAGTCATGTCCACTATCTCGCTCTACTTCCCACCAAATCCCCTCCGCCGCAAAATCGCCTCCACCGCCGTCACTTTCCGACGCTTTTATTCTCTCTCTACGGCCAATTTTCAAACGCTCACTTCCACCATCTCTCCTCTCTCTTCCCCTACTGCGGCAGCTGTAGCATCAGAATCCCCGTCTGTATCATCAAATTCGTCCTCCGCACGAACGATTGACCTCCGGTACTTGTCGTGCTCCTTGCCGGAGAAGAGACCTCTCAAAGTGGCCGTCCTTCTCAGCGGCGGCGTAGATAGCAGTGTCGCCCTCCGCCTACTCCACGCTGCCGGTCATTCCTGCACCGCCTTCTACCTCAAAATCTGGTTCCAAGTACTTACCTTTTTCCCCCAATTATGATAGCTTATTGAAAATTGATGCTGCACACTGGATATTGCTATTGAATTATTTTTATGCAAACAGTAACCTGTACTTAATTGTGTTGTAGGAAGATTTCGAGAACTTCTGGACTGAATGCCCATGGGAGGAAGATTTGAAATATGCGAAAGCTGTTTGTGGTCAGGTTATATGTTTATGCATGTTCTACTTCTATGTTTTTTTCCATATGTGTGATTTTGTGATTTCGATTTGAATTTCCGTATTGGTTTTACCTTCGTCGTGTTGAAGGGTAATGGTTAAATTTTCCGATTGTGGCATTACAACAATTGAAACGGTGAATCACTCCCCAATTTATTTCTGTTGGAGATATTAATATTAAATGATACATTTCACTAACAGGCTAACAACTTCTTATAACAGGCTAACAGCTTAAGCGTTTAGTTGAGATGGTCATTCAACAATTTCGTCTGTCTGGTTTTGACTTGTGACATATATAACATGCAAAATGACTGTGTCAAAGAGTCATTTAGACCCTTAGGCAATGTTTGGAATGGTTTTGGGAGTTATTTTTCGTGTTATTTTGGGGAAATATGTTTTGAGAGAATAATTTGAGAATGAAAAATAATGTTTGTTTTATGATTTGAGATTAGACAAAATACGCTGTAGCAGTCGAATCATGTTTAAAGTTGTTTGAAAAAAATGTATTTTAGAAGAATTTGAAAATAAAGTGGTGTTTGTTTGTTTTTTAGTAAAGACATTTTTAACTGTAGCAGTCTCTACAAATCATGTCTGGAGGAGAAAGAAACTTTAGAAGTTGTTTTTGTAATTTTTTTTTTTGGAAAATCAAAACAAACACTAATTTGTCTGAAGTTAGACGGCAGTACTTTTTGGCCAAGACATACATACTCTAGTGGCCGATCCTTCACGAGTATGATGCATCTGTGTACACAAATGCCACACTAGCACATGTCGAACTTGCATTTATTTTAATTTGAGGTGTATTTCATTAAATGCAGTTTAGACCTTGGCAATCTTTTATCATTTACAGTCGAATGCTCTTATTGAATTTAGCCGTTGGTGTATTGCAGGTTGATGTACCTCTGGAGGTTGTGCATTTGACAGATGAGTACTGGAACAATGTGGTGAATATTTTATTCTTTTTTCTTCGTTATGCAGATTCTTTAAGTTCTGCTAGATCAGCCGTACTTCAATTATAAATAGTCCCTAGCTTGAGTCTATATTAACAATATTACATTCTTTTTTTCCTTGCTATCATTTTTATGCCATTAATGGAAAATTGAGTGATACAAACCAATCAACGCCTTTTTAGCATTAGTGCAGGGCCTGCAGGCCGGTGGTGGGTAAAGAGCAGATAACTAAAATTTAAACATAACCGATATTACTTCACACTCTTAAGCACCCCCAATTCCTAAAAGCTGACAAATAAGATAAGATAACTAGCATAAATATTAAATAAATGGTTTTTTATGTTTCAGGTATCATTTATCATCAATGAGTATCGAAATGGCCGCACTCCAAATCCAGATGTCCTCTGCAATACAAGAATTAAATTCGGTCTGTTTTAGAATCCCTTTGTGTAGTTTCTCCTTCATTCATTATCACATAATTTATCAGCTGGCTTGTTGTTGGTTGGTTATAGGTGCCTTTGTGGATGCCATTGGTGATATGAAATTTGACTTCATTGCCTCTGGACACTATGCAAAGGTTGTTCACCCCGAAAGTAGTGATAAAAACGAGCCTTCTACTCTAGAGTTGTCAAAAGACACGGTAAGCGAGCAGTAGCACTGCCACTAACCTTTTATTTGTCTTACTTTTGCAACAGTTTGAAAAATAGAGTGTTGCCATTCTCAGTGGTGTTTGTGTGCGTGCACTCACATCTGTGGTTATTGTTTTCAGGTTAAGGATCAAACGTACTTTCTCTCACATCTTTCACAGTCACAGCTTAAAGGTCTTATCTTCCCTCTTGGATGTATCCAGAAGGTTAGGTGAATATGCACTCTTCTATTTTTTGCTGGCCGGTTTTCGTAGTGCTTGTACACTTTCGTTGTCAATATGATTTCACCAAAATGGAGTTGATGCACCCGGCTCAACATATTTCCTTACGTTATATTGGCATGGCGGCCATGTGTTGTTAGCACTTAACTAATTTCTCGTTGCCATTTTCAGGAAGAAGTTCGTGGACTTGCCAAAATGTTTGAATTACCTAACCAAGATAGAAAGGATTCACAAGGGATATGCTTTCTCGGAAAGGTTGTTTCGTTTTTACCACCTTTGTAATATCTAAATATATGAAAATAAGCAGGACGCGAGAACTGTTTATTTTTTTAGAACAACTAAATATGCTTAACTATGCTCGAGTATAAAATATAATTGCATTAATTTGTGAGGTAAGTTTGATGAATCAATAAATATTTTTAACCCTAACCATTCCGAGTCACCAAGTTTTGATATACTCAGTGACACTCACTTCTAATCATAACTTTATTTGTTTGGGTTACAGATAAAGTTCAGTGAATTTGTTGCAAGACATATTGGAGAGGAAGAAGGTGTGATATTAGAAGCTGAGTCGGGAGATTTTCTGGGGAAACATCGAGGCTTTTGGTTCTATACAATCGGCCAACGTCAAGGATTGCGTCTTCCTGGTGGACCTTGGTAGTTTTTTCGTTCTAAACAAATTTAAATATCCAATGCCCTTAATTTAATGGTGCCTGCATCATTCATTCGCATTCGCATATCTCAACCCTTCGCTTGGTGATTATATAGGTACGTTGTGGAAAAAGACGTGCAAAACAATGTAGTATTTGTGTCGAGAAACTACTTTTCGGTTGACAAAAGAAGGCGCGCTTTTCGTGTTGGATCGTTAAGATGGTTCAGTGGTTCTCCCCCGAGGCAGAGCAGCATCCAGCTCCAATGCAAGGTACGTTTTCTTTCTACAGTTAAACCTCTATAAATTAATACAGTCGGGGCTGGTAAAATTCTGTTAATTTAGCGAAATATTAAATTATCGGACTAATAATTTAATATATTTTCACCGAGTCGGGACCCGGAAGAATCTATTATTTAAGCGAGGTTATTAATTTATCGAGATTCTACTGTATATTCCCTGTCGTAAGAATCTTGCAAGATGCTTAATTTCTTGACGTTTTTTTCAGGTTCGTCATGGTCCCGGTTTATACAACTGTGATTTAGCCATAGAGGAAGATGGAAACGGGGACGAAATTGGAGTGGTTAAATTATCGGAAGACGATCAAGGCCTGGCAGCTGGGCAGTTTGCTGCCTTCTACCAGGACTCGATTTGCATTGGCTCTGGTGTGATACTCGAGTCGTGGGATGACCAAGGCTTCCCCGTTTGTGCTAAGGCTATTGAGATTGCGAGTATGAAAGATAAATCGAAGATTGGGAAGCCAGTCAAGATAAAAAATGAGGAACCTGATCGTAGTAAAGATAATTGCGAAACTGCCATTATCGAAGATACGCCACCTCAGAGAGTAACAAACTCCGTTGTCCAATAAAAATGGCTGCAGTTAAATCTTCTAGGAAACTTTTTGAGAGGTGTTCTAGATCTGTGTAGAGAGAGTATAGGTGTCAACAGCATTAGGTGAGCTTTGTGAAGATTGAAGAATACACACTGGTTTGCATTATTTAGGCTTCTATATTTGTGGCAACACACTTGATCAATTTTTGTAATTTTATTTTTCATTTGAATTTTGTAGCACAATAATTTCTGAAAAATTAGAAGAAGATGGAAAGGTCTAAGTTTTATTGCAAGGATAAATTACGGCCATCCTCTGAGGTAAGGTCAAATTACGAAAAAATGCCAAATTACGAAAAAATGCCTTTTGTTATGGTGTCAAATTCAACATAATTTTTCGGACTCTGTGGAATGTTCTCTAGTTTGAACTGGTTTTGTGCAAAAATGCAGTTTCTGATGCAGCACAATGTGATATTTACAAACCAAGAGACACATCTTATGATCATCTTGTTTCAAAATGTGGATATTGAATGTCGTAAAATGATATAAACTGGAGAATATTCCACATAATCTAGAAGATTCCACTAAATTTGACACCGCAATTGTGGATGTGTAAGAAGATTCAAAGTTAAGAGGTGATTATAATATTAGCCAAATATGAGGGGTGGTTTCGTAATTTGACTTTACCTCAGGAGTGCCCGTAATTTACCCTTTGGTGTAATAAAAATAGATGCACACTCCCTCTGTTCCACAATAACTGTCTCTTTTTTAAAATATTTTTGTTCCATAATATCTGTCACTTTAGATTTCCAATATTGCATTAAATGCATTTTTCCTGTTTTAACCTTATTAATGAAACTCTATTCATTAATTTTCTTATAAATCATTAAATATTAAAGGTTGTTTTAGTCATTTTTATATGATTTTTCTAAAATGAAGATATATTTATTGAGTTTCTTAATCTTTGTGAAAAATGAAAAGTGACAATTATTTAGGAACGGAGGGAGTATAAACTAACGATTTCAGTGCTAGAGTAAAAGTCCGTGGTCTAACGTCTTGTTTTGAGATTCGTCAAAAGTGTTGAAATCGCAAATATATACTCAATATGTTCCATAATAACTGTTTATTTTTTAAAATATTTTGTTTCATATTATCCATCACTTTAATAATACTGTATTAATTACTTAATTTCCAGCTTATACCCTTATTAATACGTTATAATAACTTTTTAATTCATTTCTCTGACTTATTAGTTATAAGATAAGATCATTTCAGTCTAAAAACATATATTTTTTTAAGACACATACATAAATAAATAACGTAAAAAAGAAAGAAAGAAAGAAAGAAAAGGATAAACCTCTGGGCCTCGTCTTCCCTCCCGTTAAACCACTCGCACAACGTGAAAATGTCGTCGTTGGATATATGCGCCTCGGTTCATTTCTGTAAGAACTGTTCGTCACTCTCTCCTGATTTGAAATCTTTTCCTTCTCCGGCCGCCTTCTCTCTCTCCACCCACCGCCACCGCCAGCTTCAACTTCGGAGTCAATTTCTCGCTCCCTTGTCCGCCGCCCATTTCTCCTCCGAAGCAGTAAAAGATGAATTTCTCGCGGCGGAGATGGCTGAAGACAGTGGACTCGACGAAGAAGAATTTTCGTCCGACGGCGGCGACGACGAGGAGGAGGAGGCGGCGGAGAGTTTTGACGTCCAAGAATTTGAGCGCGAGGCCAAGGAGGCCGTCAAGGAATTCTCCGATTCCCTGGCGCGTGAACTCAAAATCGGTTCGGTTTTCTTTAATTACTGTTAATCAATTGCATTGTGCCTGTAAATTGTAATGGTGAAAAAGATTTAATTTTTTTTAATTGTTTTTAGTTTAATCTTAATCCTGACACCAATGTATTGATTTTACTTGACGATTTCAGAAGACGAAGTTCCCAATCAAAAGAGAACTCGGGGAAGGCAGCAGCCGCGCATAACTACTGTTAGCAATGTCAGTTGTTTCTCTTCTTATTTTAGTTGATTCTAAATTACGAAAGATAACCGAAAAAAAAAAATCGTAAATACAGTCACTATCTCTGTGTAATTTAATTGATTAGGTAACTTCTACGCAATGATTTCATTTCGATTAATTTGTTTTTCTCTCCTGCAGATACCCGATCATCTTCTTCCAAGAGTTGCAATAGTCGGGAGGCCGAACGTCGGTAAATCCGCACTGTTCAATCGTCTTGTTGGGGTACGTAATTATGAATTACCAACTCTCCTTTTTCGGTTATTGTTAACTAGAAAGGCTTCATTTTCTTGATTTTTTTTTTCGTATTTTCAGGGGAACAAAGCGATTGTGGTGGACGAACCCGGTGTGACGAGGGACCGTTTGTACGGCAGAGGATTTTGGGGGGAGTACGAGTTTATGGTAGTGGATACCGGTGGCGTGCTCACGGTTTCAAAGTCGAAGGAAGATGTAGTGGAAGAACTAGCTGTATCTACAACCATCGGGATGGAGGGTATTCCTCTTGCTTCGAGGGAGGCCGCTATTGCAAAGATGCCTTCCATGATCGAGAGACAAGCTACCGTCGCTGTCGAAGAAGCTTCTGCCATCATATTCCTCGTTGACGGTCAGGTATTGTCGATTCTCTTGTACTTTGAGGAGTTATGACCGTTTATCTCGTTAATTTTGTGAATAAAAGGTTTTTCAATTTTGAAAGTTAAGAGGTTTTTCTCTCTGTAATTTTTTTAGGGTAAATTACGGGCACCCTTGAGGTAAGGTTAAATTACGAAAATAATCCTCGTGTTTGGGTAATTACAACCACCATCTCAACTACGAGTCTTCTTACTCGTCCATCCTTATGATGTCAAATTCAAAATAATCTTGGAATGCTCTCTAGTTTGTACTCGTTTTGTGCAAAAATGCAATTTCTGATGCACACCACAATCTGATATTTACAAGGCATTGAAATATATCTTATGATCATCTTGTTTCAAAATGTGTAGCTCGAATAGGTAAAACGGGTACAAACTGGAGAATATTCCACATTATCAAGAAGATTCCACTAAATTTGACACCACAAGAGTGGACATGTAAGTAGATTCATAGTTGAAGGGATGGTTGTAATCACCCAAACATGAGAGGTTTTTTCGTAATTTATACCTTACCTCAGAGGGTTTGCCGTAATTTACCCTTTCTTTTATGAACGAAAAAAAAAAAATTCCAAATAGAATCGAAAGGGTGCTGTTAAATAGAATTCCAAATTTTATATGTCTAAACACATATAAAACATCTCCTAAGATAATGTCCCAGGCATAAATAAACATTTCTCAGCATAAATAAAAAAATTCTTTTTTTTTTTTTCTCATTTTCTTTTTGTTGTGGTTGTCGATTACTCTGTTCTTGGTTGCTGCCTCTATTCATTATATGTGCAAGGGCTAAATCTTCCTCAAATTTCTAGAATTTCTCATGTTACTTGAATGGAAGAAAACATCGAGTGTTGAAAATAATTGAGTTTCGCAAATTATGATCCCCAATGTAAAATCGTAGATTTTAGAGATTTTACTCCCGAACTTGAAGGATTTTGCTTTGATTGAGATTCTACTAGAAATCACGAGATTAATGTGGTGGAATGCAAATTATGTTTCATCATAACAAATTATTATAACAGGCAGGTCTAACTTCGGCGGATGTTGAAATAGCGGATTGGTTACGTAAGAACTATTCGCACAAATATGTTGTTCTTGCTGTCAACAAATGTGAATCTCCTCGTAAAGGAATCATGCAAGCTTCCGAGTTCTGGGCTTTTGGGTGAGCTGTATTATATTACATCTCTTTACTATAAGTTTCTGTGTGTGTGTGTGTATTAACTGTGTACTCTCCAATTTGTTTGGTTGTCTAGTTTTTCACCGCTTCCAATATCTGCTATATCGGGGAGTGGAACAGGGGAGCTTCTTGATTCCGTCTGTTCACACTTGGAAAAAATCGAGGTGAATTTTCTTGCACTATCATTAATTAAAAAAACGAGCTGTAAGAAAGAAAAAAAAAATGATTATTAATTTCGACGACCTTTTGCAGGAAACAGAAAACCACAAGGCAGGAGAATATATCCCGTCTATTGCAATCGTGGGCCGTCCAAATGTCGGTAAAAGCAGTATTTTAAATGCTTTGGTCGGTGAAGATAGGACTATTGTTAGTCCAGTCAGCGGAACCACTCGTGATGCCATAGATACTGAATTCACCGGGCCCGATGGACAGGTTTGGTTCGTTTATGACTTCTTTCGTTTTAAGAAAAAAAATTAAATTCCACATTTGAAAAATATCTTCTTCTTTTTTTTTGGCAGAAATTTCGTCTAATAGATACAGCTGGCATCAGGAAGAGAGCGGCTGTAGCTTCCTCAGGTAACACCACCGAGGGTCTTTCCGTCAATCGAGCATTCCGTGCTATTCGTCGTTCCGATGTTGTGGCACTTGTTATCGAGGCTATGGCCTGCATCACTGAGCAGGTTATTTGATTTATCTTTTTTCTTTAATTTTGTTTTTTAATTTTTTTTATTGACTCGGTTAAATATGACAGGATTTTAAAATCGCCGAGCGAATTGAGGAAGAAGGAAAGGGTTGCCTAATAGTTGTTAACAAATGGGACACGATACCGAATAAAAATCAGCAAACTGCTACACACTACGAGGAAGATGTGAGGGCGAAGCTCCGAATTCTTAGCTGGGCGCCCATTGTGTACTCAACTGCAATTGAAGGGAATAGTGTCGAGAGGTATTGAATTTGAATCCCCCCGTATTTTTCGATACCGTCTTTTCATTTTTTATTGTCTTTATTTTCTATATAATTTTTTTTATTTGATTTGATAGGATAACTGTGGCGGCTACTCTGGTTGAAAAAGAGAGGTCGAAGAGATTATCGACAGCGACATTGAATCAAGTGATACGAGAAGCTGTTGCATTCAAGTCGCCTGCGAAAACGAGAGGCGGAAAGAGAGGGCGTCTTTATTATTGTACTCAGGTGAGTACGCTGTGTCTCGGGATAATATTTTCCGTAAAACGCTTCTTTTGTTTCTTTTTATCAATCCCATCTACTTTGTCAAACGAGGCCAAAGTTTAAGTTGCATTCTGATTGAATGTATGCCTGAATCTAAGTAGGGTTGGAAATTGTAATTGAAATTCTGAATTCCGCCGGTTATGATCCGAAAATTTCCGATTTTGGGACAATGTTTTTCATTCTGAATCCTAAAAGTTTTCATGTTTTTTTTTCTTAACGGAATAGGACTACATATTAGATTCTGATTTCCGATCTGATTTTAATTTACGGAAATATTTTAAAATTTTCCCGATATTTTCCAAAAAGTACATTTATAATATTAATGTCATTATATATTTTGTATAATAGGTGACTAAAATTTGGAATTTCCGAATTTCACTGATTCCGATTCAAAATTTTCCAATTTTTTATTTTTATTTTTATTTTTTCTGGAATGGAATTGGAATTAGATTTCCACATCTGAAAACAATTGGAATTTTTCCAAAAGTGCTAATTCTGAGTTCAGAAGTACCACGTGACACCAATATTCGACTCCCCTATTTCACACTCGTCTTGTAATTCTGTACTTCATGCGAGAAAAAAAAAAAGATATTAAATGCATGTCCTACTATCGAACCACGTGAAAGCGTTAGAACACGTGAAAAAACAAATCCCTACAGTTGGTTTATCTGATGAATGAATTTTGTGTATTTACAGGCAGCTATTAGGCCGCCTACATTTGTGTTCTTTGTAAATGATGCGAAGCTTTTCTCCGAAACATACCGAAGATATATGGAGAAGCAACTGAGAACGAGCGTAGGCTACACAGGCACACCCATTCGGCTTCTATGGCGTAGCAGAAGAAAATCCGACAAAGACGACGGTAATTTTTTAATTGATTCTTTTTTTTCTTTTTACAAAATTCACTTAAAACATTATTAACAGCATATTAATTAAATAATTAATTAATATTTCATGATTGTTTGTTCCAGGCAAGGATGCTTTTTTGGCGAAACAAACGAGTTCATCACAAGTTGACAAAAAGTTGGCTGTAGCAACATAATTACGTAAGCCTACATTTTGCTTATGTTAAAGCGCTATATATATCGAGGCTATTCACACGAGGGGGCTATGGTTTAGACGAAGTAACGAAAGTATAGCACTGTCAAATACGAGGCGATATTTGGATAAGTGGTCATGGATAATATATATGCAAACTTTGAACAAGGATTGTTGAAGATAGAAGATGGATTATATATGATACAAGTGTCTCTAAAAGACTGATGTTTGTGTCATTACAAATGTAAATTGTAATCTTATTTGTCATCAACTTTTGATGGGTATTTTTAGTTTTAAGGAAAAACTCTTCCAACTAGGGTATATTACACCTGCCTCCTTGAGGTTAGGTTAAATTACACCTAGACCCCTCAGGTTTGGAAAATTATATATTTTGCCCTTGAGGTTTGGTTCTAGTCAACCTTTTATCCCCATCTAGAGCCATTGACTAACAGAAAAATGATGAATGTCAACGATTTTTTTGAATTTTAAATCGAAAGTAAGTTTTTTTTTGTTTTTTTTTTATGTACGTTTTGGTCGAAAAATACAACATCTATCCGATTGAGATTTGAAATTCAATTGTTAGTGCAAGGAGAAATGAATATTCTGAACCTCAAATCATAGTTCTTGTACTTCTTTTAAATGAAAGATGATGGAATTGTCAATTGGCCTGGTGCATCTGGTTCGGTTTAGTGGATGAAACCAAATCTTTAAGGATGTATGTGTAATTTTCCAAATTTGAAGGGTCTAGATGTAATTTGACCCAACTCTAGAGAAGTAGATGTAATCTATCCTCATAACTATTTCATTCACCCTGGTATAAATATTAGCAAAAAAAGGTAGACTGCATGAAATTAATACTCCGACTTCAAAAATAAAAATGAGTTTTCATTAATAATTAATGCTCGAGAAAATGATACAGAGATATCTCAAGAAAGAAACACGAAAGCATGCGAAAACCGTAGCGAGTTCGTCTTGCTTACTATTAACGCATGGCGCGATTCTTGATTGATTGAACAAATTAAACGATAAAAAACAATATATTTGAACACAAATTATGGAATAGCGAACGAACTTCGATTCCTCAATACTTTGTGGGAGGAGGAGGTGAAGTGTAGTAGTAAGGTGGCGGTGGCGATGGCGATGGAGGTGGCGGAGATTTGTAGTAATACGGTGGAGGAGGAGATGGAGATGGTGGAGGCGGTGATTTGTATACGTACGGTGGCGGCGGTGGCGAGCTGTATTTGTATTTCTTTGGTGGTGGTGGCGGCGAACTGTAGTGATACTTCTTTGATGGCGGCGGTGGCGACTTGTAGCGATATGATGGTGGTGGTGGTGGCGAAGTGTAGTAGTATTTCTTTGGCGGCGGTGGTGGGGATTTGTAGGTGTATTTAGGATGCTCGACGTGTTTGGGGGGTGGCGGTGACTTGTAGGTATAGTATTTAGGGTGGCTGACGTGTTTCGGAGGTGGTGGTGGAGACTTGTAGATATAATGTGGGCGTTCTACGTATTTTGGCGGTGGCGGCGACGAGTAGACGTATGGCTTACTGGCGGCGGCTTGAGTGGCGGCGATTATACAGAATGCTAAAGCACATATTAATATGGGCATGAGCATTGGCTTTGCTAGGGTTGCCATGTTTAGGGTTTGAGTTTGAAGAATGAAATGAAATGTTGAACTTTTTATATAGTGCTTTGAGAGTATTTAATTAAAAGGCAACGAATATTTGCAAGACGAAAATTACTAAGGGCAAGACCTTACTTCATGCAAGACCAAAATATAAATAAATTTACTAAGATCAAGACTGGAAATTACAAATATAACCCCAATAATAATTTAGATATTATTAATTTAAATTAACCTAATTGCTATTGCAAGACCAAAAAAAAATACAAAAAATTTTTACCAACATCTTCTTCTTCACCCTCATTTTACACATTTTTTTCCACAAAAAATCTTCCATATTCTCCAAAATCCTTATCACATAAAACCCTCAAATCTTTACTAAAACTTGAAAAGAAGGACATTATGGATACACAAGACATAAATATGGAGGATTCTAAGGTCGAAGAACACAAAGAGGTAATAAATATTGTACTTTGTAATCGTTTTTCTCGTTTTTCGCACCTCATTTCACGTATAAAAAATTCGACATGTACAGGTCGAAATATCCGCTTAATATCGACACAGTAGTGTCGAAAATTTCAACATAATTCGACACTCCTTAACTGTCGAATTATATTGAAATTTTCGACATTCTGGTGTCGAATTATATTGAAAATTTCGACATTCTGGTGTCGAATTATATTGAAATTTTCGACGCTGGTGTGTCGAATTTTCAAAAATCGACACCAGTATGTCGAAAAATTTTCAAAAAATCGACAAGTACAGGTCGTTTTTTGTAAAACCGCAACTCCTTCAACAATAGTGCTACAATCGAACCCTAGAATCATTAATTATGTTCTAAAATGACTTGAATTCATTATTCTAACAATAAAATCATGTTTATCACATTTATTTCTCAAAAAAAAATTAATTCAAAAAGTAATTTCCTTGTTTTTCGTGAGATTATTGTGGCGGGGTTGGGGCAACAACGGACTTCAACGGCGACGGGGAGGTGGTGGACTTCAACGGCGACGGCGACGGCGACGGAGCGATGGGGCGACGGTTGAGTGCTGCAATTGATTTTCTTGTTTTCTTCTTCCCTTCTTCCCTCCTCGTTTTTCAATTCTCAATTCAATTTCTTTTTTCTTTCTTTTTTTATTAATTTTTCTTTTTTAAACTGGTCTTGCAAAAGGAAATTAATAAAATAATTTTTATTTTGTTTGTATTTTATTAAGGTTATTATAGTCTTTTTATACTGAATTTAATAAAAAAAATTAATTTGGTCTTGCACTAAGTAATTTTCGTCTTGCATATAGTCGCTGCCTAATTAAAATTAATTGAATTATTCTTGATATATAAGATTAAATTTTAAGGATAATTATTTTTATATAATTTATTCTTAAATTAGATAAAATCAAGATGGGAATTTTGTTTTAAATACTATTGTATGTGATTAGAGGCTTTTCTTGTTGCCACGAACAGAGATGTGGCAACCACTAATTAAGCACGATTGTTTAATTCATTGATTAGGGTATTATTGCATTTTTTTAATTTTTTTTTGGACTTGACTGCAATTTGAGGACCGGTATTGGATTATAAGGAAATTAAGTTTTGTTTGTTATTCTAATTTGTAAACGTTGAATCCAAACAACGTGGCAATGCAACACAACCAGGAGGGTTTAAGAAGGGTCAGAATCTAAATTAAAATTTAATTTTGGGTAAATAGCACTTAACCCCCTTGTGGTTTGGACATTTTGCACATGACCCCCTTATGGTATGAATTTAGGCACATAACCCCCTTGAGGTTTTGACATTTTGCACATAACCCCCTTATGGTATGAAATTAGGCACATAACCCCCTTGTGGTTTTGAAATTTTGCACATGACCCCCTTATAGTATGAAATAGCACATAACCCCTTGAATAGAAAACTGGAAAAGACTAAATTGCCCCTATCAAGTCACAAGTTTTTGTTTTAATTTAAAAATAATTAATTCTATAAAATGAAAATCTTAAGGTACTTTTTTGTTATAAAATGAGAAATATAATATATTATTGTGTTTTTTTCTATTTTACGCACATATATATATTTTTTTTAAATTTAATTTTTTTTTTCAACTTTAAAGAAATGTTTTTTTTAGATTTTTCCAAAAGAATAAAAAAAAACTTTGTTTCTTAAAAAAATTAAAGTTCGATAACAACTATAATATAATATATTTATATAGAAAATAGTAATATAATAATCACAATTAATGATAATGTTAAAGATTTTCAAATTAATTTTTAAAATCGAATAAATTATCAATCGTACAATAATTAGTATTTTATACCTTTTGTGCTGTAAAATTAAAAAAAACACAATAATATATTATATTTCTCATTTTACAAAAACATACATTAAGCTTTTCATTTTATAGACTAACTTAAATTGAAACAAGAATTTTTGACTTGATAGGGTTAATTTAGTCTTTTTCAGTTTTCTATTCAAGGGGGTTATGTGCTAATTTTATACCATAAGGGGGTTATGTGCAAAATTCAAAACCACAAGGGGGTTATGTGCCTGATTTCATACCATAAGGGGGTGATGTGCAAAATATCAAAACCACAAGGGAATTATGTGCCTAAATTCATACCATAAGGGGGGTCATGTGCAAAATGTTCAAACCACAAGGGAGGTTAAGTGCTATTTACCCTTTAATTTTCAATGAGGTCAAATACATCATGAAATTTCATTTGACCAAAGACCAAAACAACTGTAAAATCAAATTCCCGTGACTTAGCGTTGTAACATGTTTTATAATCAAACTATAACTACAGCTAAACCTGTATAAATTAATAGAATCGGGACTACCAAAATCATTAAGCACACAAAATATTAAGTTATTGATAAATTAATAATTATTAATTTATACATTAATTAATAACTTATTAATCTATGAAATTTTTTTCATTATTATTTTTAATAAATTCATATTTTTTTTTAAATTACATATATATTATTCCTTGTACCATTTGTTCAATATACTATAAAGTCTGTTTCTCGAACGGAAGCTCTTAAAGCAACAATGGTATTGAACAATTTTCTGTTGAGTTATGAGAAAATTATACCGAGAAAATTATACCAAAAGTTCTAACAATATTAAGAAAAGTGAGGAACGAGATTGATGGTGATATGAACTTCAACAAGAAACAATCGACAATTAAATCATATTTTATTAAGCCTTAATAGATCTATAAAATATGTATTGCACTATATAATTTAAGAATTATTTTTATGCATTATTAATTTATATGTTATATGGGGCTTCTTAAAATTTTCGAATGTGTATTATCTTATAAATTCAGCGAATTATTAATTTAGAACGTTGTCCCCGAGTCGAGACTGAGAAAAATATTACTTAAGCGAGACTATTAATTATCATGTATTAATTTATCGATATTATACTGTGCTTGTTTATAGAGTAGGGTTCCCTTTTTTTTTTTTTTTTTTGTTTATTTAATCAATAATAAACTATACATTCACCGGTACATAACATGGTACGAAGGTCTATTAGAAAAGTCGTCTCTATTTTGGATAGACCAAATAAAGTAACATATATATCACCAAAGTGAAACCTCGATTTCTTATGTAGATAATAAGTTATTGATCAATGTTGATATGTTTGTGTATGTAAATTTGTGTGAATATTAATCCGCCCAAAGAAAGACAAATAATCATGGTTACCAAATCGAATAAAAACCGTTGACTAGTAATCATGGTTGTTAATATCAAATCGAATAAAATTTGTTTCGCTGAATTTACAAATTGTAAATCGTAATGAATCGTTTGATTGTAAGAATCTTATATTTTTAACCAAAATCACAATTAAATATAAATGTAGATGAATATTTAATGATATATGTTAGGATAGTTGGAAATTCAAAATCATGGTAAATTGAGATGTATACAGTAGTAGTCGTTTAAATCAAAAAAAAATATTTATTTGGATTATTATGTGGACATGCATACTTAGATTATTTGGTTTATTCTCTACCTACTGTGTATACGAAATTACATGATCATTTGGTTTATTCTCTTTACAAAATATTTTTATTTATTTATAGGATTATAATGTGAACATGCATGATTATTTAGTTTAGTTCTCCGTAAAAATCGATCGATAAACAGCGAAAAGTAAAGCTTCAAGCATCTTCAACATGAATTTTCAATATAAGAATTAATTCAAGAGAAAATGATTCAAAGAAATATCAAGAATAAAAAAAATACAAAGCAAGGATCGTAGTTAGTGCGTCCTTGTTAACGAATAACGGAACATTCAAAACAGCAAACAAACTTCATCGATCAGTAGTGCTTCGGAGGAGGAGGTGAGTTGTAGTAGTAAGGTGGTGGCGGAGATGGTGATGGAGGTGGTGGAGATTTGTAATAGTACGGTGGAGGAGGAGACGGAGAAGGTGGTGGTGGCGACTTGTATCAGAAGTTTTTTA
>NW_012194402.1:52834-68683 GCF_000504015.1 Erythranthe guttata
GGGACTGGTAAGTATATTTAGGATGCTCCACTTGCTTTGGAGGTTACGGTGATTTATATGAGTATGGTGTTGGATGAGGCGAGCTTTAGATGTATTTGTTTGTTGGAGCTGGCGGTGATTTGTAGGAGTATGGTGGGGGAGGAGGCGAGCTGTAAACGTATTTTGGTGGTGGTGGTGGCGGTGATTTATAGGAGTATGGTGGTGGAGGAGGCGAGCTGTAAATGTATTTTGGTGGTGGTGGTGGTGGTGACTTATACGAGTATGGTGGTGGAGGAGGCGAGCTGTATATGTATTTTGGTGGTGGTGGGGACTTGTAAGCATATTTAGGATGGTCCACGTTTTTGGGAGGTGGTGGTGACTTGTAGTTATAATGAGGATGCTCTACGTGTTTTGGAGGTGGTGGAGACTTGTAATAGTACGGCGGTGGCGGCGGCGATGAGTAGACATACGGCTTATCGGCGGCGACTCGAGTGGCGGCAATGATACAAAATGCCAAAGCACATATTAATAAGGGCATGAGCATTGGTTTTGCTAGTGTTGCCATATTGAGAAGTTATAGCTTGGGGTTTGAAGAAATGAAAGAAATGTTGAGCCTCTTTTATAGAGTGCTCAATCATGGCAAATTGTATTTTGATTAAATAAATTTGATTTAATTTAATAGAAATGAAGGAAGACATGTAAAGTTGTACTTAAGTTTGATTTATTTATTAAATAAATTGAATTTAATTTATACATTACAAATGTTTGTCGATTGAATTTGCAAATTGTATCGATTGTAGGGGTCGTTTGTGGAATAAATGCAATCTTTAAGAGGTGTTTATTATTTTAAAACTTAATTGAATCATTCTTTATAAGACCAAACTTCAGGGATAATTTTTATAATATAGTATTAATAAAATAAATAAAGATGGAACTATTTTTAGATACTGTATCTGTCATCTAATTAGATGTTTTTCTTGTTTCGATGAATAGAGAGATGTGTCAACCACTAATTAGCATAATGGTTTCATTGATTAGGGTTAGGGATAGAATTTGGAACGAAATTTCCAAATTCCGGCGATTTCAATCCCAAAATTTCTGAATTTCGAACAATTTTTTTTCATTTTGATTTTTGAAACTCCGGTTTCCAATTTCTGAAAATTCAAAAATTCCGCCGATTTTGAAGCATTTCGAAATCGGAAGGAATTTTCAGTTCCGAATGTTTTTGCAAAGGAAATTGAAATCTATTTTTAATTTCTGCGAAAAAATCGAATAAATTCTGAGAAAACTATTTCCGATCCGTTTCATTCCGTCTGATTTCCACCTCTTTTATTGTTGTTTTTTTCAGAGCTGTTAATTGAACATCAAATTTCTATACATTCTTCAAGGTTAAATATTTAGCACATAAGAACATTGTCTTTAATTTTGAAAGAAAAAAAAAAGGGTAAATTACACCTACACCTCTAAAGTATGCTAAAATAATTTTAAGTTCTATGTAGTATTGATAATTACAGCCACGTCCTTAAAACAATTACCGGAGCCAAGATTCCATGTCCTGAGGACCGATATGCACTATATTTGTTTCTTGCGGGGCCGTTAATGCTACCATATACGAAAATTTATAAATCTTATGTAAAATAATAAGGATTTAAAAAATGTTAGGAGAGTCATGTCACCCCCTAGCTCTATGTTGTATCCATCACTGTCTAAACAAATAGTCCGTAAGAACCCTAACGGAATAACTTATCCAATGCATTATTTTGTTAGGGTATCTTACAATGTTTCAGGAGGTGATTGTAATTCCCGATATTACAGGCACCTTCAAGTTGTTTTAGCATACCTCAGGGGTGTAGATGTAATTTACCAAAAAATCTTAAAATCCTCTAATATTTTATAGGACATATTTAACCATTGATTTTTACTTTATCATTCTCTCTCTAATTTTGGGTTTTTTGCAAAAACCACCCCTGTGTAATTTCGAATTGCTGAAAAAGACCTCGTGTTAAAACAATAAGCATATACCCCCCTATATAAATTAGTCAAAGGCAATAAAGCCCTTGAGAGCTGGCTGTGCTCTTCACTCGCCAAGAATGCAAGTGGGGGTTCGTTTTTTTACACGAAAGTACCAAAATGCAACCAGAAATTTCATAAGTACCAAAATAAAGTTTTTTAAGATTTTCAATTGAGTCCTTTATATTTTCAATTAGGCCCTCTTCTTCAACCTCAAGAGCACCAATTTTTTTCCAATAAAAACCATCAACCAAACCCAGATCTGAGCATGAAGTTCATTTCTATTCCAAATCCAAGAAACGAAAGAGAAGAAAAACGGTGCCTCAAACTTTTTCGGCACATCCCTGCCCAAACAAAAAATAAAAACAAAAAAAATACAAAAAACCTTCAAAACTCTTTCTTCCAATTTCCATAGTATTTTCTTCTAATTTGTGAAACTTAATTTGTATCCTGAGGAACAAGAAGAAGAATGTCAAACTCGAAGAATCATATGCCGTCATTGCTCAGTTACTCCGCCAAACTCGAAGCCGACTCTCCGATTCCACCACGCCGCCGCCACTGCCTTTGAATGCCACCACCACTACTACAGCTTCTGAATCCACAATTTCCGTCGACCGAAAATTGCCGTAGCAGCAATTTTTTCTTTCGATCTAAAAAAAAACAAAAAAAATCCACGCTCACCATTGTCACCAAATATTCTTCTCCTTTTCCTCGACCTGGCAATGAACGGGAGAGGAGCAAAACATGTGTGATATTTTTTTCATTTTTTTTTTTGTTTAAAATTGAAATTTACTTAAAACTTATCAGGGGTAGTTTAGTGATTGCATAAAAGTCAACCATCAATTTTGAAGTTAGGGGCGGTGTGCTTCGTAAAACACAACATAGGGGGGTGCTCGCTAATATTTTTAACATGGGGACTTTTTCGACAATTCGAAATTACACAGGGGGCTATGTGCAATTAGCTCCTCTAATTTTAGTATAACGAGTGGTACTACTGTAACCAAACGTGAGAACACAACACAATGAAGATTGAAGAAGCTAATACGTATCTCGCAATATATGATCTAGCTGTTGAAGCAAGTAAACTTGTGTTAATTTAAATAAATGAGATCAACATTTTTTATGTATTTATTGACTTGCAAATTTGAAGGCAAATTAAACAATAAACACCTGCACGATCCAAAGACCAAAACAATTGCACTTTAATATAAAATCCCATTACTTGGAACATGTTAATTAGTACATCCTATCTAGCCGTACATACAACATAACATCGTACCAGGTTCTATAATTGGGAATATTCGTCTCCATATATTGGACATAATTTACATTAGTTGGAACCCATTATTCCATGACTGATTATTTAATCTATTGTATGACTTATCATATTTGTTTGTCATTTCAAATACCAAACGGTATAATTCAGTAATAACTTAAGATTTTGATTATTGAATATGATATCAGAGCTATGTCAAATAAAAAGGTCATGAGTTCGAATCGCACCGCCACCCATTTTAAACATTTCAAATGCAATGCTTCAAATATAATCCGTCTGCACTTGAAGGAACGTATTGAATATATTAATATAAATGATTCATTTCACTAATATGACTGAAACATGATTAAGAAAAATATTTTACTAATTGAAAGTTTGTGGATAGTGAAATGTTATTACATATATAATCATTGATACGCTTCGGTGGACGACGAACTTGTAGAGGGTGATTATGGGACATATGTTGTTGAAGCCAATTAGTTTTTTTGTCTTATATATATTATTGCGTATTTATCTATTAGTTTATGTACTTTGGCTCCCCAAAAGTTTGAATTTTATACACTTTAAGCCCTTTCTAGCCCCCACCCAAAACTCCCTGGGTCTGCCCCTGGTTGAAGTTGAATCAGCGGATGACGCGTCATCAGAAATAAATGGATTATTGACTTTGGTGCTTCTAATCATATATGCAAGTCTCTGTCGGTTTTTTTCTTCATATATATTCTCCTATTAGTAAAAGTATATATGTTCAATTGCATGATGGTTCTCAAGGGTCTGCGACACATACACATAAGCATTGTTCAATGTTTCGATTCTATTATAATCACGAATGTTTTCCACATTCCATCTTTCAAATTCAATTTGTTATATGTTTCTCAATTGACGAAGTCAACAAATTGTGATATAATTTTTTTTTCTTCTCAACGTATATTTCAGGACCGGTTAACGAAGAAGAAGATCGGCCGTCGGGGTAGCGTTCATGTTGATCTGTGATTCTAACTTCTGGAAACAGAAGCTGAAGATATGTTGATCAAGAGAAGCTCAAGATCAAATGGTGGAAATGGAGCAACTCAAGCAACCAATGAACAAAGAATTAATTAATTAAATTGCACAATCGACAATATAATTAACAAGATAATTACATTACAAGACAAGAAACATTAGACATGCACGCGCGTAAAAAAAAAAAATCAGATATCCGTAAAACATTATAAGAATCGTACGAATTACTCAAAATTTAGAACCAACATGAATTTTCAATGACAATTAATTCAAGAGAAAATAATACAAAGAAACATCAAGAAAAAAAAATTACAAAGCAATGACCGTAGTTAGTCGCTTCCTTGTTAACTCGGTATGGAATATTCTTGGTGGATGAACAAAAAATTAAGGACAAATTGAAGACGATGAGTACACATCAATTTCAAAATAGCAAACAAATTTCATCGATCAGTAGTGCTTCGGAGGAGGCGGTGAGTTGTAGTAGTAAGGTGGTGGCGGAGATGGTGATGGAGGTGGGGGAGATTTGTAATAGTACGGTGGAGGAGGAGATGGAGAAGGTGGAGGTGGCGATTTGTAGACATATGGTGGTGGTGGCGGCGAGGTGTAGGAGTACTTCTTTGGTGGCGGTGGTGGTGATTTATAGGAGTATGGTGGTGGAGGAGGCGAACTGTAAACGTATTTTGGTGGTGGTGGGGGCGGTGACTTATACAAGTATGGTGGTGGAGGAGGTGAACTGTAAACGTATTTTGGTGGTGGTGGAGGGGGTGACTTATACGAGTATGGTGGTGGAGGAGGCGAATTGTAAACGTATTTTGGTGGTGGTGGGGGTGGTGACTTATACGAGTATGGTGGTGGAGGAGGTGAGCTGTAAATGTATTTTGGTGGTGGTGGTGGCGGTGATTTATAGGAGTATGGTGGTGGTGGAGGCGAGCTGTAAATGTATTTTGGTGGTGGTGGTGACTTGTAGTTATAATGTGGATGATCTACGTGTTTGGGAGGTGGCGGCGACTTGTAATAGTACGGCGGTGGTGGCGGCGATGAGTAAACATAAGGCTTATCGGCGGCGACTTGAGTGGCGGCAATGATACAAAAAGCCAAAACACATATAATAAGGGCATGAGCATTGGTTTTGCTAGGGTTCCCATATTTGAGAAGCTCTAGCTTTAGTTTATGTTTGAAGAACATATTATGAATTGAACCCCTTATATAGTTATCAATCTTAGCAAACATCGACAATGTGCCACCCACTAATTATCACGTTTTGTTTCATTAATCAGTGTACTATTCTATTAATTTTTTAACTTAATTAATATGTCATACTCTTATAAATTATAGAATTACATTGTTTGTGATAATTTAGTATGCATGTAAAAGTAAAATAGTAGAAATTGAGTTTGAACCAAACAAAATCAGAAGATTACCCCCAAATATTATGTTATCATAGTTTATCTTGTATTTTTTATTGGACCTTTCAAGGTCAATAATACATTTTATTAGATTATTTAAACTTATCTTGGATAATCTTATATTTGCAACCAAACTGGGCCTTCAAATATTTGTTAGCAATTGAAAAGGAAAAATATATTTCCATAATTTAATGAGATGTCCTTAATAATACACAAAAGAGATACAAGGAGGAGCTAAATAGAATACATGTCCAAACACATAGTACAACAACCGATGAATGTTCCGTTTTTTTCAGGCTACGCGGCGGCACTTACTGAAAACCATGGTAGCCCTGGTTCAAGGCATTGTTTGGATTCTGAAACCGGAACAATTGGACCGAGAAAAATACGCCATAAGTCGAGTATAATCGTTACAAGCATTGCCGCTCCTAATGCATCAACCGCCACTCTCTGCAAGTCCCATTTATCGCCACCTTCCTCGTCAATTCTGCCCATGCCAAACAACACCCATCAGAGAAAAAAAAAAAAAAAAAAAAAAAAAAAAAAAAAAAAAATTGAATCTTTAATATAAAGAAATGTTTACCTCAAAAACATTGGGAAGCTAACAAAGAAATAAATTGCGTAAAACAAGCAGCCAACTTTGTACATGGAAGCTCGGTCCACAAATTCGTAATAGGGAAACTGCGCAGCAGGAAATTCAGAAGATTATTTCAAAAGGTCTATCATACATAGTGAGCACTGAAATATTACCCGGGAAAATTAATAGTGTGAATTATGAAAGAAAAAAAACAATTACTTACATTAGAAATAGCTACAGTCTCGAGATACGCAATAAAGTACGAAAAAGCGAGTATCCAGGCAGATTTAAATAGCCATTGAGTTTTCTCTGGCAAGTGTGCGATAGAATGCTGGATTCTTCGAAGTGTCATATTTGATGCAACGTGATAAAACAAGAAGCACACGTGTGTGAGAAGGAAAGTTGTGTGCGGTACCTGCAGAGAAATTACTCGTTTTCTAAATTATAATAACTTAATAAAAATATCAATTTGAATTAAAATAAAATTGAGTGTGTTGGGCTCACATTATTCATCTTCCACGATGGAAATGTATACGAGGCACCCAAGACTGTGAAAAAATAGTGGGTCCAAAAGTAATTTCCGACGTAACTGAAAAGTATGATCCACAGATTAGCCTGGCAGAACAACAATTGTCTAGTTAAAACTTAAAGCAAGGCAAACAGTAACGGAAGTGATTTTCCGACGTAACTGGAAAAAAGGAAAATAGTGGGGCACAATAGTAATTTCCGACTAAAACATTTTAGACAGATATAAAGGATGAATTTTTATCGGAATCTTAGATGATCAATTGGAGTTTAGCAAACATTCAATACTTACTTTGACCCAATACCGATCCTTCAAAGGTTTGGCGCTATCCACCTGGAAAAGGTTAGGAGGAAGAAAAAGTTAGGCATCGACAATCCTTAAAAATATGGACAATGAAAATTCAGTGCCCCAATCGCCGGGCCTCAACAAAGTTTTTAAGACGGTACTAATTGTTGACATTATTTCAGTTTTCTGCACACAAAATGAAATTGCATCTGATATTCTATATTGTATCACTTTCAAACTACTCTTCGACCAAAAATGGCTCGCCTGGCGTGCTTCTTTTGTGGTGGACTTTACTATAAGTTTTTGCTTAAAATATACATGTTTATTGATCTTATCCCCTTCATATTCCAGTAACTTACTCACTTTAGTATTCCAACCGATCCGGCTGTTGTTAAAGCTACACGTCGTTAGTTGGAGAAGCGCTCTCTCTCTGTCTCTCCAACTCACGACGTGTAGCTTTAACTCACGACGTGTAGCTTTAGTTGGAGTAAGTGACTGGAATATGAAGGGGATAAGATCAAGAAGCATGCATATGTTAAGTAAGAACTTAAAGTGAAGCCCACCACAAAAGAAGCGCGCTTGGCGAGCCATTTCCGGTCGAAGAATAGTTTGAAGGTGATACAATATAGAATATCAAACGCACTTTCATTTTTCGTCAAACAAAAGTTTATAAAAGTGGGATTGAATATGCAAATTGTTACCCGCCAACTAGTATTCAACAAAAGAAACAATCATGACGTTTACCTTGCCAACAAAAATCATAGGTAAAATGAAAGCAGGGAGTGCTGAAACAAGTCCGAGAACCAAATACTCCCACTCCGTGAAATTCTGACAGAAGAGAAAAAAAAAGGTTTATAATGGTTCAAAGCTTCAGTTTATTATGACAACATACATAAATGTCAATCGAAATAAAGAAAAAGAGATCAATAGCCAGACTCGAAACCAGTCCTTGTTTCTCCAAAACAAAATCGATTTGGGCTACCACACAACAAAATACCTCACAACTGACATACAACAAAACTCTTACATAGAGGGCGAGTTACACACACACACACACACACACACACACACACACACACACACACACACACACACACACACACAGACACATATATATATATATATATATGAAGATACTAAGTGGAATAAGATGTTGTTCCAAATAGGTTCACTAACTGACAAGTAGTGCACATCGGTAGGAAAGATCGAATCTTGCCAAATTTGTGGAAAAAAATCGTTATCAAGATAAGATTTTTATATTCTGATAATAAATGCAATTCTTCCATCACCCCCAACATTTCGACCTCTCCACCATTGTTATATTAATCTTATACTCCAAAACTTTTACTAGAACTTCACACATGAGACCGATAAATTCCAACTCTTACAGAAGCTAAAAAATTTCCACAACAAATTTCTTCAATACGCCTCATAGTAAGGAAACAAAATCAAATTGGCCCGTTACCGAGTCAGATTGCAACAAGGCAAACAAACTGAGTCAGCTAAATCAACTCGGAAAAAAAAAACCCTATATAAGTAATGAGTAGTGAGTGGGGAAATACCTCATAGAGTTTGTAGGGAACAACAATGCCAAGGCAGAGAGTGAGCCAAAAGGGAGTGTAGAGAAGAAAGAATATTTCGCCCCATCTTTTGCTCGGATCTTCCGCCAACCAAAGATTCGAACTTGAGCAACCCACTTCACTACTACCTGCAAATTCGAAACACTTCAGATTAAAAAAAAAAAAAAAGAAACAGCAAAAATTCTGACAAAGCCCAAATCTTGATAGATGAATGGGTGGTTTACCTCCCATTTGTTTCTGCAATTTTCGTGGGGTGCAGATAAATTAAGAACAACACCGTACTACTGTTCGTTCGGAAACTTGGTATCAAGATTTTTCGATAGCTTGACTTTTGAAGAGAGAGAGAGAGAGAGAAATAAATAGGGAGGAAAGGGATAAAGATTCTTGTTTTGGTACTTTATGGAGTGTGGCGAGACAGAGGATTTGTTCGAGTATGTATGACAAGAGGTTTTGGGTTTTTGGATCTGCGGATTTTAATTTATTTTATTCTCAATTTCGTGCACGTTCATGCCACCGCACAACTCTACTTACCAGCTGAAAATAAATTTAAAAAATAGAAAATAAAAATACATTATATTAATTTATTTATTTATAATTTGGCTTGGCTCAGACATAATTTAAATTAGGATAAATTACAACCACCCAGGTGTGGTCAAATAACAAAAACTCCCTGTTTGGGTAATTACAATCACTCATCAACTATAAATCTTTTCACACGTCCATCCTTGCCGTTTCAAATTTAGTCGAATCTTCGAGATTATATGGAATATTATCACTTTTCTACCAGTTTTATCCCATTCGAACTCCACATTTTGAAGCAAGATGATCATAATATGTGTTTTTTATCTTGTATATATCAGACTATGGAGCATCAGAAACTGTATTTTTGTACAAAACAAGTTCAAATAAGAGAATATTCGACGGAATCTAGATGATTATGTTGAATTTGAAACCATAACGGTAGAAGTATAAGAAAAAATTATAGTTGAGAAATAGATGTAATTATTCAAATAAAAGGGTTTTTTTGTAAATTGACCATACCTCAAGAGGGTGGTTGTAATTTACCCTTTAAATTAGTTTCCTGCTTGCAAAACTTGTAGCGTGACGATCAATATGGCCAAAAAATATTTAATAATTTATTTTTTTGCTTAGGATGACCATCAATATGGCCAAAAAATAACTAAAATACAATTTAATAACTAAAATAACTAAAATATAATTTATTTGATTATCTTCTGCTTCTGAACTGCTTCTGCTAAAGAAAGTTAAGATAAGAAAATATTTTTAAAAATTTAACAATTATGCTTACAAATCAAATGAAAATCGAAAATCTTATATGTTTTTCTTTTGTGATGAAAACCATTAATGTATCTACGCTGTGAGTTGATTTAGGCTTTACCTTCCGCCTAACTGCCCCTTAATTGTTGAATTAATCTTCTCCATTAAATAATCTGTGCTGAAGAAGCTCAAAAATTAATGCTCCATCCGTAAGTCTGATCATTAAAATCCACACTCGAAAATCGAAACAATCCACAGCCTAATGCTGCACCCCTTCGATAAGTCAAGAATAATCAGCATGCCCTAAATGGCTATATCCGTTGAGGACAGTATTTAGCAACGGTGAATTCACGAATTATCCGTCTTATGTACCGGAATCCGATTCAGCTAGATAACAAGAACCAAGAATGGTGATATATCTAATTGGGCCGATTCAATGGGCCCCCAATTTGTCTAATAATTGGGTCCACTACACGAAAGCCCAAGCACCTTCAAAATAAGGCTTGGGCCCAACAAAATAAACTCAACTCAATCAACACATATAAATAGAGGTTTTTATTCATTTGTTAAGCTATTATCCACAAATAATCTATAGTGCTTATTCTATCTACAATCTCCACGATCCGTACATCTGACTTGAACGTCGGAGGGGTTTCCGCCGGATCAACCTCCGGCTTAGTTCACGTGTGTTCATTTCGTAGGGACCTCAGCATCATCAAATGGTAAGAACAATGTACGGTAGTTAAGATGGAGGTATTAGGGTGGGCAAACAGAAGTTGGTTTAGCTTTCAAAAAATAGTATCCAACGTCGAATTCCGTACTAAATAATTCAGGAGACAATTGTGAATCGACATTTATTTTATTTAATAAATGCAGTTGCAATCGACAATAGCCATTTCTAACCTGAGATTTGTCGATTACTTTTCCATTGTTGTTGTGCTGTTCAAGAGTTGTAAGAAGTAATAATATATGTCTCGTTGAATGCAATTTATCGCGAAACAAGACTTACAAAAAATCTCGTATCAGAACCAACCGCGATCGCCATCTTTAGCAAATCCCGATTTTTTGCTCCGCGGGGAACTCATTACCTAATGCACAAGGAGTCAATAAATATATAATCATCGACATATATAGATATATTATATATCTCGAAAATAACAACGAAATAAAAAATAAATCTCATTAATTAGATTACCTGCCAACTTCAGAAGCAAACAAGAAATCATCCTTGATATCCGACACACACTCAAAAACCTTCATCTCTTCCGACAACTGAACCAAAGACTCGTATATCTCTTTCGATCGAGAATGCGACTTATCTCTAACTATAAACTCGTACACATTTCCATCAACCTCGATAGAGCTGCAGCCAGGTGTCTTATCCACTCCTCTCTCTCTCATCATCTTCCTCACTTCTCCAGCTTTTTCCCACATATTTCTTTCCACATACATATTCGCAAGCAAAACGTATATCCCACTATCACTCGGGTCCAATTCAAGAAGTCTCGTAGCAGCTCTCTCTCCCAATTCAATATTTTTATGCATTCGACATGCGAAAAACATGGCCCCCCAAACCACTGCATCCGCTTCTATAGGCATACTCTCGAGAAGTTCTATAGCCTCCTTCAAAAGACCCGCCCTACCAAGAAGATCGATCATGCACGAATAGTGTTTAATTTTCGGGGAGATTTTGAACTTCGAGCTCATTTGAGAGAATATTCTTCGACCATCTTCCACTAAACCACCATGGCAGCAAGCTGTCAAAATTCCGAGAAAAGTTACTTCGTCGGGGACTAAACCGGAATCGATCATCTCAAGAAAACACGATAAGGCATGTTTTGCATCTCCGTGGAGTGCTAATCCACCAATCATGGCGGTGAAAGTCAATGCGTTTCTGCCAGGAATCTCGTGGAAGACCTGAATGGCCTTTTTGATGTTACCGCACTTTGCGTACATGTCGACCAAAGCTGTACCGAGAGCAACGTTGAGGAAGAGATTGTGTTTCTCGATGTAGTGATGAATCCAAATTCCGACATCGAGTGCTCCGAGCTGCGAGCAAGCGGATAAGCAGCTGACCATGGTTACCTCGTCGGGATCGATTTTCAATTCTTGCATCTCGTGGAACAAAGACAGTGCTTCTTTGGCTCGGTGGGATTGGACGCAAGCACTTATCATTGCATTCCACGGGACAACATCCTTCTCAGGCATTTTATCGAACAGTTTACGAGCAAGATCCAACTGCCCGGATTTTGCACACCCTGCTACCATTGTAGTCCAGCTCACCATAGTCTTTTCCTCCATCTTCTCAAACAACTCCTTCGCTTCTTCAAGATCGCCACATTTTACATACATATCCAAAAGTGCATTTGTAAGTGGGACTGTCATATTCAATCTTCTGTCTATTATATACCGATGGAATTCATGGCCGAGAGTCGAATCTTCCAAATTCGTACAAGCCGTAACAACACCAATCATAGTAACCTCGTCTGGAGCGACATCGCTCCCCTTTTCCATTTCCCTGAATACCCTCAAAGCCTCATTCCCTCTCCCACTCCTTGCATACCCATTAATCAAACAATTCCAAGAAACCAAGTCTCTCACACAACTTTCATCAAACACCTTGTTGGCAGCCTCCAACTCCCGGCAAGAAACCAAGAAATGAATCAACGAGTTGTGAACAAATACATCGCCGTCGTATTTCATCTTCAACACATGAACAAGAATCCCATGACCCAAACGAGAGAGCGAAAATCTAGCGCAAGTCTTGAAAAGTAAAGGAAAAGTGTAATTATCAGGCCTCAAACAAACACCACTATAACTAACAACAGCCAACATTTGTTTGTACAGAACAAAAACCTCCGACGGGGTTTCGCTCTCGCTAACGGCTCTGATGACTATGTTCCAAGAAAATGCGTTCGGATTCTGCATCGCAAAAAGCAATCTTTTGGAATAATCGAGATCGCCCATCGGAGAGAGTGCGCAGAAAGCTACTAGCCGGCTGTAAGCGAGCCCGTCTGAAGAAAGTCCGGTGGCGATCATTTGGGACTGGATCTGCTTCAGGTGGATCATGGAATTGCATTTTGATTCGAGGAGAGAGAGAGTGGGGTTTGAGAGTACAAATTTGTGGGTTGTGTTCCAGTTGTTGGCTGAGATATTGGAGTGTTTCTTCAGTTTGTTTCTTTTGGGCAGGAGAGAGAGTGTGTGGAGATGAAATTGACGGAGTTTGAAGAAAGGTTTGTTGATACGACAACGTTTTCCGGGACTGAGGATGAAGAGAGACAGCATCAGAAATTGTGGCGGGAGAGAGAGCTATTTTCGACTGTCTACAGTTCGGAAGGCTACAAGTTGGTTTTATCTATCCTACACCCGGTGGTAAAGATCTACCCGGTGTATTTCACCCGGTGTAGGATCTCAAAAACCAAGTTGGTTTTATCTATCCTACACCCGGTGAAGGTTACACCGGGTGATTTTTTACCATTGATCTACACATACCAATGTGGGTGTGTGTGTGTTTGTGTGTATATGAATGGTAAAGATCTACCCGGTGTATTTCACCCGGTGTAGGATCTCAAAAACCGCTACAAGTTGGGGTTTAATTTAAATTGGAAGATATATCGAATTAATCGGATTTTTTTCAATTTGGAAATATATTTGTTCGTTTCTAAATTTTGTGAAATTTTATCTTTCCAAAGTTTTTTTTTATCGGGAATTGCGATATTTATACATATGAGATTCCGAGTTCAGATCTGATTATAATTTTCGAAACAATTTCAAAAATGACATTTTTAATATCAAACGATTCAAACCTCGTCCGTGAAATTTGATTGGGTTGAATGCCTGGTGCACCTGTAAATTTAGCAAATTAGTCACTTAAATTTAGTTGAATGAAGTTAACATTAGACTTTTATTATACATCATAGGGTAAATTACGACATTCATGATATAAGGTCAAATTACAAAAAACCTTCTCATAATTGGATAATTACAATCAAACTTTCAACTATAAATGTTCTTACACGCCACGCCACTCTTATGTTGTCAAATAACAAAATCTTCTAAATTTCATAAAATGTTTATGTAAAAATATATGCAGTTTCTAATGCATTACAATTTAATCTTTACAAAGTTAAAAGACACATCTCATGATTTTAATTACTAAAACATAGTTGATATAGTTGATGGATGATTGTAATTACTAAAATATATTTTTTTTGTAATTTGATTTTAGCCCAGGAGAGTGGCCGTAATTTATTCCAAATTATAATTATAATTAAGAAAAAATAGTAAAAAGTTAAAAAATATATATATAATTAACTGCAGACATGCAACTATCAGCTAAAATGCATTTATATTAAAAATAAATCAAAATGGCATAGAGCACTACTACAATCCCTCCAGTAAACCTCCATCAAGCACAAAGGTTCTGGGAAACAAAACAACCAAAAGGTAACTTAACTAACCAATGTTTGGGTTCACACACCCCCTCACTAAATCTATCTTATTTCAAAATTATGTAAGAAAAAACTTCGCCTTAAAATAAATACTCTCAAACTAACAAAAAAAACGATTTTCATCACCATCGATGTCCCTCGAGTTTTTCTTAAGCCCCGCCAGAGCCGTATTTCTTTCCAAGAACAAGAACCTGAAGCTTGTCGTAACCTGCAAGCACACCAGCACCAGCAACTGCACGAAGAATGTTCGCACCGGCACCCTTGAACAGAGATTTAGCACCCTCGTTCTTCAAGATTTGCGTAAATGCATCCATTGAGCTCTTGTACTTGACCGCCTCGCCAGATGTCATCATCATTCTTCTACGGACAGTGTCGATTGGGTAAGAAGCAAGACCAGCTCCGTTTGTGATGAGCCATCCAAGGGCAAAACTGGCAAAGAAACTATCCTGTAATAATCACATAGACAAACTTTTCGAGTTACTAACAATATTTACGAATAATAGAAGCAACAATAATAGACAAATATATACATATATATACTAACCTGCAATGAACCAGTCAAGAGAACTGGCTTCAAAGAGTCGTACATACCAAAGTACAAACCACGGTACACGATAATACCAACACACGAGATATTGAACCCACGGTAAAGACCGGCAATACCGTCGGATTTCAGAGTCTTTCTGTAGACATCAACCAGACCGTCGAACTGCCTTCCACCACCGCCCTTCTTGGCGGCCTTGGCATCGTTAGCAAGCCTCGTACGAGCATAATCCAACGAGTAGACAAAGAAGAGCGAGGAAGCACCGGCAGCACCACCAGACGCAAGGTTGCCGGCGAACCACTTCCAGTAGCCATCGCGGTCTTTCTTGAAGTTGAAGAGTCTCTTGAAATAGTCCTTGAATGCAAAGTTCAAAGCCTACGCACATAGAAATATTATTTATTCAGTAAATAAAACAAGAAAATTAAAGGGATGTATTTATCACTGTTTAAATCATTTAGAATCCGATCGATTTTTTTCATCACACATAATCATCATTATCATACAATCAAAAACCCAATTATACATAAATAAATAAATAAAAACTCTTGAAAAGGTGAGATTAGGTTAACCTGAGTGGGGAAGTAACGAATGACGTTAGCGGTGTTTCCTCTCCAGAGAGATCCAAACCCTTCTTCCCGAATTGTTCTCTTGAAACATTCGCCGATTCCCTTGTAGGGTTCCGAGAGCCTGCCAGCTTTAAGCATTTCGTCTTGGTTCTGGATCAGAAGCTTCACACGCTCGATAGGTGCAGCGGCAGTTTTCGACACGGCGGCCGAAACTCCGCCCATGAGAAAATCGATGGCGAAACTGGCAAAGCCTTTCTCCGCTGGAGCCTGGACAAACACCGGCGAAGCATTTGCGGTGATCAGCGAAAGATCCTGACTGGCTCGGCAAGATGTGGGGTACTTCAATCCTCCGTTTGTGTAATTGCCGTACGA
>NW_012194409.1:0-12312 GCF_000504015.1 Erythranthe guttata
ACACATCCGGCCCAAATTTGGCTTATGTTGTATGTCCGGGAAAGTCCAGCTCCAAAAAATAAGCGATGCACCTCCTACACTTAACAATTTAGTGTTTGGCATTGATCGGAGAAGCAAACATTTCCAAGAGAATGTACGATCGTATAATATGATGTTTTCTTTCACGTCGCTTGGTGGAAAAGTGCAGACATCTATTAATAACGGATCTGGTCCATACACATTTCTGTTACACGGACATAATTACCATCTACTGGGCAGTTTATTGCCGGAAGAAGGCACTAGGCCTAAGTTTGCCCAACTTTACATTTTCGACACAGAAAATGAGATTCAGAATCGAATTGATGCCGTCAGGTAAATTTTTCGGAATTATATTCCTGTTCTAAGGAATATAGAGCTTACAAATTATAATTACATTATTTTTTATTTGACAGGTCCGGAAATTAATCTAACAATCTTGACCCAGCCATCGTTGCATCGTTGAAAGATATGATTGACGGTAACAATGTACTTGCACATCATTACCGTGCTGTTCGAGATCGTTTTTCCAATGATGGCCATCAATGAGTAAAACTCAGATTGGTAAAGAGTCGCAGTACTGATGGCAGGACGTACAATCTTCCTAACACAAGTGAAATAGCAGGCTTGATCGTTGGTGACTTTGACACACAAGAGGGTATTAGGGATATTGTAGTTGAGACGCGCTCAAATAAGCTTCAACGAATCAGTGAGCTCCATCCTCTTTACTTGCCTCTACAGTATCCTCTTTTATTTCCTTACGGTGAAGATGGTTATCGAGACGATATCAGTTTGAGAGAATCTTCATTTGCTGATAATAGAAAACGAAGGAAGTTAAGCATGCGAGAATTCTTTGCATACCTAATTCAGAAATGGCATGGAGAACATTCGTTACTTTTGCATTCCAAGAAGTTATTTCAGCAGTTCTCTGTTGATGGATTTTCGATGGTTGAGTCACAGAGGTTGAATTTTATAAGGTTCAATCAGGATCAACTTAGGGTTGACATGTACAAGGGTATCGAAGAAAAGATTTTTAAAGGAGACACTGAGGGTAAATCAGTTGGACAACACATAATAATTCCAGGGTCGTTCACCGCAAGTCCAAGGTATATGTTTAACAACTTCGTTGATGCTCTTCAAATATGTAACTGGATTGGATTTCCAACCCTCTTCATCACCATCACATGCAATCCCCAATGGCCAGAAATACAAAGGGTGTTAAAAGATACAAATCTCAGGCCAGAGGATCGGCCAGACATTCTGTGTCGTGTGTTCAAAATGAAGCTCGATAGTATGATGACGGAAATCAAGAAGGGCCGTATATTCGGACGTATTAGAGCATGTGAGTATTTAATTAGATATCCATTTATAATTAAACATTTAATACGTTTATATAAATTAGATAATTTAGTATGTGCGAGTTTAACTACTTTTTGCTTCATTAACTAATCTAATTCATATTTTTTAATACCGTATGTTTACATTTTTTATGCAGATGTATGCACAATAGAATTTCAGAAACGAGGTCTACCGCATGCACATATTTTATTGTGGTTGCATAATGACGACAAGCCCAAGAATCCAGAAGAAATTGACAGGATCATATGTGCTGAAATTCCTGACGAAGAAAACGACAGAAAGATGTACCAGTTGGTGGAGAAGTATATGATACATGGACCGTGCGGTCAGGCGAATTTGAAATCTCCATGTATGAAAGATAGAGTTTGCACGAAGCGATTTCCAAAGCCGTTTGTGCAGCGCACTGAATCAGATGCAGATGGGTTTACAGTGTATAGGAGAAGGGAAGATGGCAGAACAGTTACGAAGAAGAAGACTACTCTTGATAATGGGTTTGTGGTCCCCTACAATCGTATATTGTTGAGTAAATACCTAGCTCACATTAATATCGAGCTATGCAACCAAAACAAGTCAATTAAATACCTGTTCAAATACGTAAACAAGGGGCATGACCGAGTCACAGCGGCATTTTATGAGACACGCAATACAGATGGCGGTGCTGAGATTCGTGATGAGATAAAGATGGACTACGACTGCAGATATCTTTCGACGTGTGAGGCAATGTGGAGGTTGTTTAACTTTGATATTCATTACAGAGACCCGTCCGTAATTAGGCTAAGCTTTCATCTCCCCGATCATCAGCCAATTGTCTTCAATGAACACCAGTCGTTACAAAGTGTGTTGGATAGGCCATCTACTAAGCAAACTATGTTCCTGGCGTGGTTTGAGGCCAACAAGAACTATCCACATGTAAGGGACTTGAGGTACGGAGATTTTCCACAACAATTTGTGTATAAAGAGGATTCTCGAACTTGGGTGCCAAGGAAAAAAGGATTTTCAATCGGTAGGATTGCGAATGTTCTCCCTGGAAAGGGGGAAGACTATTACCTTAGGTTGCTACTTAACATTCAAAGGGGATGCACGTGCTACGAGGACATCAGAAAAGTTTTTGACATCGTCTACCCTACGTTCAGGGATGCATGTTATGTGTTGGGTTTGCTAGATGACGACAAATAATACATAGATGCAATAAAAGAAGTGAATACTTGGGCATCGGGGGATTATATAAGAAGGTTATTTGCGGTTATGCTGCTTTCCAATAGCTTAAGTCGGCCCGAACATGTTTGGCAAAGTTGTTGGTTGGATTTGGCTGATGGTATTGCTTACAAACAACAACGTCTTCATAAAAATCCAGGTATGGCAATTTGTATGGCATTGTATTCAATTAGATTTTACGTATTAATCATTCTTTTAATATTGTCTCTGTACGATTTCAACTAGATGCACATAATTTATCCATTTTTTTATTGTTCAAGATTTACATATATCGGATGAAAGCTTGAAGAACTATACTCTCACCGAAATAGAAAAAATATTGCAAAGCAATGGTAGAAGCCTGCAAAATTAGGCGACTATGCCAGTTCCAATCGAATACTCATATGATGACACATAAAACATATTGGTGTTAGATGAACTGGATTACGACCGGTTTGAAATGGGTAGAGAACTTCAACAGTGTCTTGCTTCCATTACAGATGAGCAAAGAAAGGTTTATGATGTAGTCATGGATGCAGTAACCAATGACAGTGGTGGAATGTTCTTTCTATATGGCCATGGTGGAACGGGAAAGACGTTTCTATGGAAAACTCTTTCGGCTGCAGTTCGTTCGAATGGAGAGATTGTAATTAACGTTGCATCGAGTGGTATAGCATCGTTATTGCTCCCCGGTGGAAGAACAGCTCATTCTCGATTTGGACTACCCATAAATGTACATGAGAGTTCCACCTGCAGCATATCGCAACAAAGTCCACATGTAGAGTTGCTCATAAGGGCAAAACTTATTATATGGGACGAGGCTCCTATGATGCATAGATACTGTTTTGAAGCCCTTGACAAGACAATGAAGTCAATATTACAGGCTGACAAACCCTTTGGTGGTAAGGTGGTTGTTCTTGGAGGTGATTTTAGGCAGATTTTACCAGTTGTGCTCAGAGCATCAAGGCAGGACATAGTACATGCTACGATAAACTCCTCTCCGCTGTGGAATTTCTGTCGTGTCACGAAGTTGACTAAGAACATGCTATTGCAGTCATGTTCTTCTCCATCTAATGTGGATGAGATAAAAGAATTTGGAGACTGGATACTAAATGTTGGTAATGGGGATGTTGGGGAAGACAATGATGGTGAAGCTTCGATAGAGATTCCAGATGACATGTTGATTTGTGATTCATAAGATCCATTCAGAGACCTACTCGAATTCGTTTACTCGGATTTGTTGAGTAACATGTACGATCGAGATTATTTTCAAGGGAGGGCAATTCTTGCACCAACTAATGAATGCGTCGAGTCTGTGAACGATCACTTAATGTCTCTCCTTCCAGGAGAGGAGAAGGTGTACCTGAGCTCAGATAGTATGTGTAGGGACGAGCACACAACGGAGGATAATGTAGAAATTTATTCGACTGAATTCCTCAACACAATAAGATGCTCCGGAGTTCCTTCTCATGCGTTGAGGATCAAGGTTGGTGCACCCGTTATGCTAATAAGAAACATCGATCAAGCTAGAGGATTGTGCAACGGTACCAGACTCCAAATTATTTGAACTGGCATTCACGTTCTGAGTTGCAAAGTTCTTTCCGGAAAAAATATCGGTGACATGGTGTTCATTCCTCGGATGACTTTAATACCATCTAACTCCGGACTGCCAATTAAATTTCAGAGAAGACAATTTCCGTTGATTGTTTCTTTTGCAATGACGATAAATAAAAGCCAAGGTCAAACTCTTTCGCATGTTGGTTTGTATCTTCCTAGGCCTGTCTTCAGCCATGGTCAACTATATGTTGCAGTGTCCAGAGTTAAGAGCAGAGGTGGCATTAAGATATTCATCAAGTCGGATTCGGGTGAACTCACCAATGTTACTAGAAATGTCGTGTACAAGGAAGTATTTCATCGAATTTGAAGGTAGAAAATATTTTCATATTTATCATTTATTCATGTAACATGTTTTTTATTTTATTTTTAAAGAACTTATTCTTTTGCAGGTGTTTCTTATCTATATATTTTCCCCGGTGCGATGTTATTTTCAGTCATTTCCCTATTGTGCTAGGTGCAATTCTTATTATCTTTAAGATTTATTTTTGAAGATATACTAATATTTAATAGTATTCTTATATTATAACTATGGAGAACATGACACTTATAACATATTTTTATTATCCTTGGTCGATTACGTTATGTACTTAGATTATGTGACCGTAATAATTGTTATCTGCTTAAATTTATTTTTGAGACATGTATTTCAGTCAAAAACGGGTGAATACTAGTTTTAAAGAAAATTAAATATATTATTCTTCACGCCTTCCATGCTGCAGTGAAAGGGTAGAGAGAGAAAGAAGGAAGGAAGGAAGGAAGAAAGTGAGAATGGAAAGCGGAATGATATCTGTAGATAAATGGAGTTACGGCAGCCAGGCCTACTTCTTAACCCACCTCCACGCCGATCACACCGCCGGACTTTCCTCCACCTGGAACCGCGGCCCTCTCTTCTGCTCTCGCCTCACCGCCAAGCTCTTCCCCTGCAAATTCCCCTCCTTCAACCTCTTCCTCCTCCGCGTACTCGACATCGGCTCTTGGTTTTCTCTTTCCTTCACCTCCCCTTCTTCTGGCTCCCCCACCACTATCTATGTCAAAGCCATTGACGCTCAGCACTGCCCCGGTAATTGCCTCCCCACCCCCATTTTTTTTTTTTTTTTTTTTGTGTCCGGCAGGTGTTTGTTGTAATTCCTCACTGACATTTTATCAGTTACTTGGTGTTCCGTTTGTTGCATTATGATTTTCAATGTAGGCTTCTTACTTTCTGGTTGTCTGTTAGTGTTTTTTAATTCAGCAATGCCATTCTTATTCTTTGGTGCTAGATTGAATGAATTGTATTGGTTTGTCTCTATTTTTTCGGCATAAGAAAATTGGAAGCAGAATTCGAATACATGAACTCTGTTGGCTTAGCATAGTTTCAGCTATAACAATTCTCCATTGTTGAAAGGTTCAGATCTACGTCTTTACTTTCTGGTTTTGAGTGGCAATGTTAATCCGAGGGCTGGAGAAATGATTGTCAGCAGTTTGATTCTGTTGTATATGTATAATGTATTGACGAGCTAGTGTCAAGATATTCATTCATGTATAGTAGCCAAAATCTGTATCGAGCATAGAGTCAAAGAACATTTCTTACGAGTTGTGCAACTATCCTTTGTATACTGCCTTCCACTTGTCATTACAATATTATAATTCTTATATTTCATACAAATTATATTTATCCACTACGTAAGTTTTATTATCTTGCTTCTAGTATCTTCTTGAAACCTTATTTCTTCTCCTTTTTCATCGATCATCAAACAGGTTCTGTTATGTACTTGTTTCGTGGTGATTTTGGCTGTATGCTTTTCACTGGCGATTTTCGATGGGAAGTAACTGGTAGTGGAGTGGAAAATCGAAGGGCTATGTTACTTGATGCTCTCAAGAACGAGACACTTGATACTTTGCACCTCGATAATACTTATTGCAATCCAAAATACTCTTTTCCTTCCCGTGAAGTTGCTGCCAGAGAGGTATAAATTCTATGCCTCTGAATGTATTCTTTCCATTTATTAGCAAGTAAAATGTTAGAATCTAGTTGTCTATTAGTATTTATGCTGCCTGTTACAGTTAAATCTCGCACACGCAGATTAATATAGAAAGCTGTTAGGGATTTTCCACCTCACCCCCATAAGAGCAGTGGTTCTCTTGTTTCTCTTGCCCTCAGCGTACCATAAACATTTTAAAGGTTACAACACACGTTTTACTCATTATGTTTTTTGAAAAAATAGACCTGCAGATAGGTTGTCCGTAAATTTTTTGGTAAATTGTTGACGGTGTCTCTCTAAAATGAAAATTAGCTATAACTTCCTAAGACGAACTATACTTAGATTTCAGTAAGAGCAACTATGTTTCGTTAGCAGTAAGTCCTTTGGTTTTATCATTTTCATTTCTATAAATTGATTTTAAGCTTGTTGTGACATTTTCGCACTTGAGTTGTTAAAATTCCAAATCATAAACATAAAAACCTAATTCGTAACACGCTAAACACACATACAAGCATAATCTCTCGCCTTCCTTTATAACTTCCACCCAACTTTTCATGTTTTTTCTTTAGATTTTTAAATTGTAACAGTCCTTTTATCATATTCTTCACTTTCACCAATTATTATTTCTTTTTTCAGTAAAAATTTTCAGCAATTTTGCGTTGTGAATTGATGTTTTCTGGCACTTGTATGTGGTTTTTGTGGGATTGTTGGTTTATGCAATTGTTCTATTACAACTTGGGCTACAGTTTCTCAGGTTTTAACGTGGAAAATATTATCTTAAAAATGGAAATCAAATTAGATCTTCTAATTGGAAAATCGTAGAAAAAGGGTTTGGATACTTTTCTAGCAAATTCTGGTGGTTGTAGTGGTTGTGGTGATGATTTCTTTGATCTCTACGTTTTAGTTCGGGGCTTACCCTATTTAAAGCCAAACGGTCCAACCATCAATACTCACCACAGCCTTGGGCGGTGATGGAAGGCTGATTTTAGCGATATGATATCGTTTTCAGCCTTCAAAACTATGTTCTAGTAAGATCGAGTGGCATTATTAGGAAGTTTAATATGAAAATAAACTCGAACCATATTAATGTAAGCTAAATCTCAGTAAAAATAGCAAAGTAAGCCAACTCACAGTAAAGTAAGTTAGAAACTCAATAAAGTAAGCTATAATATCAGTTAAGTAAATTAGAGCCTTAGTAAAGTAGGAGGCTAAGATCTCAATAAAGCAAGCTTAACCTTATTGCAATAAGAAAAATTCAAGTAAAATCATGAAAATAAATAATACATGCAGAACCTCAGGTTAGTTTATTACCTCAGTTTGGTTAACCCAGTAAAACTAATTCAGTAAAGTTAACTCAGTGAAAGTTAACCCACCTTATTCCTAGGGCGAAGGACTTTTGACTACGAAAACAGCAAGGTTACTTTGTCAAAATAAAGAGCAAAGGACTTTAATCGAAACCACAATACACGTTCTCTTTATTCGTAAGAAAATTGCTGTTGGTGGGCTTTTAACTAATTGCCGTCGCTCTGAATGAAACTAAATTTCATAGCCTCATTCAGTTAAGATATTTAACGTGTAAAATACATAGTAATGCTGTGGTTTCAGTAGTTTGTGTGAAATCTAAAACGCGAAAGCTCTGGAGAGATGCCTTTGCTTCATAAGATTGATTGCTGATTACAGGTTGTTGATATCATTTCGTCTCATCCAAAACATGACGTTGTTATTGCGATAGATTCTTTGGGGAAAGAAGATCTTCTGCTCCACATATCACGTGAACTGGACATAAAGGTACACATACATCTTGCATCCTATTAAACACATTGAATAATCAATCCATCTGCTTATTGTCACTTGAAACTGACTACAATAACCAAAGAAATGGGAATTAAAAAAAAGAGAGGAGAATCTTGTTAAACGCTAATCAGGCTAATAATTAATATAACCAGTAATTCTATAATCCCCCCAGGCATTTCTGTAATTTAGATTACTCTTGGGACATTTCAGTAATTTAGACATTCCAGTACTTTATTTCAGTAATTTCAGGAATTTCTGTAATGCTATATTAATTACTGAACCAGTAATTAATATCATGGGATTCCGATACTGTAGTTTGGTTAAAATCATCGTTTTCTTCTTTGTTCGTGCCTATATCGACATAGTTTGGTATTCTTGAACTTCGTAATACTGCGTACGATCACCCTTCACTAATTGATCTCAATTTAAAACATTTTCATGTAAGAGTCAGAGTGCGTGGACATAAATTTCGATCTCATTTAGAACATGTTTCTTTTACTGAAAGGTGTAAACTTTTTGATTTCTTACAGATTTGGGTTTGGCCGGAGCGATTGCAGATCATGCATCTTCTCGGATTCCACGAGCATTTCACCACACAAACCTCTCTTACTAGAGTTCGGGCGGTCCCACGTTATAGTTTTAGCATCGAAACTCTCGAAGCGCTGAACACAATCCGCCCAACCATAGGGATAATGCCATCTGGACTTCCGTGGGCTACTGAACAAAATGGCAATCCTTTCAGCTCTTCCGAGTACATATTTGTAGTTCCATATTCCGATCACTCGTGCTTTTCTGAGATACAAGAATTCATCGAGCTTCTCCGACCAATCAAGATCAAAGGAATAGTATCTTCTTCTTCGTGTTGTATTGACCCTTGTTATTACTTTGACCACCTTTGTGGGACCCAGCAAGCAATCTGGAGGATTCAAGCGAAGATTGAAAATGATGAGGGAGTTGATACATCAGTTGAGGCTGCTGAAATAAAATCATCAGCAGCAAAAGAAACAAAAGAAGAAGAAGAAAGTTCGACTGTTGTAGGAAGGAAAAGAAGGCGTATTCTTGATCAGGTCGATTTTTTCGGTATACGTGTAAGTAGGGTTAGCTTGTTGAGGAGGCTGTGCCGTGGCGGCGTTAGACTTGCAGATACTGAATGAATTGGGAAATTATCTCTCAGTTGTAATTAACATCTCTCTTCCGCTTTAGAAATGTACAAATGGAAGAAGACTTGCTGATATATATATAATTAGTTCTAATTAAAATCATATGAGCTTTATGTAATTCTGCGACTGGTTCGTTTTATTTTCGTTGGAATCTATCCTTGGTAGATAGTCATGGTAGTCTTAATCAGAACTCGAAGTACAAATCATAAGGCGATATGTAAAATCGTAAAACTAAATATATTGTTGTGCTTGATTTGGAGAATTTGGTGCTAATACATATCATTTTTTTATCCAATTCCAACCATTTCACCGTACAGCTGACGAGCCCTTGTCTCGTTACCATTCTGCAAGTGTCCAGAAATCAATCTCTCGTACACATTCGGACTAGGAATAAATGATCGAGATTTCATTAACCCCAAATACTTCTCCGCGTCTTTTAATCTCCCGTGATTGCAAAAACTGACAATCACCGAACTAAATCCCAACGCATTGGGAGATATCGAACGGTATTCCATCTCAAACAAAAGCTTTGTGAGCCCCTCAACATCATCTTCTTTACCGTAACCACAAACAAGATGAGAATACGTATTTTCATCGGCAACAAATCCTTTATCCAACAAGATTGTCAATATCTCATCAGCTTCCTTCGTCTTTGCATTTTCACAAAGCTTCCCAAACATCTCATTTACAGACGAACAGCTCGGAACGAGACCCATACTCATCATTTTCTTACAAAATACAACCCCATCCTCGAATCTTCCGTACGAAGAAGAACAGCCTTTGATCAGATGATTAAACGTCTCGTCAAAAGGCTTTAAGCCCAAACTTTCCATCTCTTCGAACAGCCCGACTGCCTCATCAATTCTCCCCTCCTCGCAGTATGCACCGATGAACAAACTGCACACGAAAACATTCTCTTCAAAACCTCTCTTGAGCATTTCCTCGTATATTTCTTTAGCGTTATCCAAATTTCCCATCTTAACCTTGGCAAAGATAACCAACGAGTAAGAAATAGTATCCAAGATCATCGCTTTCTGCAAGATCCGTTTCAATAAAACCAATCCTTCTTCGATTTTGTCCTCCTCTATCATCCCATACACCAAACAAGTATTCACAATTAACCGAGGAATCGAACACCTCTTCCCGTGCATCCTATCCACAATTCTAAGAAACCTTTCCAATTTTCCTTCTTTGCATAAAGCACTAACCATGATTCTCGTCGTCATTTCATTCGGGCACATTCTTTCACTAATCATGTGCTCGTATACGCTCCAAACCAAACGGGACTTCTCCGATTTTATCATCACGTGTAGTATGGTATTGAAACTAATCACACTCAACGGAAAATCGTGACGAGACAACAACTTGCAAGCATCAAGAATATCATCAACCATTCTCAACTTAGCACAAGTTTGTATAAACAAGTCGAATACAAACGGAACCGATTCAACAATTGCATAACTATCAATCAATGATTCAAGAACATCGAGCATTCGAGAATCTCCATCGGAGAAGTCTTTGATTAAAACCGATTCGATCAACGCCTTGGCATCCTTGATTAGCCTAGCTTTCACCAAAATGTGGATTGTTAAGCAGTAAGTCGAAAGCCCGTGTTCGAAATTCATTTCTTTCCTCGACCAATGGAAGAAGTTGAGGGCTTTTCTTGAATTAATGGGTTCTTTGAGCTGCAAGAGTATGTTTTGAACTATTTGGTTGGTGAATTTGAGTGAGCTGAATTTTTCCGAAAGGGTTTTCCAGCTGCGGCGTTCGTGTAAAGAATCGATTAAGGAGGTGATGCTGCTGCTGCTGCTAGTGTTGCCATTGATTTCGGGTTTCGTTAATGTGTGAATTAACGGGAGAAATGGAATTGGAGTTTCTTTTCTGCGCGAAAAGATTCCAACGAAAGTAGCCATTTGAGGAGGTAGAAGAGAAAAGTTTCGTTAGGCCATCGAGCCGTCGGAAACCGGTTAAGCCGGACGGAAAGTTGATTTTCTGTGTATTAAGATGTTGACGACGATGGAGAATGATAAATTTTTTGGATGATGAGAGAAGTTGAGTGAGGCCTTTTGTCGAACAGATGGTGTGCAGAATACAAATGATTATTTAATATAGAGTAAATTCCGCATTCCCATTTTACCCTCTTCTACTCTTGATTGTATCGATTTGCCCGTGTATATGAAATTTGTCTCAATGTGGCCATCGTCGTTAGTTTTCTGACCTTTGATCTTAACACCGTTTGATCTAAATTTGAAAATTACAAAAAAACTACCCCTCCGAGTTTAAATATATTAAAAAAATTAAAAAAATAAAAATAAATTGTGGCTGACGTCGTGGACTATGTTTTCTCATTGTCTTGATTTTTTTTTAATAATTATTTAAACTAAGAGAGATGACGTTTTTGTAATTTCAGAGCTTAGATCAAACGGTTTTAAGGTCAAATGTCTGTCACTAACAGTGAAAGCCACATTGAGACAAATTTTCAAGTGCATGGGTAAATCGATACAATCGAGAATAGAAAGGATTAAAATGGTACCGAGCCAAAGTAAAAGGGGAAAGTGAAATTATCCATTAATATAAGATACTGAGGCATATTAAAAATAGAAGAAAATTGTTAGAAAGAATAAGCTAATAGCACAGACCCTTCTGTGTTATTTCTAATTGCTAAAATACACGCTCTGTTAAACCAATTAGCAAGAAGCCTCATGTGTTGTATATTTCAAAGCACACCGGTCCTTATTTGGAAATTTATTGTTGACTTACTCTTATAGAATAAATACTAAAAAAAGGGAAATAACAAAAAAGGCAAAGCATTTGTAGCAAAACTCAAAGTCTGAAAGTCCTCTTCTCCAACGCATTTCGCTGTTCATGCCTAACATCTCACCGCAATCAAAGTGGTGCCATCTGGTCGGTTCGAAAAACGCCTTCCTTGTTCGAACCTATTTCGAGCCAGACCACCACCCTTATATTTCGCAGGAATCGAAGTTGTATGGCTCGATTTGGCCGGAAAATGTATGCCCCCGTTAAATCTATATTGAACCAGCCCCTATATAGTCATAAGTAGCTTTGACCACAGATGGTAGCTTAATGTGGTACCGAGGATGGAGATGGACGAGTGCACGCGGAAAGATTGGGGGGGTGGGGGATCCCTCTAGAGTCACCACTGCCCGTATGCAGCCTGCCCTGCCCGCCCTTCCCGCCCCTTTTTCGTATTT
>NW_012194409.1:12412-29585 GCF_000504015.1 Erythranthe guttata
ATGGGCTTACAATTTATTTACCTATTGGGTCACGAGCCCAATATTGAAAACCACTATCATCGAGGCCCAATCACCTTCATATAAGGTTTGAGCCAAACAATCTCAACTAAGGTATAAATAACGATATAATTCATTTATTAAAGGTACGCCCTATTATCTAAATAATATTACGAGTCATATTCTCTCAACTATTTCTACTATCCGCACGTCTGACTTGAGCATCGGAGGGGTTCCCGCCGGGTCAACCCCTGTCTAGTTCACGTGTTCTATGATCGCATGTATCTCAAGTTCATCAAGCTCGTGAGCCAGTGATCCACTTTGCTCTTCTAGCTCATCCTACTTCAACACTCTAAGGTGATCTACTTTGTAGCATCCTCATTTTGGCGCCGTCTGTGTGAAGGCGGACATAATCACGTAGCGCGAATGATGGCTTTGAAACATCTGCTCAGGGGAGTTTGACACTGCTAACAACCTCCCACCTCGTGGAGGCTCTGTCTTGCCACTTCCTCCTCCTCGTGCTCGGGATCCACCACGAGACCTTCCTCGGGTGTCCCACTAGATCCTCAACAAGACCATCTTCTACTTGCTCCTCAAACGGTTCAGATAACTGATGAGGATCTTCAGCATATGACCGCGGAAAGCTTCCACTCGTGCTGCCAATAAAGCTGTGGCACAACTCGTGAGCATCCACCTCAGACCGTAGGTCTCGAATGTAACAACCCACCCCAAGGTTGGACATCTCATCCCAAGGGTTCGTGATCGCCTCATCCTAAATTGGGGGGTTATCCTACCCCAAGGTTGGGCATCTCATCCCAAGGGTTCGTGATCGCCTCATCCTAAGTTGGGGGGTTATCCCACCCCAAGGTTGGACATCTCATCCCAAGGGTTCGTGATCGCCTCATCCTAAGTTAGGGATTTATCCCATCCCAAGGTTGGACATCTCATCCCAAGGGTTCGTGATCGCCGCATCCTAAGTTGGGGGATATCCCACCCCAAGGTTGGGCATCTCATCCCAAGGGTTCGTGATCGCCTCATCCTAAGTTGGGGGTTATCCTACCCCAAGGTTGGACATCTCATCCCAAAGGTTCGTGATCGCCTCATCCTAAGTTGGTGGCTATCCCACCCCAAGGTTGGGCATCTCATCCAAATTGATCGTGATCGGCTCATCCTAAGTTGGGGGTTATCCCACCCTAAGGTTGGACATCTCATCCCAATGGTCCGACATCACCTTTATTTTTTAACCCCAAGGTTCACATCCCATCTCAAGAGCCGAATATGGTCTCCCTACTCAAAAAATAAAACATCTTCCCCAAGGAGTGGACATCAACCACCTCAAAAAAAAGGGGGGAAAATGCTGCTAGCGTATGGGCAGCCGCGCGTTGTAACAAAGCATACCCCAGTCCGCACGAATGCGCGGGAAAAAAAGGGGAAATACGCGTGGAATATAACGCGCCAATCGTGCGGCCCCTAGATCAGCCCGCGTAGAAAAAAAAAAAAAAAAAAAAAAACAGAGCGTGTGCACTGCACGCGCCCAGTCATCCAAATATCCGCGTGATGCGCGCGTGGTCGCCTCCCAAGGGTGTCAAATCGCCAATCAGCTTTTTCTCTCTCCTCATTAATCACAACTTTTTCTCTATTCTCATTAATCACACCTCAAATCACCTATCTCCTCATAAAAAATGGGTACCATCACTTTCTCTCCGCACATTAAATGTGCGCGCCTCCATGCCTGTGCGTTCTCCAATGCGCGCACGATCCCATGTGCGCGCATTCTCCAATGCGCGCCTCCTCTCTGACTCAGAATGCGCGCAATTTCAGTACTCTCCACCAAATTGCGCGTATATTTTGACGCGTTTCACCAAATCACGTAAGAATTTCAACGCGCTCCACCAAATCGCGCGCGCTCTCCAACCCGCCTCACCAAATCGCGCGCACTCTCCAGTGGATAAATAAAAATTATTATTTCTCCACGTCACGCCAACAATTAACGGAATTCTACTATGCCGATCTACTCTCGACACGATTCGGTATCCTTTTCGACTTGTCTCACCCATCGAATCGAGAGTGGGGGGCTTGCTAGACAACTCCCACTAGGAGACAACTCGCTTGGAACTACGAACCCGCATCGAGACAACTCCTACGAGGAGACAACTCGCTCGGTCCTACAACCCGTTGCGAGGCAACTCCCACAAGGAGCCAACTTCCTCGGTACTACAACCCGCAGCAAGACAACTCCCACGAGGAGCCAAGTCGCTCGGCACTACAAATCCGTTGCAAGACAACTCCAACGAGGAGACAACTCGCTCAGAGCGACCTCAATCCGCACGCTCCTCAGTCTTGCGTCATCCACGCTCCTACAACTTCGATGCGAGACAACTCTCTTGAGGAGACAACTCGCTCTCAATTCACTACACAATCGCAAGCTCAAGTTAGCACGATTACAACCTTAGAAACACTTAGAGATATTATGGGAATCTATATAGCCTGGCCAGCTTGATTACTCAAATTTCTCTATTTTTTTCCGACGGGTCATTCATTAAAACGTCGCCACGATCCAAACATACTTACGACCCACGAGGTCTAACAAGGGACACGATCCCCATAAAAAAATCTCGAGAGTCTGATCCACTCATCAAGGACATCACGCACAAAGCTATATGTAAACACATACAAGCAACGCGTCAAACCATTGACAACGTCAATAAATAACAACTCCCACGAGGAGATAACTCGATCCGCGATACCACATCATCGCAGAACAACACCGACGACTCAAGTAACTTATATCGCGACAACTTGGTCGCGCTACGCGCCAACGCGCCTTCACGCCCCTCAGACACACGCGCCAATGCATTTTTGCTCATCATTAGGCCATACGCCAACAAGCGACTACTACAATTTTTACTCTCGAGACGATCTGACACCCATTTCAACATGGCCCCCACATCGACTCGAGAGTGGGGGGCTTAATGATATGCCTAATTGGGCCAACCCAATGGGCTTACAATTTATTTATCTACTGGGCCACGAGCCCAATATTGAAGCCACTATCATCGAGGCCCAATCACCTTCAAATAAGGTTTGAACCCAACAACCTCAACTAAGGTATAAATAACGATATAATTCATTTATTAAAGGTACGCCCTATTATCTAAATAATATTACGAGTCATATTCTCTCAACTATTTCTACTATCCGCACGTCTAACTTGAGCATCGGAGGGGTTTCCGCCGGATCAACCCCCGGCCTAGTTCACGTGTTCTATGATCGCAGGTATGTCAAGGTCATCAAGATCGTGAGCTAGTGATCCAGTCTCCTCTTCTAGCTCATCCTACTTCAACACTCTAAGGTGATCTACTTTCTAGCATCATAAAAAAAGATTGAATTGAAAATTCTGAAAATTTTAATTTGGGTCTTATAAAATTCCAAGTTGAAACTATAATTTTCAAAATTTTGAGGTTTAAGGGTATGTTTGACTTTTCGTATCCTAAAAGTTACTCCAACCACACAATCCGCGAATGGGCATAAAGAAAAGTTATTAAGGGGTTTTTTCGGCTTTGACAAACTTTCATAGGAGGGTCTTTGCTAATTATTCTTTTAACACGATGATTTTTTGTGGCAATTAGAAATTAAACAAGGGTAGTTTTTGCAAAAAACTCGATAAAGAAGATCTCCATTATTGGTGTTCGATGAAGAAGAAAATCAAGAAAAACATGGAAACAAACGGATTATAGAACGGAATATACCAGACGGATTAAAATGAGGACTAAACTAGACGTGGCCACAGGTCGGGTTTGGGTCCGGGTCGGACCAGCGACGTCAGGATCAGACTTTTAGGGGACCCAAAACCGACCCGTGGGGAGGCGGGTCCAAGTCCGGGCCGTGTCCAAACCGATTTTTCAATCTTTTTTAAATTACAATAAAGAAAAAAAAGTAAATTGAAACTTGAAAAAACTTGAGCTTAACTTTAAATTCAAGATTACCAAAAAAAAAGTTGAATTTAAACACTAAACAATTTTTAACTTCAAATTATTATTAAAGAAATCATCCACGTTTAAATCGAAGCATTTTTTTACACGCATTGCGAGTTTGTCGTCCAATGATTGAAACATGCTTAGTTCAATATTGGTATATTTAAACGTGTCTTCGGTCGACGGTGACGTTTGTATTTGAGGGGTGTCGAATTCAATCGGATCTTTCTCTTATACATGCCGTAGTAATGAACTATAATCAATTGTGAATTCAAAATTGTAATATTTCTACAAAAACAATAATATTAGTACTCAATAAACAATTTAGAAAATAAAACATGAATAATACCGTGCAATATTTGCTTTTGTTTGGATTTCTCCAGATGTGAATTGTATTTTGTCAAAATGAGTAGTAGAAGAAATTTATTTTAGAAAATTGAATTGATTAAAACTTTGAGAAATAAACTAAATAAAATGAAGGTTGTGAAAATGAATCGCTGAAGATTGAGTTGGGGTATTATAAATGAAAATAACAATTGAGAGGATTTTCAAAATTTAAAATTTAAAATTTAAAATTTCAAACTTCAAAAAAACTCAAAATTCTATATTTCTTATAAATTACACAGGTTGAACCCTGATATGCCTAATTGTCCCGACCTAATGGGCCTCCAAATTATTTACCTACTGAGCCACGAGCCCAATATCGAAGACCACAATCACCGAGGCCCAATCACCTTGAAGCAAGGTTTGGGCCCGACAATCTCAACTAAGCTATAAATACACATTTGAACTCATTCCATAAGGTACATCCTATTAACTGAGCAATACTATAACCTGTATTCTCTGGACTATTTCTATGATCAGACGTCTGACTTGAGCGTCGGAGGGGTTTCCGCCGGATCAACCCCCGGCTTAGTTCATGTGTGCTCATTTTGCAGGGACCTCATGATCATCAAGTTGTCAAGCTACTGATCTGCTTTGCTCTCCCAGCTCGTTTTTACACTACATTAGGTGATCTTACTAATTAGCATCATCATTTTGGCGCCGTCTGTGGGAATGATGCAAACCAGATCACGTAGCCAACAAGATCCTCCTAAGGCGTCTGCGCGGAGAGAAAATGACACAACTAACAACCTCCCGATCCGTGGAGGCTCTGGCTTGCCACTTCCTCCTCCTCGTGTTTGGGATCCACCACGAGACATTTCTCGGATGTCTCACTAGATCTTCAATAGGATTCACATCTTCTCGCATCTCGATCGGTTCAGACAGCCGAGGAGGCCCTTCAACACTAGAAAGGGTTATCGACTCCTTGGGGGCTTACATCTGCCCCCAAAATATTTCGCTCGCCAAGGGTTATCGACTCCCTGGGGGTATACAGTGCCCCCAAAATATTTCGCTCGCCAAGGGTTATCGACTCCCTGGGGGCTTACATCTGGCCCCAAAATATTTCGTTCACCAAGGGTTATCGACTCCCTGGGGGCTTACATCGCCCCCAAAATATTTCGTTCGCCAAGGGTTATCGACTCCCTGAGGCTTACATCTGCCCCCAAAATATTTCGTTCGCCAAGGGTTATCGACTCCCTGGGGGTTCACAGTGCCCCCAAAACATTTCATTCGCCATGGGTCATCGACTCTTTGGGGGTCTACTTCCGCCCCCCCTCTAACGATTCAGATAACCGAAGAGGACCTTCAGCGTATGATCGCCGAACCTTCAACAAGATCAACTTCTAGTTGCGCCTCTAACGGTTCAGATTACCGATAATGACATTCAGCGTACGACCGCGAAAGTTTCAACTCGTGTTGCCACTAAAGCAATGGCACAACCCTGCGCATCCACCTCAGACCATAGGTCTCGAGCGCCTCATCCTAAAGTGGGGGGCTATCCCATCCCAAAGTTGGCATCACCCTTATCTTTCAACCCCAAGTAGGTGCACATCCACTCTCAAGAGACGAGTATAATCTCCCTACTCAAAAAATAGAACATCCCCAAAGGGGTGAACATCAACCGCCTGAAAATAAAATAAAATAAAGAAGATGAAGAAAAAAAAAAAAAAAGAACAAAGAAGAAGAAAAAAGAAAAAAGATGAAAAAATAGAAAAAGAAGAAGAAAAAAGAAAAAGATGAAAAAATAGAAGAAAAAGAAGAAAAAATAAGATAAAAAAAAAAAAAATTCGGGCACGATTCCCGAGGCAGCGCGTGTACGATTCCCGAGGCAGTGCGCGGCACACTTCCCGAGGCGCGCATCAGGCACGCTTCCCGATGCGCGCACATGCACGATTCCCGAGGCAGCCGCGGGTACGCTTCCCGAGGTGCGCGGTAAGCTTCCCGAGGCGCACATCCGACACGCTTCCCGATGCACGCGCGGGTAAGATTCCCAAGGCAGCGCGCGACACGCTTCCTGATGTGCGCGCGGGCACGATTCCCGAGGTAGCGCCAGACACGATTCCCGAGGTAGCGCGTGTGCACGATTCCTGAGGCAGAGCGCGTCACGCTTCCCGATGCGCGCGTGGTCACGATTCCCGAGCCAGTGCGCATGCACGATTCCCCGAGGCAGAGCGCATGCACGATTCCCGAGGCAGCGCACATGCAAGATTCCTAAGGCAGAGCGTGGCACGCTTCCCGAGGCGCGCATCCGGAACGCTTCCCGATGCGCGTGTGGACACGATTTCCCGAGGCTGTGCACGTCACGCTTCCCGAGGCGCGCATCCGGCACACTTCCCGATGCGTGCGCATGTACGATTCCCGAGGCAACACACATGCGCGATTCCCGAGGCAGCGCATGCACGATTCCCGAGGCAGCGCACATGCACGATTCCCGAGGCAGAGCGCGGCACGCTTCCTGAGGCGCGCATCCGACACGCTTCTTGATGTGCGAGTGGACACGATTCCTGAGGCAGCGCGCGTGCACGATTCCCGAGGCTGCGCACGTCACGCTTCCCGAGGCGCGCATCCGGCACGCTTCCCGATGCGTGCGCGAGCATGATTCCCGAGGTAGCGCGCGACACGCTTCCCGAGGCGTGCATCCAGCTTCCCGATGCGCGTGCGGATACGATTTTCGAGGCTGCGCGTACGTGCACGATTCTTGAGGCAGCGCGCAGGCACAATTACCGGGGCGCGCATCAAGCACACTTCCCAATGCGCGTGCGGGTACGATTCCCGAGGCAGCGCGCAAGCACAATTACCGGGGCATCATGCGGCACGCTTCCCGAGGCGCGCATCTAACATGCTTCTCGAGGCGTGCATCTAACACGCGAGCACGATTCCCGAGGCAGCGCGAAACTGGCACGCTTCCCGATGCAAAAAAATTACGGGCACGCTTCCCGAGGCAAAAAAAATACGGGCACGCTCCCGAGGAAAAAAAACGGGCACGATTCCCTAGGCGAGGAAACTCCCACGAGGAGCCAACTCTCTTGGGTCTACTAAAACCACAGCGAGATAACTCCCACAAAGAGACCACTCGCTCCGTCCTTTAACCCGTTGCGAGACAACTCCCACGAGGAGCCAACTCCCTCGGGTCTACGAAACCACAGCAAGATAACTCCCACGAGGAGACCACTCGCTCGGTACTACAACCCGCAGCGAGACAACTCCCACGTAGAGCGAACTCGCTCGGTACTACGAACCCGCAGCGAGACAACTCCCACGAGGAGCCAAATCGCTCGACACTACAAATTCGTTGCAAGACAACTCCCACGTGCAACCACCTCGCTCGATAATATTACTCACCGCGAGACCACTCCCATGAGGAGACAACTTGCCCGAAATTCACTATATAGTCGCAAGCTCAAGTTAGCACGATTACAACCCTAGAAGCACTTAGAGATATTATGGGAATCTATATAGCGTGGCCAGCTTGATTACTCAAGTTTATCTACTTGTTTTCGATGGGTCATTCATTAAAGCGTGGCCACGGTCCAAACATACTTAAGACCCACGAGGTCTAACAAGGGGCACGACCCCCGTAAAAAAAAATCTTGAGAGTCTGATCCCCTCCTCAAGTACATCACACACAAGGCTATATGTAAACACATATAAGCAACGCGTCAAAACATTGACAATGTCGAAAAATAACAACTCCCACGAGGAGAATACTAGCTCCGTGCCACTACATTATTGTGAGACAACTTCCACGAGGACATAACTCGATCAACTCTATTACCCCAGAGACAACTCCCACGAGGAGATTACTTGATCCATGTTGCTGCATTATCGCGAGACAACTCCCACGAGGAGATAACTCGATCAACGCTATTACCCCGCGACGAGACAACTCACACGAGGAGATAATTCGCTACTACATCGTCGCGGGACAAAACCGACGACTCAATTAACTTACATCGCGACAACTTGGTCGCGCTATGCACCAACGCGCATTCACGCCCCCCCCGACACACTCTCCAACGCGTTATCGCACACCATCGACTACTACAATTTTTACTCTCGACACGATATGTCACCCATTTCAACATGACCCCCACATCGACTCGAGAGTGGGGGGCTTAATGATATGCCTAATTGGCCCGACCCAATGGGCCTACAAATTATTTACCTACTGGGCCACGAGCCCAATATCGAAGACCACTATCACCGAGGCCCAATCACCTTCAAGCAAGGTTTGGGCCCGACAATCTCAACTAAGCTATAAATACACATTTGAACTCATTCCATAAGGTACGTCCTATTAACTGAGCAATACTATAACATGTATTCTCTGGACTATTTCTATGATCAGCACGTCTGACTTGAGCGTCGGAGGGGTTTCCGCCGGATCAACCCCCGGCTTAGTTCATGTGTGCTCATTTTGCAGGGACCTCACGATCATCAAGTTGTCAAGCTACTGATCTGCTTTGCTCTCCCAGCTCGTTTTTTACACTACATCAGGTGATCTAACTAATTAGCATCATCAAACCCGTAATTCCTTATATTTTTCAAAATTATATATATATATTTATATATATATATATATATAGATATATATATATTTGTTATAATTTGAGATTTTTAATATTAATAATAGCGAATACGTAATTAATAATTTATTAAACATTAGTTATACAATTATTATAATAATGTTACAATTTTATTCATATTTAGATGTTTATAGTTAGTAATATTACAATAATTTGATTTACCCAAATGGTTAGCACTCTACAAACCATTCTAGATAATAAAATAATGGGACCAATAGGCAATATAAAGAATTATAAATAAATTATGAAGTCAGTTTGTTTTATTATAAAGAAAAAGAATTATAGCTTTTTTTTTTTAATTTATTTACTCAATTTCGTTTGAAAAAATGGGGTTGGTGGTAGGTTATGTAGGTTATTTACATAGTTATAAAGGGGTTTTTATTCATAACTCTCTGGTAAATTTTTTTATTATTCTAACTTCATGGGCTATATTTCTTTCGCTATTAAGTTCATTCATGTAATATTCATTATAAATAAAGGTAAATTAATGTATATTAAAAAATTGCTCCTAAACCTTTAAACTTAATTCCTAACTGCAACTTTAATTTAACTTCTATCACATTAATTTTGACCACAAAAATCAAATTTTAATTTTTTCTTTTTTAAACTTTACTTTTTCGGTTCTTTTTTTTTTTTCCGCCGGTCCGGTGTTGACTTTTTTTTTTTGATCTTTTTATTTAATTTTTTATTTTTTTTTACATATTCTTTTATCGATTTTTTTAACGCCCGTCACTTAACGTTGACCGTAATTGTATTGTTATTAACAACAATTATACTGTCGTTGACAGTACATTTACGTAATTGTACTATCGTTGAAAATACATTCACGTAATTGTACTATTGTTGACAGTACAATCATTGTTAACCACATTATTATTATTTTTTATTTGGCCTTTTTTTATATATTAACGAGTTAACGTAATAATATTATTGTCGTTGATGGTAAAATTATTGTAAACACAATAATATTACTATCAACCACATCAATATTATTATTTTTTTGCCTTTTTATTTTGTTTGATTTGTTGACCGATTAATGTAATAATATTACTGCATACTATTGTAACATTATTGTGGTTGGCGGTAAGATTACTGTCGTTATAGTAATTTTACTGTAGTTGGCGGTAATATTACTGTCAACCACATCAATATTAATTCTTTTGGCTTTTTATTATGTTTGTTTTTTTGAACGGTCAACATATTAATATTACTCTGTTACACAATAACAATGATTTTTGTAATATTACTGTGCTAGAGAGTAATGTAGCAATATTAATGTGTTAAACTGTAATATAGTTAATATGACTGTCAACCAAAACAATATTATTGTTTTAACGGGCCAAAAAAAGTTAAAAAAAAAAAATAGGAATACAAAAAGTCAACGCTAGGGGTGGTAAACGAGCCGAGCCGACTCGTAAAAAGTTCGAACTCGGACTCGAGGTTTTCGAGTAGGAGCTTTCTGACGAGCCGAGCTCGAGCCGGTTATTAGTTGTTTATGAGCTCGCGAGCCTTATTTATTATTATTTTTTTATTTTTTATATGTTATTTTTATTTAAATAATGTATAATTACATAAAATATTATGGAAATAAATACAAATATTAAAAATATATATAATTACAATTTAGTTTTTATTTTGTATTTTTTTTAAATAATTTCTAATATTCTAAAATTATGCGAACTCAGGCACATCAGTGTCTGTTACATGGGTTAATTTATAATCGAAATTTTCCCACCGTACGGCCTGATTTACGCACTAAATCTGTCAGCGCACCGTACGGTGGGAAAATTTCGATATCACCGATTAAGGGGGTAACAGACCTCCCCCACCAACGGTGTTCGACGTCCTCGTCGAACAGAAACCATCGGCTTCAGCTTTCCCTCGTTTCCACTTGCCTTGCCACCGTCATCGATTGTGCTTGATCAACAGCACCACATCGAAACCCAAATCCCAAGTCTGATCCCACAAACTTCCCAAAAATTCTTTCAGCCCTTGGAAAAACGAATGCCAATCACGTTCAAACAGCAACACCCAACCACAAGTGAAAATACTAGTTTTTAGCACAACTAGCATTTTATCTCGATTGCCACACCGATCGAGAAAGGAGATCTCCAACCCACAGAAATCACCCGAACACGGCTTCCATTTCATCATCAACAGAAACCAACCCAACAAATATCCAACACGCAACGCAAACTCAGAAAATACCACATTTCGAACCCACAAATCATGCCACACAGGGCAACAACTTAGTACAAAAGTAAGGCCACAATGCCCATTCAAAAACCCAAATGAATACCTCAACTTGCCTTCAGCCCTTGTCTCATTTCTCGGCAATGCACGTACAAGCAAACCAACCCGAGAATTCACCGTCTTGTTACGAACGGCTGCAATTAGGCTCGATGACTCCTCGTCGTTCGATTCTGCCTCCAATTGCACCGTAGCCAACATTTCCACCGGTTTCTTTCCCGCCTTTACGTACAAGCATTCAACGAAGCATGGACACTCTTCGTCCATAATCATTAGCCCTCCGAGAAATGGTATTACCGCAGCCTTGGCAGCAAGTAGGAACTCTTGCCCCAATATCACATCGAAATCATCTAGTGGTACGGCAGACAATCCGCACTGCCCTTTCCAAGAACCGATCACTAGATCGACATCGGTTCTGCCTTTCACCGGCCCCGCCTCTGAATTTACCGCCTTAACTTGGCTTGCATGTTTTGAGAGAGTCAAGCCCAACTTCTTGACTTCTCTCTCGGCAACGAAGTTGTGAGTTGCTCCCGAATCAACCATCGCCTTCACTTCTTTGCCATTGATCAGCACCGTGGCATACATCAAGCCCTTGGTGCCGTTGGGTGCCTTGTCCACGACCAAAGCACTTAACAACTGAATCGGATTCGCACGCCTCGTCTCGTCCGAATCCTCACTATCCGACTCCCGCATCAAATTCAACTTGCTCTTCTTAGGACAGTCCCTCATCCGGTGGTTGCCATCACATAGAAAACATCCACAGTTTTTTTTGTTGACGACGGGTTGTCCACCGGCCTTGGCCTGCACCATGGATCCCTCGCCATCACCGCTCTCTTTTTGCTTCCAATTACGGCCACCCTTGCCACCGAACTTCTTCCCCTTGGAATTATCCTTCTTCGAACCTTCCTTATCGGAATCATCGGCCCCCATCACCTTGTAATCGACAAGTTGATCGGCTTCCGAGATAGCACTTGGCAGATCTTTCACACCTTGTCTCCGCAACTCAGTTTGGGCCCATGGCTGCAATCCAGCCATGAAGTTGAACAACTTATCTTCATCGGACATATCACGTATGTCAAGGAGCAGAGAACTGAAATCCTTGACATACTCCCTCACGGTTCCCTTGTGCTTCAATTGCCTAAGGGATTCCCTTGCCAACCAACTCGTGTTGCAAGGAAGGAATTGTTCTTTCACCTCCTTCTTCAACGTTTCCCAGGTTTCAATTTTGTCCCGATTGGCACTAGCATCGTCGGAAAGACGTGCTCGCCACCACAACTTCGCATCACCCGACAAGTACATGCTTGTAATGGTCACCTTCTCTTGATCGGACACGTTTGCTGCCTGGAAATAGTTCTCCATGTCCCAAAGGAAGTATTCTAACTCCTTTGCGCTACGTGCACCACCAAACATATCGGGTTCAGGCACCCGTACTTTGGACGACGACGATCTGCCCTCAACAACACTCGACATCCCCTCACGGATCGCCCGCTTCACCACAGCCAAATCCGTCAAAACCATCTCAAACTTGGCTTCAACAGCATCACTTAGCAACCCTAGATCTTCAGCAGCACTTGCCATCCTAGTCTCCACAAATTCTGGTAGATCGGCTATAGATTTGGATAGCCGTTCGAACGCTTGTTGCCCATCAACAAGTTGTTGGAGAATACGGGCTGCTCTCAGATCAACGGGCGGCCCAACAAGAGTCTCAAGACGTTGCAATCTCGCTTCCAAATCGAGCAACGCTGCTCGTGTAGGATTCATCATTGAGGAAGAACCCGAATCTTCCATGTCGAAGAACACCGTTCAGAACCCGAGAACCGGGCTCTGATACCAACTGTTACATGGGTTAATTTATAATCGAAATTTTCCCACCGTACGGCCTGATTTACGCACTAAATCAGTCAGCCCTCTGAAATATTCTTCACACAAACGTATGGCACCATCGTTGTATCAAATGAATAGCAACAATCACAAGTATGCAGCGGAAATCGAACAACACAAGCAATTTACGAGCAACGCTCAACCTTTATTGATTCACTCACGAACAATACAAGGAAAGCCCTTGGTGCACACAAATAATCCTCACAACATATGCTATCGATTGCAATCTGAGTCCCTCTATATGGCAGGGTCGGATTTCTGCACTCTAGGGCCTATAAATACAAGTTACAATGCAGTTTACACACTAAACTGCCAAGGGACACATGGCGGCACGCAGGCCAGCCACTTGGCTCACTAATACAACATAAAGGGGCGGTTTTCTAAGCCATTGCTGATGCCAACCGCTCCGCAACTGCCTTCCTTAACTTCCTGAGTCAATTAGCTGCCCGGCTTGCCCAATCAACGTGCACGCGCGCCCAAGGATCGAATCCGCCCGCACGCGTGCAATTCAGCCCGCTTGCCTTGCCCACACTTGCCATGCCTTTCTCGGCCAAGCATCTGAATGCTTGCCAATCACTCGAAACCCTTGCCTTGTAACTCTCGGCCAAGTACCTCAATACTTGCCCAACTCTCGGCCACCGTTCGGCCCATGTGTAGCTTGCCTTGTGCCAACACTTCTTGGCACCATATCTTTGCCTACACGGTCTTTGGCATGTCCGCACATCGGGCTGCCTTCATCGACTTTCCAATCGGTCGTGCCACTTGCTCACTCTAGTCAAGTCGTGGTCGATTTCCCTCGAACGCTCGTTTGCCCAAGTTATCGGCCACATGCCGATTACTGCCCACGCTTGTCCGCATTTGCTGCCGAGCAACGCCCGTGCCAGCCACAAGTACTTTCGATCACCGTTCCCATTTGAACCAAGCCGATCCTTGCTTTCTCGGACAAACACCCCGAATGCTTGCCCGATACTCGACCACTCATTGGCCGATTGTGTGGCTATCTTGTGCCAACCCTTGTTTGGCACCCATTCTCGGTCATGACTCGGCCACACTCGAGTCATTACCGATATCACCGATTAAGGGGGTAACAGTGTCCTACAATGTGTGTTGCATATCTTCCCCCGTAGCGCGCGCATACGTGAGGTCGCGCGCAACTCTCAATATTCTACCTCAAATCGCGTGAGAATTTTGACGCACTTTACTAAATCGCGCGAGAATTTCAGTACGCTCCACCAAATCGCTTGATAATTTCACCTCGCTTAACCAAATTGCGCGAGCTCTTCAACGCGCCTACCAAATCGCGCTCGCTATCAAACGAATAAGTAAAAAATATTATTTCTCCACGCCATACCAAGGATTAACGGAACACTACAACACCGATCCACTCTCAACACGATCCGATACCTTTTTTGACTTGGGTCCCATATCCAATCAAGAGTGGGGGGCTTGCGAGACAACTCCCACGAGGAGCAAACTCGCCCGGCCCTACACACCCGTTGCGGGACAATTCCCACGAGGAGCCAACTCGCTCGGTACTACAACACACAGCGAGACAACTCCCACAAGGAGACAACTCGCTCGGTCCTACAACCCGCAGCGAGACAACTCCCACGAAGAGACAACTCGCTCTGTCCTACAACACACAGCGAGACAACTCCCACGAGGAGACAACTCGCTCTGTCCTACAACACACAGCGAGATAACTCCCACGAGGAGACCACTCGCTCCGTCGTATAACTCCTTGCAAGGCAACTCCCACGAGGAGCCAACTCTCTCGGGTCTACTGAAACCACATCGAGATAACTCCCACGAGGAGACCACTCGCTCCGTCTTATAACTCCTTGCGAGGCAACTCCCACGAGGAGCCAACTCTCTCGGGTCTACTAAAGCCACAGCGAGATAACTCCCACAAAGAGACCACTCGCTCCGTCCTATAACCCGTTGCGAGACAACTCCCTCGGGTCTACGAAACCACAGCAAGATAACTCCCACGAGGAGACAACTCGCTCGGTACTACAACCCGCAGCGAGACAACTCACACGAGGAGCCAACTCGCTCGGTACTACGAACCCGCAGCGAGACAACTCCCACGAGGAGCCAACTCGCTCGGTACTACGAACCCGCAGCGAGATAACTCCCACGAGGAGTCAACTCGCTAGGCACTATGAACCCGCAACGAGACAACTCCCACGAGGAGCCAAATCGCTCGACACTACAAATTCGTTGCAAGACAACTCCCACGTACAACCACCTCGCTCGATAATATTACTCACCGCGAGACCACTCCCATGAGGAGACAACTCGCCCGAAATTCACTATATAGTCGCAAGCTCAAGTTAGCACGATTACAACCCTAGAAGCACTTAGAGATATTATGAGAATCTATATAGCCTGGCCAGCTTGATTACTCAAGTTTATCTACATGTTTTCGATGGGTCATTCATTAAAACGTGGCCACGGTCCAAACATACTTAAGACCCACGAGGTCTAACAAGGGGCACGACCCCCATAAAAAAAATCTTGAGAGTCTGATCCCCTCCTCAAGTACATCACGCACAAGGCTATATGTAAACACATATAAGCAACGCGTCAAAACATTGACAATGTCGAAAAATAACAACTCCCACGAGGAGAATACTAGCTCCGTGCCACTACATTCTCGTGAGACAACTTCCACGAGGACATAACTCGATCAACTCTATTACCCCAGAGACAACTCCCACGAGGAGATTACTTGATCCGTGTTGCTGCATTATCGCGAGACAACTCCCACGAGGAGATAACTCGATCAACTCTATTACCCCGCGACGAGACAACTCCCACGAAGAGATTACTTGATCCGTGTTGCTGCATTATCGCGAGACAACTCCCACGAGGAGATAACTCGATCAACGCTATTACCCCGCGACGAGACAACTCACACGAGGAGATAATTCGCTACTACATCGTCGCGGGACAAAACCGACGACTCAATTAACTTACATCGCGACAACTTGGCCGCGCTATGCGCCAACGCGCATTCACGCCCCCCCGACACACTCTCCAACGTGTTATCGCACACCATCGACTACTACAATTTTTACTCTCGACACGATATGTCACCCATTTCAACATGACCCCCACATCGACTCGAGAGTGGGGGGCTTAATGATATGCCTAATTGGCCCAAATATATATATATATATATATATATATATATATATATATATATAGGTGAATTTCGAATGCCTATGGATATCTACTCATCTGTTGAGACAGACTACATGTTACGACATTAGGTGACGTAACAGAATTGTTGTGTTGTCACAGTAATAAATCTACGAAAAGTAGAATAAAGAACACAACAATTTAATGTGGTTCGGATACAAACGTACCCTACATCCACGAGGACTTGCAAAACTAGTTCAGATTTATGTGTACATTAATAGGACTTAATAAAACACTAAAGACTCCCTCTTTATGTGATACGCCGTTCTTGCACACGACTCGAACTTGTTGATAATCAAAGCAATTCCTCCTCCGCACTCTTGGACTTCCTCCAATGTTGAACTTCCTTCAAACGGCGGATCGACCTCTCCCGAGATCTTTTAAGCACTTCTCCCGAAACGCCGATCTTCTTTATGGCCTGGTAGAAGAAACCTGTTCTGTTGCCACACCTGCCGTGCAGACAGGGCTGCAGCACGGGCTGCACCCTTCAAAGCCTTTATGCTGGGATTTTTCTTATTAAAGCTCCATCGGACTCATATGAGGTTGAGGGCCTTATATAGGCACGAAATCCACCACCCTAAACCTAACTTGAGCCCTAAGAAATCGATTAACTAGGTAATAGAATCCTAGTCGATTTCTACTTCTATTCTAGATAAATACAAAAGATACCTAACTAGAATACAATACATGGAAATAAATCTAAGTCCTAATAACAATATTACAAAAATAGGACTCTAATTAATTCCAAAATAAACATGGAAAACAAATCTTTGCCAATCTTTAATTTCCACGTATGGCGGATTTCTTCAATCTTCACAAATAGAAATCTCGTGCCAACAATATATATATATATATATATATATATATATATATATATATATATATATATATATA
>NW_012194409.1:64544-97296 GCF_000504015.1 Erythranthe guttata
AACCGGATTTTTCGCGTTGGTTCCGGTTCTCCAAAATCCGAATTGAACTGGCAGTTCGAAACCGGAACCGGAACGAGACGCAGCGTGGTCAGGTCTACTTGAGACCTTTCATTACTTTCAACACTGCTAATAATTAAGACACATTAACTTATATTAACACATCTGAGAATCACTTTATATATTGGCCAGACCCAATGTAAGTGATAATAAATATAAGTATTTAAATCATGTTAAATAGAATATTAAACGCGACATTCATTATTGTGAAATAATGTTGAATAAATTATTAGAAAATTTACTATAATAAAGTTTAAAAAAATTTACATAACTGCGGTTCAATATCCCCAAACATCTATTATTTATTATATAAATTAATAAACTCCACTATAGAAAAATACAAAGAATACTCAATTAAGTATAAAAAAATGCATGACTTATTAATAAAAATTGACTTATTAAATCGATAGTCTTACAAATTCCAATAAAAAATAAAATAAGATATTTATTTAGAAGAATAAAATAGATTATAACTCATTCCAATTAGTTTTCTTACTTTAAAATAAAACTATGTACTCAAAATACCATATTGCGATTTTTCTTTTAGTATTTAGTTTAATCAAATAGTAAAATCTATATAATATATAAAAGTTGAATTCCACACCTAATTGATTGACATTTGTCAATTTCAATTGATGACATGTCATTAATTTAATCCCATGTGTACATTTGATTGGTTAAAAAAAATTATCAAAAAACATATCATCATTGTGTATAATTGTAGATGTCATTTACCATAGTTATTAACTTTAAATATATTATTATTAGTATATATGGAAATTAGGAATCAAAATTCAAAACATGGCAATCATATTTAATAAATCAGATTTTTTTTTTAACTTCACGCGTTTCTAATATATATATATATATAAAATGATAGGATTTAAAGTGTAATAATATCTTATGCAATTATACTTTGACATATATCTTCCTAGAATAAGATCTACAATATTTCTTCCCATTAAAAAATGTATGATCTTTTTATTGTATTTAATGTAATTTGTATTATTACCATATTTAATTGATTGTTTCTTTTTGGGTAAATAGCACTTAACCCCCTGTGGTTTCCACATTGTGCACTTTACCCCCCTCTGATATCAATTTAAGCACTTAACCCCTTTGTGGTTGTCAGTTTGTAGCGGCCGTCTAATAATCCGTTAAAGTTAATGGCAAGTGTATCTCACTCGCCCAAAATTGGAGTGGTTGATGGTTTTGCAAACTAAAATTTCTGATAATATCTATATTGCCCCTTTTCCTTCAATAAAAACCCCTACACCAATCTCTCATTTTTCTTTTAATTAAAAAAACAAAATAGATTTTTTAAATTCTATACTACATAATTTTTTTAATTTTAGATTAATTACTGTTTAAATACATATATGAACTCTTTAACAGCTAATAATCATCATCTGCTATGTTATGGGCTATGGGACGAAAACAAATTTACAACTAATGCTAAAAAATAAAATTATATCATATATATATATATATATATATATATATATATATATATATATATATATATATATATATATATATATAGATAAAAAATCAATTAAAAAATTAGAAAGAAAATCCCTAAAAAATCAGTTACAAATAAGGTTTAAATAATGGTTGATTGCCTAATCAAAAATACAAAACGAAAAAATTAAAAAAAAATTAATAGATGACTTGCTCCCAAATCAAATCCAATCCCACCACCAAAAAAGACAACCCCTGAAACAGCACCGCCACCGCCGGCCCCACCACCGCCGCCGCCGCCGCCACCTTCACCTCATTCTGCTCATTAATTTACCGAGCATTTCCAGCCCAGGTTCCGACAACCTCCTCTTCTCTTCATTAGCAGTCTTCGATTCTCTCTCGGCCAAGCTCACCAAACCCTAGGAATCTGAGATGTTCGCCCGAGAAGAAAAAAAAACTCGAACAGTGGTTTTTGACATGAAATCTTTGGGTTTTTTCCTCTGTTTCTTGTATGTAATTTTCTGAGTTTTCTTGGAATGTTATTTTGTTGAATGGGTCTCGAACAGTTCAAGAGGATTTGAAGGGGAGGAGAAGAAGCAATTTCTGATAATGGTACTTAAGTCCTACAAATTTGTGTTATTTCTAATTTAATCCAATTGAATTTTTATTTATTTATAAAAAGAAATATAATGGGGTAGTTCAGATATTTAACATTTTCTGTTAACTTTAACGGTATATCAAACGGCCGCTACAACTTGTCAACCACAAGGGGGTAAAATGACCAAATTGATATCAGAGGGGGGTAAAGTGCACAACGTGGAAACCACAGGGGGGTTAAGTGCTATTTACCCTTTCTTTTTTCATCGTTCATAGACAATTATATAAACCCCCTACCGATTCACTTTATCCCACCATTATTTATTCATTCGAACAAAAATGTATGGCAATGTGCCTTTTGTTTTGTTTCAATCGCTTCATTTTTGTAATTGTTTTCATAATTTTTTTTGATTATGTTATTTAGTTCTTTCGTTATTTTTTAATATTTACCTTAATATTCTCTTCATCCCATCATTACTTTTCAGCCATGCGAAAATGCTCAATATATTGTTCGACATTTTTTAATCTTCCAAGCGTGGGAATATTTTTTTTTCCAATTTCGTATTTCATAATTGTTACATTTTATCCCCCTCCCCCCACCCCACACGCATACATTTTGTAAACTGTTTAGAATGTACGTACCATTGTAATTTTCTTATGATTGTATTCATTTTTTTATTTATTGTGCTTAATTTTGTTTAGTAATGAGATAATATCCATTAATTTAGATGGAGATTTTATTCCGGTAGTACCCAATGTTTCTTTTGTTTGGTTGGTTAGAGTGGTTGCTGCTTCACTTTGTTCAGCTTTATTTTTCTTCCGATTTTTTAAAATTTTGGAATATTCATAATACATAAACATAACATTTCAAATTTTCGAAATTAAAGTTATTTTAACATATTTTACGTGTAATTTTAACGTTGTTTAGTTGTTGATTGACTTTGTCCAGTTTTTTTTTCTTCCTATTTTTTAAAGGTTTAGTAATCTTCATAATATATATTTTCCTGTATATAATACAATCATTTTTTTACTGGCTTTACTTAATCTTATATTTATAATTATCTATGTTAGTGTAATAATTTACAATATAATAATCTATTTTTTCAACTTTGCCCGTCATTTTTTTTTTATTATGGATTAAATATTATATTGTAAAATCTAGGGCTAAATACACTTTGCATCCTTGAAGTATAGCATATGCAACACTTACCCCATTAAAGTATCATTTGCAACACTTACCCCCTCACAATTAAATATTTTATATTTTAAAATTAAAACATAATAAACATAACAATCTAATAATTATTAGATCAAAAAAAATTGAAAAGTTACTACAATTGAATTATCGGAAAATAAAAATAAAAAGTAATATATATTGTATAATAATAAATAAAAATAAATTTTAAGAAATTAATGAACTAAAATAAATTTAAATACTTAAGATTACTATTATTTATGTATTAATTCTTCAAATTTATCGATATGAATATATTCGATTAATTGGTACAATAATTAGATTTTATTTATTAAATATGTACCCAACAATCCAAGATAATATTTTAAAATTTTCAAATATTACATTTTTAAACAGATATTTTATTTATATAATTTAATTATTCTTTTAGTTATAATTTTACATAAAAAATAATTTTTTCACTATTAGAATTTAAAATATAAATTAAATTGAGCTCGAGGAGGGTAATTGTTACAAATGATACTTTAGAGTGGTCAGTATTACATAAGGTATACATTAGGGGTGTAAACTGTATTTAACTCTAAAATCTATTTTCTTTAATCGATACTAGCATTTTTTCCCCGTGCGATGCATGGGATATTATTTCTAAAGTAAAAAAGAAGAATCAATTTTATATATAATAAGATAATATAGTATAGTAACGTAGTATATTTAATAATGTAGTAATATAAATGTTTCATATTAAAATTTAACAAATCGAATTTCTATATGTATCTCTTAAGATTTGAGATATATTGATGAAGAATAGGAGATTAATAATTGTTGAAATTATAGTTAGAAAATTAGTAGATAAAAAATATTAAAAATAAATAATTAGAGAAAAACCATTAGAGTTTTTAGGGTTGCCCAACGTTTCTTTCTTTTATATACAAAATAAATTTCACCATCAATTGCTTGACATTTGCCAATTTAAATTTTTGACATATAGCATAACAAGTTGTCATTTATTATTTAATTATTTACATATCATTTTTCTTTTATTATCTACCGAACGTCAAGCAATAAATAGATTTTTTTTCTCTCGGAATTCTAAAGAAATTTTGAAAATGCGTGTAGATGAATCCCTATAAATCGCCGTTGTGAATTTTTCCAAATCATCACTATATATAATTTCTTAATTTTCAAATCATATAATCGTAATTGATATTTTCACATCATATATAATAAAATATATATATTTTGTTAATTTCCGTGTTATTAATATTTGTGAAATATAATTATTTAATTTATAATGTTTACAAGAATCTAATATTTATTCTATATCTCTATTTTTTTGAAATCACAATAAATTCGACTGATTTACTCAAAAGTTCACTTAATTTTTATTTTTCTATTTATTATTTATATAAGGACTTTACATAAGAATCTAATATCAATTCTATAAAATAAAATTATTTATTTTATAATATTTATAAGAATCTAATATCAATTCTATATATGTATATTTTTTTGAAATCACAATATATTCGACTGATTTACACACAAAAAAACCAATTACTTTTTATTTTTCCATTTATTATTTATATTAGCATTGTATAGTGACTTTTGTTTACTTGAAATTTTACCTATTTTCAACAGTATCATCATTTATGTTAGTTTCTAGCATATGGTCGTACGTGCAAATCAATTTAAGTTAGTTATTAACATGGATAAATTACGAAAACCCCCTGAACTTTGGCTAATTTAAGAAAAACACCCCCACATATTCATAACTACCAAAATTCCCCTGATGTTTTTCCCTGTCTTACATCGACCCCCTTACGGTATGATTTTTCACGGATTTTTTTTTATTACGTGGAATATTCCCCGAAAAATGCCGATTCTACCTTGCACAAGCGACATTTCTTTATGGTACTTTTTAAAGAGAAAAATTACCCTCATGGAACTTTACAGGAAATCTTTATTCTTCTTAAATAACACATTCACAACTTTTTAGAATTACCATTACCTCCCGTAAGTGTAATTTTTGTATTTAAAACGTAGGATAAAATAAATGTCACATCTGCTAGTTTAGAATCCACATTTTTTGGGATATTACATGGAATAAAAAAGGTTCCGTAAAAAATCACGCCATGAGGGGGTTGTGTAAGACAGAAACAAACGTAAGGGGAATTTCGGTAATTATCAATAAGTGGGGGTATTTTCCGTAATTTAGCCTATGTTTAGAAGGATTTTCGTAATTTATCCTATTAACAACGATATTGTTCTTTTTACGTCTTAACGTTTGCTTATACCGTTATAATATTTTAAATAATTTTAATGTCAGTTTGATAATATAATTAAATATTAATTTTCAATATATTTAATATGTACTTTTTGATGCTTCAGCTACCACACATAATGAATTTAATATAAAGGTTGCGAGATTGCATACAATTGTTTTTTATATAAACTAATGGATCATTGCAAAAACCAGTTATGCAAAATTAGAATTAGGGTTGTGGTTAGTATTAGTATTAGAATTAAGATTCTAATTAATATTATTTGATATAGTATTAATATTAATACTAGGATTAGGATTCAGATTAATATAGTATTAGAATTAATATTAGGGTTAGGATTAGGATTATGATTAATATTAGTATTATAATTATAATCAAGATTATAATTATGATTAGTACTACTACAATTAGTGACATGTAATAGTATTAGGATTATAATTAGCATTAGGATTAGGATTATGATCAGAATTAAGATTAGAATTATAATATGAATTAACATTAGCATTAACATTAGCATTATTAGTATTAAAATTGTTAGGGTTAGGATTATAATTATGATTAGTGTTAGGAATATGAATAGGATAAGGATTTGGATAATATTAGGATTACAATTATGATTGGCATTAGCATTAATAGTACAATTAGTGTTAGCATTAGTACATGTACATTAACATTAACATTAACAATATTAACATATTAGTATTAGTAATAGTATTAATATAAATATTAGTATTAATATTAATATTAGTATTAGTAATAGTATTAATATAAGTATTAATATTAGTATTAGTATTTGAATTAGTATTATTATTAATATTAGTATTAATATTAGTATTCGTATTAGTATTAGTTTTATTATTAGTATTAGTATTAATATTAGTATCAATATTAGTATTAATTAGTATTAGTATTAATATTAGTATTAATATTAATATCGGTATAAATATCAGTATCGGTATGAGTATCAGTATCGGCATCAGTATTTGTATCGGTATCTTTATCAGTTTCAATATCAATATCAGTATTAGTATCAATGCCAATATCAGTATCAGTATCAGTATCAGTATTAGTAGCAGTGCCAATATCAGTATTATTATCGTTATTAGTATAAGTATTATTATTAGTATTAGTATTATTATCAATATCATTATTAGTAGTAGTATTAGTATCACTATGAGTACGAGAATCAGTATTAGTATGAGTATCACTATTAGTATGAATATTAGTATTAGTATTAATATTAATATTACTATGAGTATGAGTATCAGTATGAGTCAGTATCAATATCAGTATCAGTATCAATATCAATATCAATATCAATCTTATTATTAGTATCATTATTAATATTAGTATTAGTATTAGTATATGTATATGTATTAGTATTAGTATTAGTATTTGTATCAATAATACTATCATTATAGTGTGAGTATTTGGTATAAGTTGTATTGTTATTTAAGTAGTATTAGTATTAGTATTAATATCGGTATCAGTATCAGTATCGATATCAGTATTTGTATCGGTATACATATCAGTTTCAGTATCAGTATCAATATCCGTATCAGTATCAGTATTAATATTAGTATTAATATTAGTATGAGTATCAATATCAGTATCAGTATCAATATCAGTATCAATATCAATATCAGTATCAATATCACTATTATTATTAGTATTATAATTAATATTATTATTAGTATTAGTATTAATATTAGTATTAGTATTAGTATATGTATATGTATTAGTATTATTATTAATATTAGTATTAGTTCTATTATTATTAGTATCATTATTAGTATCACTATTGATATCAAAATCGATATCAATATTAGTATCAGTATCGGTATCGGTATTGGTAACAACATTAGTATGAGTATTGGTAGTGGCGTATACATCTTATCTCTTTTGCAGTATTTATAAGTTGTATTGTTATTTGAGTAATGTGCATCACTAATTGAACATCGTTAGTGATAAACTTGCAGGTTATTTGAATATCTATTGTTTTACTTATCTGCTACTATATTTGTTGTTAAGTTAGTTATTTTGCAGAAGATTTACATGGTGCAGTAGATTGCATTCAATGAAATAGAGTTATACCATGTGTTTAAACTGATTTCACTTAATCTTCATATCGTTTTTTTTGCTCGCTTCCCCTTTTTTTTTTTTGTAATATTTAATTGAATTTCATATTTTACAACTCTTAATTAAGAGACAAAATTTATGTTTTTTTTTTATTTCCTTCTATTTCATTTTACTTGAATTGGTGTTGTTATAAAGAGATAATCATTTACATATTATTATTTTACTCATTTTGAAATTGACTTCCGTGCAACGCACGGGTGAAGTACTAGTTTGATAGATTAAGCTCAAATCCTTTCACTTAGTAAACGCTAATCAAAGATTTGAATCCATGAGGCTTAATATTTAATAAGAACATATTAATTGAAGCAACTATTTATAATTAAAGTCTAATTTCTTTTTAATTCAATTTTATCATTGAAAAATAATAACTTTAATTCCTAACATATATAAGAATAAAATCGTAAGACTTGAATCGATTAAGCTCAAGTTCGTTCAATTTGTAAATATGTTTCAAAGATTTGAATCGATTAAGTTCAATCATTGACAAGAACGTATTTATCGAGTTAACTATTTATAATTAAAAAGTCTAATATCCATTTAATTCAATTTTAATAAAAAATAAAAATAAATTTAATTTTTAAAAATTGTAGGAATCAAATCGTAAATCGTAAGATTTAATCTAACCATAATATTTGAATTGATTAAATCTTACGATCTTACTATTTTTACAAATTAAGTTTTATTCTTTTTATGATAAAATTCAATACAAAAAATAGTAAACTTTAACTATACATAGTTACTTCGATTAATACGTTTTTGTAAATTGTTGAGTATAACTGATTTAAATATTTGAATATTGTCTACGAATTTAAATGACTTGAGCTTAATCGTTTCAAATCTTTGAATATTGTTTTCGAATTAAACACACATGAGCTTAATTGATTCAAATCTTACGATTTAAGATTCAATTCAAACTTCAAATTCATTTTTAAATCACACGAGTTGATTTGTATTTTCTTAGATTTTTAAAATTTATTATATATAGATTGTTAATATTGGATATTTTTAATATATAATAATAATAATTATATGAGAATTAGCAATTTTTTTAACATTATTTATAGCGTAAAACGCAGATCGCCCCCTAAACTATGGGTCGTTTTGCACTTTGCCCCCGAAACAAATTTTTTTTGTAGGGGTTGAATTTGTTGTGGGGCCGATAATATCTTTAGTGTGTGTTTGGGGAATGTCCAGATGATTTATGATTTGTTTTGATTGTTGAAATTTGTTTTGCCTAGAAATTGGTGCACAAACGACTTTGGAGATGGAAAGAAGTAATCATATTCATAGCCATGATTGGCTCTATAAGAAAAATTGAAGTCATACAAGAATAAAAGTAAAAAGACAAATTTACCCCTCTGAATCTCACGTGAATGGCACGTGCGAGAGATTCCGGTGACATTTGCCGGAAAATACCACTTTAGGGAACCATGCAACAAAAAAACGAGTTTAGGTAAGAACATTCAAAAAAAATGTTTGGGGGGCAAAGCGCAAAACGAGTCATAGTTTAAGGGGCAAACTGCTTTTTACTCTTATTTATATAAGTTTTATAATCATTATACACTATAGCGTTGTTATATATATGCTTATTTTTAGATAATTTTCAATAATGTATTGTATCCCAATGGTTAGTATTCTTGTATGTTTTAATGGGGTTAGAAGCTCGAATGCTATAGGATGCATTTTTGAACGAGTGGAGACAAACCCAAATAATGTACCATTGTTGTTTGGTGTGAAAATTGAAGTTATTAAGGCAGATATAAAGTTGCTATAATTTTAAGGGGGAACCGAAAGGGCATTTAATTAAAAGAAATATATTTTACTTATTTTTTTTAGCAATTATATACATCCAGTTCATATTTATTTGCTAATAACAAAAATTCTTTCATAAATATCAAAATTACTTCTAACTCCATGAAATTCTAATTTAATTTCAATTTCACGATTTATTTCCTAATTTAGTCATAATTTCACCAATTAACCAATTTTGATTATTAATCTAATTTTGACTCCAATTTTAACCGCTACTGTTAGTGGTGGAATTTTTTTATTTATTATTATTTTTTTAAACCATATTTCTCTACCAACATGTTGCCCTACTGAACCCTACCCACTCTCTACCAAAAATTTTATACCGAATAATTACCGTATCATACCGTACTGTTCATATATAAATGTAGTTGTACTTTTTAGGTATGTCAAAAATATTTTTGAATACTTTCATTAATGATGATATAATTTATGTTAAGAGTTTAGGGAAATGTGGGATACCCCTAGTTTTGAAAATATATAGGGATAGGTCCCATGAATTTTTCTTTCCTAGTCAAAAAAACTCAAATTCTAATCTTAATTAGTGAGACCCCCCTACATAAATTGAAATACCCGTTTTGCTCTATTAGTTACAATTTAAAACCCTGGTTTTTCTCTTCACTCATTCAGCCGTTAGATCTCTCCCCTCATTCTCTTATTCTCTCTCTAACTCTCTCTCTCTCTATCACGTTACATCTCTCCCCATTTTTCTCTTCTTCTCTCTCTAACTCTCTCTTTCTCTCTCAATCCACAATCATGGCCACCTCTGCTTCTCCCCCGACTTGCGCCGCCGCCGCCGCTGCTCCCCTCGCCGCTACCCGCTACCGTTGCTCCCCACGCCGAGAATGGAGCCGTAGCTCCCCCGCCGCCGCAATCAGCCGCTGCTCCTTCCGTCGCCGCCGCAAGCAGCCGCTACTCCCTCCGTCGCCGTCCGACGATGTTGCTCCCCCCGCTGCTGCCCACACTAAGAACGAGATCCATATTCCGCCGTACGGGATCCGTATTTCAACGACGATTTGTATTGCCGGAGAATAAGATCTGTATCCCGGCTGCAATCGACGAACGGAATCGGTATTCCACCGCACGAGTTTCTAGCTTGGTAAGGTTGCAAATTATAATGTTTGAAGTAAATAATCGCATGTTTTTAGTTCGTCTTCGTAATAATTAATGGCAGGGAGTGTTAATTTTGTTCATTCTGTTAGTATGTTTTGATTTTGGTGAAGATCTGTGGCTTAATTAGCTAATTTGGCTACAATTTCATTATAATTGGCTATTTGTTGGAGTTTGTTTTTTCTATAATAATTGGAGATTTGTTGGAGTTTGCTTTTCCTATTATCAGTTATAACTATTACTTATTTGTTGGTGTAGGAGTTAGCTTAGAATTAAGAAGGGATTAGCAATATAAAACTTCTGTTAAAACTTAAATTTACTACGAATTTTACTATATAAAACTATATATGACTACAGATGACTGCAATCATATATAGTCACATTTAGTAACATATGGACTTGTAGTACACTATAGTCATTTGTACTCGATTTTAATTCGACTCTGATTCTTCGGGTCAACTAATATTTTGTTTCAATTGGCTAGATTTTTTAATCAGTTTCGTGTTTGATCAAGTTCTTTGTTTGTGTGTGTGTGCATTTTTTAGTTTATTACATAATATTCTAATTTGGATTTTTTTTTTCTGCCATTTGAATGACATGCTTGTCGTAATTTAATGAAATTTTGTATGCTTGGTGAATCTTTTAGGTCCAATTTTATGATTTACCTCTTGAAATTTATGTTTTATGATTTTTATTATATAGTAAAATATAGTAACATGTAGTCGTGTATGAGTTATGTGGGGAGTATATGTTGGTGATGTTTATGTATGTTAGTAGGTGATAGTGTGTGTGTGTGTGTGCAGATTCAAATTTGAAGCAAAATTCGTTGTTTGTTTAACTCTTTTTTCTTTTTCACAGGTCTTGGTGTTTGAACTACTATGTAGTAAGTTTTTGCGGAGTTGACTTTGTGTTCGTCGTTCAAAACAAGTCGTTCTCATATTGAAAAGTGGGATTTGAGTCAAATATAGTCGTATAGATGACTATAGATAACTATAGATAACTATAGATAACTATAGTCATGTATAATTCCATGTAGTAATATATAGATATATACAAGCTATGTGGTTTTTCTGATGTATAGTGATCTTTTTTTTTTTTATAATTAATAATTAAATTAAGGACAGGAAATAAACGAGTCTACAAGAGGGTGTCCCCCATCACCAAAACAAACCAGGGGGATAAGATCAGGAGGAACAATCCCATCCCAATTAGAGCAACAAACCCATTTAGCAAGAGAATGGGCAACAAAATTTGAATTACGGCTACCATATTTAAAGCGCCATTTCGGCCATAATCCACTGAACTTTTTGATTTCCTCGATTACCACCTTAGCAGTCCAATGCACGGGGCAAGAGTCACTAACAATGAAGGAGATGGCGTCGAGGGAGTCAGCTTCAAAAATAGCATTTTTAATTCTTGCAGAGCTAAGGATTTTGCAAGCTTCCAAAACTGCAAGAGCTTCGGCTGCAAGGGCTTCAAGACAGACATGAGCTGTAGAGTGGGCAAGCAAAATGGAGCCGTTGGAGTTTCGGATAATGCAGCTAGAGTGTGCAATCCCATCATCAAATGAAGAATCATTATTAATCTTTAGCCAATCAAAAGGAGGAGGAATCCATGAAAGGTTGGGTGAAGATTTAGTACTGGTGTGGGAGGTGATTTGACTTTTCCAATGGGTATTAGCACTCTGGTTCGCTTTCCTAGAGAGAACCTGTGGATTAAGATAAGGAGAATTATGAGCTTTTTTGTTTCTATTTAACCAAACAAAATCAAAAAGCACTGCAGTGAAAATAATAAACTCATCCTTGATGCTCGAAGAGGGGAAAAAATTGTTATTTTTTTATCAAAAATAAGAGAAAGCCACTCCTTGATAGGGGTATTGTAGAAATGATCCATTCTAAAATTCCATTTAGAACAAAACCATGCATGATGAATAAAAGGGCAATCAACAAAAAGATGGTCGGCACTTTCAACACAATTATCACAGAAAAGGCAATCAAGGTTGCTTGATTGGAAAAGACAATTAAGCTTAGATTTGGTGGGAAGAATATCATTAATAATCCGCCAAAAAAGTAACTTGTGCATATTGTGAAGCTTTGAATTCCAAAGATTTTTCCAATTGAAAGATTGGTAAGAGTCTAGGTTAAGGAATCGGCGGGATTGATCAACCAGGTAAGCACTCTTTGAGGAGAAATTCCCTGACTTGGAGGGGCTCCAGAAAGAGTTTTTGGCAAAGCCAAATGAGAGATATGGATTTTTTTGATTTCTTTCACCACAAGAGGAGGGAATGTGAGGTTGAGAAGGTCAAAATTCCAAGATAAACTCTCTTCAATAGTGAGTTCTTTGACAAGTAAAGGGGAGATGGGATTCAGGTTTTGAGGATTTTAGGAAGGTTTAAAGCCAGGCAATGAGGTGATCCAAGGGTCTTGCCAAATAAGCACATCAGAGTCAGAGTTAATATGAAAACAAGCACCCTTAAGAATAAGATCTCTATAATTTTTAATGTCAGTCCATAACCAATAACAAGCATTAGAGGAAAGATTATCATGAAGAAAAAACTTCCCTCTCAGGTATTTAGATTTGAGCAGGGAAACCCACAACTTGTCACTGTTGGCAGCCACGTTCCAAGTGATTTTTGAGAAAAGGGCTTTGTTAAGATCAAACATTCTTCTAAAGCCAAGGCCACCACTTGATTTGGGAGAACAAATAGAGTCCCAGGTTTTCAGCATTAAGGAGTTCTCATTACAATTTTCCCCCCACCAGAATTTTCGAAGCTTTGCATCCATCATATTGCAGATTCCCTTGGGGATTAACGAGACTGACATGGTGTAAGAAGGGATGGCTTGAGCAACAGCTTTGAGGAGAATTGTTCTACTAGCTTGGGAAAGGTTTTTTGATTTCCAACCACTCAGATTTGATGAAATTTTATCAAAAACATCAGTAAAAGAATCTTTCCTGGACTTTGGATGGCAGAAAGGGAGACCTAAGTGTTTGGCTTTGTGGTTGCACTCCTTGAAGCCAAGGCTATTAAGAATGTCAATTTTTTATTGAGAGGGAGTGTTTTTACTGAAGTGGACCAAAGATTTATCCTTATTAGCACATTGGCTTGACCAAATAGAGAATTTTTCCAGAACATTTTTAATGCAAAGAGCATCTTCAGTGGTTGCCCTACAAAAAATAACAAGATCATCAGCATACAGTAAATGAGAGATTGAAGGGCTTGTTCTGGAAATTTTTATCCCTTTAAAGTGATTTAACTGTTCTTCTTTAGCAAGCATTCTAGATAGAAGCTCAATATAAATAACAAACAGAAAAGGGGAAATTGGATCGCCCTGTCTGATTCCTCTTGAAGGCCTAAGATTGCCAAATGGAGAGCCATTAATCAAAAAAGAGAAACTAGGAGAAGAGATGCATTCCTGAATCAAATTAACAAACTGATTAGAGAAACCAAGAAGATTAAGAATTTTCAAGACAAGACTCCACTCAACTTTGTCAAATGCTTTTGTAAGATCAATTTTGATAGCCATGAAACCTTTGGAACCACTTTTGTGGTGAAGGTAGTGCATGACTTCATGAGATATAATAATGTTGTCATGGATATTCCTACCCAAAACAAAAGCCATTTGGAAAGGGGAGATGAATCTATTAAGATGACTTTTAAGCCTGCAAGCAAGGATTTTTGAAATAGTTTTGTAAGTAACGTTACATAAACTAATTGGCCTGAGTTGATCAACTCTAGAGGCTTTTTTGCCTTTTGGTATAAGAGCAATGAAGGTGCAATTTAGAGCTTTGAGCAAATGGCCAGTTTTGAAAAAGTGTTGAATAGCTTCAATCAAAGCCTTTTTTGTGGTTTTCCAAAAATTTTTGAAGAAGGTGGGAGGGAGACCATCAGGGCCTGGGCTCTTGTTTGTGGCAAAGAAGAAGAGGATTTTTTTTATAAGAGCATGGGAATGAATCTCACAAAGATCAATATTATCATTATTATTCAAAATGGAGGGAAAAAGATTCTCCAGATCAGCAGGGAAAGGGGGGTGGTTTGGATTAAAATCAGAAGTGAAAAGATCAGAATAAAATTTCACAAAACAATTTCCAATGCTATTTCTTTCAAAGAAAATCATATTATTCATGCTTTTGATGGATGAAATTCTATTATTTCTAGCATGCAAAATTGTAGATAAATGAAAATACTTGGTATTGGCATCTCCGTCTTTGAGCCATTTGTCCTTCGATCTTTGCCACCAAAATGTTTCAACTCTAGCCAGCCATATATCAAGTTCAACCTGGAGAGCTGCATCAATAGCTATATTGTTTGCAGATTTATCCAAATTTTGGACAGATTCAATATGAATTTTCAGCTCCTTTATTTTTTTATGGCAATTTCTAAAATGATTGGTATTCCAGAGCTTTAGAGCATTTTTCACATTTTGAATTCTGGAGTGGTGTTTTAAAGAGGGAGAGCCAGTAACTTGTTGGTTCCAACCAATGTGCACTGTATCAAAACAAGATTTATCATCCAACCACATGGATTCAAATCTAAAAGGTTTTGGAGGGTTTGAATCAATAGAAGTATTGAGGAGAAGGGGATTGTGATCGGAGGATATGGCAGGTAGATGGAGAATGCTAGCATGGGGAAAGAGAGTGAGCCATTGGGAATTGCCAACCCCTCTGTCAATTCTCTGCTGAATATTAGCAAGACCCTCTCTTTTTTATTATTCCAGGTGAATGGAGCCCAAGGTTATTAAATTCAGACGAGAGGTTTTGTTTGGAAGAGGAAGCAAAAGGCGCTCCACCTCGTTTTTCAGAATTTGAGGTAATGGAGTTGAAGTCTCCAATGATAAGCCAAGGGACTGAGATGGAAGAAGAGAGATCATTAATAGAGCTCCAAAAAATTGTTGTCCCAGTAGGAGAAGTGGAGAGGAATTAGTAGATGGTATAACCATCTACTAATTTCCACAAGGATGTCAGCTCTCACAGGGAACTGATACGATATATTATTTAGTTTATTATTTAATTATTGGTTTAGTTAATATTTAATTATTAATTAATTAAAATAGTATATTTAGGATATAGATATAGCCGTGTGTTTAGTGATAGGAGGATTATTAAGTATTTTATTAGTATAGGTAGTTATCTTTTCTAGTTCGATTAGGATTCTAGGGTTTTATTCTCTTTAAATAGTCGTATTGTGCTAGGGTTTTGATTATGAAGAGAAATAATAAAGAAGAGTTTTCTTACGTTTAGTAAAGAAATCTTATGATACTCAAGAGATCGTATCAATTGGTATCAGAGCGAAGTTGCGATTAACACCAACGCTTCGTTAGCAAGGCAGCGATTATATCAAAGCTAAGCTGGAGCAAAGTTGAGATCACATCAAAACTTTGTGAAAATCATGATGTCAGAAACAAGACGGTTGGAGCGATTGGAGAAATCCGTGGAGAAATTGCGGATTAATTTTCAGAAATTGCTCGAACAAAGTCAAGGACGACGTCAACGCCATCATCGCCACCCATCACCGCCAACGCCACCGCCGCCATCACTGCCGCCGTTGCCGAGCCTATCGCCGGAGGGAGAGGAAGAAGACGACGATGATTTTTTCGAAGAACCCCAATTTTTTGTGAGTTCGCCGAAAGAAGAATTATCGGATTTAGTTGAAGTAATTTGGGATGAAGACGAGAAATTAACCAATGAGGAGATTGAAGAATCACTCGTCTTAAGTGAGATAATTTGGAACGGGCACGAGAAGTTAAGTAGCGAGGAGGACAAAGAATTAAAAAATATAGTGGAAGGATGCCACGACTTCCCGGAGAAAGGAAACGAAGAAGTGCTTGTGATTGTGAGTGAGCCAGATTCTATAAAGACAGTCGAAGAAAAAGTTACGGTGAATCTAAGGAAGACGAAACTTGAAAAGACAATTGAGACGAAGGTTGATTTATCGGGTAAGATATTGAGAAATTTCGTTCGGGCAGATGGACTCATATTTGGAAAAGAGCTCGATTTTTCATCATGCTTTTCGGAATCAATCGGGAAGCAATTCGATGAAGTCAAACATAGGTGGAAACGCAAAGGAGAGGAACCAAATTGACTCGAACCTTGAGGACAAGGTTCATTTCAAGAGGGGTGGTTTGATACGATATATTATTTAGTTTATTATTTAATTATTGGTTTAGTTAATATTTAATTATTAATTAATTAAAATAGTATATTTAGGATATAGATATAGCCGTGTGTTTAGTGATAGGAGGATTATTAAGTATTTTATTAGTATAGGTAGTTATCTTTTCTAGTTCGATTAAGATTCTAGGGTTTTATTCTCTTTAAATAGTCGTATTGTGCTAGGGTTTTGATTATGAAGAGAAATAATAAAGAAGAGTTTTCTTACGTTTAGTAAAGAAATCTTATGACACTCAAGAGATCGTATCAGGAACATAGATGTGGTCGAGAAGGGGTTTGGAGATATCAATGTCAACAAGAATTCGTAGGGAATTTTTAAATGAATGTGCCAATTTGGCTCCCAATAATTAGACTGTATTTTCTTTTTGGGATTCCAAACCTTGAGCATAGTCGTTTTGAAAGATCCCATGTTAATGGTCTTATCAGAAAGGATTTTAGCCAAAATGGTGAATTCATTTTCCATGATTGGGGAGCAATCATTTTCGTCAGTGAAGGCAAGAGTGGTGGTTTGGGATATTAGGTCATTAATGGAGTTGGGTGGTTCCATTGAGTGCGGAGGGGGGGAAAAATAAAAATGGCGAAATAAATGAGGAGAGAGGGGAGAGGGAAGAAGTAGGAGAGAGATAGGTAGGAGATGAAAATGAAGAAGGGCAGTGGAAGAGGAAAATGATGGACTGATACAGACACCGTTGGAAGAAACAAGCACAAGAGCTTAGAACCAGAAGGACGGAAGATTTATTGAATGTATATTGCACATGTATAGTGATCTTTTTTATATAATCAACGGTTTACATAACTTTGGGGTTAAAAGACAGTACATGACTACATATAACTATACATGACTGTGTTATACTATAGTCATGTCTAGTCAATTTCAGTTTAGTAAATTTATCAAAATTTTGAAAAAGAAAAATTAAAAAAATTAAAAATTAAAAAATTTAAAAATTAAAAATTAAAAAAATAAAATAATTAAATAATTAAAAAGTATAAAAATAGTAATAATAAAATACAAAAGAGGGTATATATAAAATATAATAATAAAATAAATATTTATATTTTTTTATTAAATAAATCTATAAAAATGATAAATACAAGTCCATAAATGCTAAATGCAGCTGACCAATGATGTTGAATGTAGTTTGCAAAAATACTTAATGCAGTTGGGCGAAAATTGCACATCAGGTCACATTATTACTTTTGCCTCTCCAGGTGGTATCTCAAAGGAAGAATTTTAGGGGTGGACCTATCCCTATATATTTTCCATATAAGGGGTGTATATCTAATGGACCCTATGAGTTTTTATGTTATAAATTTATGTAAGAAATATTTTATATAACGTAAGTTAAGAATATATATTTAGAATACTTATATATTGTATAAGGGAAGTTAAGAATATCTATTTACAATACTTAGATTTGACAGGATTAAGCGCTAAATGTTGAGCTTTGAATAACTATCTGAATGTTAAACGCTGAACAATTATATCCATTTGATAACTGAACATCAATAATGTCTGAATGACGTTATTTTCTTATTATACCCGTGTCTAATGCCGACATTTATTTGTTAATTAAATTTGAGTAGCATATATAAATAAATTTCAATTTTAAAAATTTCACACATAAAACGTATTTATATAAAAAAAAAATTGTAGATAAGTGATTAAAAGTAAAAATTAAATGTAAACACAATACAATGGTGATGCAACAACAATAAATAAAGGGCAAAATCCACTTTCCCTCCTCGTACTTGGGCTTGATATCACTTTACTCTCTTCTACTCTTAATTGTATCGATTTGCTCCCTTGTACAGTTGTACTTGAAAAATTGTCTCACTGTGACCATCGCCATTATTTTTTAGACATTTAACCTTAACACCGTTTGATATAAGTGTGAAAATTAGAAAAAAATCACCCATCTCAGTTTAAATAATTATTAAAAATTAAAAATAATTGTGGTTGCCGTCGTGGACTATGTTTTCTCGTTGTCTTGGACAAATGTCTGACAACTAATAATAAGGCCACATTGAGATAATTTTTCAAGTACAGAGGAGCAAACCGATGTAATCGAAAGTAGAAGAAGATAAATTGATATCGAGCTAAAGTATAAGGGGGAAAGTGGAATTTACCCATAAATATAATAATAATAATAATAATAATAATAATAATAATAATAATAATAATAATAATAATAATAATAATAATAATAATAATAATAATAATAATAATAATAATAATAATAATAATAATAATAATAATAATAATAATAATAATAATAATAATAATAATAAGAATAAGAATAATATATATATGTAAAAATAAAAAAGAAAAAAAAAAAATAGAAGGCAGCTCACGAGCCGGCTCGCGAGCTGTCGAACAACTAATTTTGGGCTCGAGCTCGAGTTCGTCCGAAGCTCGAGCTCGAGTTCGAGCATTTTTCGAGCCGGCTCGCGAGGCTCGTTTACCACCCCTATACAAATGACATTCAATCTTGTCACAAATAGTAGACGCCATAAATTAGTGATGGGAGCTGATTAGCTGGGCCTGAGGTACGAGATGTAGAACACCATTTGCACAGCCCATGAGAAAGGGGCCGCAAGTGGGAGGCCCGTTTAGCGGATTAACCCATGCCAAGGAGTTTGCGTATGTTAGAACAAGAGGGAGCTCATGGGCGAATAAAGCCCAACTAGCAACTGATCCAGACCCACTATCTAAACCCTAAGAAGAGTGTTACGGCGGCTGCACGCTAAGGGCCGTGAAAAGATTTAGTTTCCATAAGTTACGCGGTTATAAATATGTAAAGATAATCTGGACCATGTGTGGACTTATTGGTAAAAGAGTTTTTTGTCTGGATCTCTTTATGAATAAGTACCCATTGATGGACTTATTTGTTAAGACCCGATAATATAAAGTATAATTTTATTTTTTAAGAAAAAAAATAATCAAAACTTTCATATTAGTGTTCGAATCGGGAATCCGAAATTCCGACATACATAATAATGATTATGGGAAAAAAAAATTAGAATTGAGAAATTGAAAAAAAAATGTTCTAAAATTAGAAATTTTAAAATTTTATAGTATTCAGAAAATCTGTTCCAATTTCAAATACTAGTACCAATAGTCAGCATTATTGGTAATTGGTATCACATGGTGTCATATCCAATCCTATGAATATTTATTGTCGTTGATTTGAGTTTGTTTGTTAAGAAAATACTATTTTGGTCCAATAATAGTAGGACGCTGCATGATCGGTTTTAACCATTAATTAACCCATTTTCAATCTATAATTTGTGACGGATAATCAACCATCAATTGTCCTATTTAAGTTTGGTCGATAATTTCAACCAACCCATGTGTAGTTGTCGATAATCGTTTCTAATATGCTAAAATGTTGGTTAGTCAGGTAATATCTGCCAACCAACTTTATTTATTAATTTATTATTTATTAATTTTATGTAAAGTGTTTAATATTTTTAATTTCAAATTTCTATTTTATATCACATTTATTAAATTATCTAATATTGATCAAAATCTTAAAAGCAAATAAATCCAACATAATTATCTAATTTGAACTATTTTAATTTTAAAATATATAGCCTAAAATATTTGGTCGATCATTAATTGTTAAATTATTTATGTTTAATTGAAATACATATGGCATGTGCTCTACTGTTTTGAATTTTGTATTCGAATACTGTTGAACTAGTCATATTTAATTGTAAAAGAAATAGTGTTGTAACAACTAATAAAATACTAAAAAATATTTTGATAGATCAACCAAACCATCAACCGACTCACTAAATTGGTTATCAACCACCACCCAACCCATGTCAGTTGGATCGATAACGGTTTTCAATATTTATCAAAGTTGGTTGGATGAGTTGAGTTGGTTTTATGACTGGTTTTTAATCAACCCAACCAACACACAGCCTTAAATAATAGTGGGAATATTGGAGAACCCTATGTACATAATTAAGGGTTCCTTCGACCCTACACCCGGTGATAAACACCAGGTGTGTCTTCTGCTGCCACATGTTCCTTTTTTTATTTTTCTAAAACCCCTAAAGGTAAACCCTAGCAGGAAATCTATTATAAAATACAAAAAAGAGACACGTGGCAACAAAAGACCCACCCAATGTTTATCACCGGGTGTAGTGTCGAACAAATCCATATCTAAGTGCGGGTACCAATCACTTTCATTCATTAATTAAAACGCATAATTTATTTTTTCTAAAAAATAAATAAAAATGCATAATTTATATTTATATTTGGTGTACCGTGTACCCCTCAAAATATAGTAACCCCGTTATACCCCCTTAGGGCTACTTTTGGTTTGGTTGGTGGGATTAATTATTTGTTATTCAATTTTCTGCCGTAGAGGATTATATAATCATCTTTGTCAGTGATTTTATTTTGGTGATCGGCTAGGATTAGACACGGCCACGGGCCGGTTTTGGGCCCCGAACCGGCTCGTTGACGGCCCAAACCGGCCCGGACCCGTGAACCGGCCCGTCCTACCCGGGGCGGGCCCGGTTCTGAGAAATGGTGAACCGTGACCCGTCGGGCCGGCCCGGCGGTTCACCCGGATTTAAAAAATAAATAAATAAATTCAAAAAAAAAAAAAACAAATAACGGCTAGTGAACCGGCCGTTATTTACTTTTTTTTGAATTCCCCCTCCCCCCCCCATTTTTTCTTATAAATACCATCACACCCCAACCCAATTTTTTTCCCCCCAAATTTTATTTCTTTTTCCTTTTTATTTTGAATTTAAAATTAAGTTCAAGTCTTTTCATTTATTTCATTTTCATTTTTTTTATTTAAAAGTACTTCTTTTAATTTACTTATTCATAAAATATTTCAAAAAAAAAAAAAAATCAAAATTTCCGGGCCGACCCGACCCGGTGAACCGCCCATACTACGAGCCGGTTCCGGTTCCGGAAAATGTGAACCGTGAACCGATTTGAACCGGCCCGGAACCGGCCCGTGGCCGTGTCTAGCTAGGATTATGTTGGAAATGACAATCGTGCCTTCATTACTTGTCTATATATGCCGCGGAATATCCATCACCTTGACCACCATTAAAATTATTTCACAAACATGAAACAACTTAATAATTTTCCTTCCAAAATATTTTAATGCAACAAAAACTTGATTCTTCAATCATTTTTATGGTGTTCAAAACCCAATTCTTCTTTGCAAATACGTCCAACTATACCATTGAATACTCCAACGCTATACCATTGAATACTCCAACGCTTAATAGCCTTCCAACTACCATATTTAGCATACCTAGTTATTTCATCTGTCCCTTATTATATGTCTTTTGGCGTGTTTTTTGTCCCAAATTATTTGTCATTTTAGAGTTTCAATAAAGTATTAATTGTCTTTTTATCAATTTTGCCATTTATCACTCTTAATTAGTTAATTTAAAAAAATTAATGACAAGGATATTTTACTATTTACTATGTTATCTTTATTATAATTTTATGCATATTTATTGAATACTTTAATATACGCATAACCACCAAAACGACGTATAATATGGGACCGATAGAGTGCTTTGAATGCTTTATTTAATTATTACTTTACACATACATTCAATTAACCATGAAATACATTGCAAGCAAAGTTAAAATTCACAAGATCCAAAAAAATGTTTGTCTTCCCAAGTTTTTGTCTACCGATGAAAATAAGACCACTCATATTACCAATTATTCGTTTCAATGCATATCTAATACGTCTATGGACAAAAAAGAAAACACAACTTTAATATAAAAAAAATAGTCATACAATTAGCTATTTGTTCAGGAATCCGTACATTTTTAGTGGGAGTTGCCTCCAAAATACTTATGATTTTCAATTGGTAGAACTATACAAGATCTTCAATTGCTCGTCGCTTTGATGCATGTCCTGCCAAAAAATGTTAATCTCACTTGTTGAAAGAAATGTAATTTTAGCAGAGATAGTATTTGTGAAGCCTACTATCGAAATACCTTTTATTTTGATAGTAGAATTAGACGTCACAGGTGGTATCATAGACACGGGCAGAACCAGCACTACAAGAAAAAGACCATTTGACAACATGCAACACACGTTGTTAAACTAGATAGACAACGCGCATGTGAATGTTGTAGACCAATATGTGGTTAAAGCCTTCGGAATTTAACAACGTGCATTGCGAGTTGCGTTGCACGTTGTGGTTCACATTGTAGCAACAAGCACATTATGTTGTGGTAAGGTATTCACAAGCTGCTGTTGTATGTTGTTACAGACCTTATAACAAGCCACTGTGGTATCTTGCTGTAGAGTTTTGACAACATTCAACTGCACCTTGTCGAATAGCTTATTATTAGAAAAAAAAATATTTTCATATAATCATGATCAAATATGCAGAGAAGTCATACTTCCAATAAATTTCGATCCAATAAAATTTTAAATAAACGAAAAATTATGAAATACAAAACTATCAAACAGTACTATAATTTCATATCATGCAGTCAACAAACAAAACTAATTAATTTTATGTCTAACTAATTCTCAAGTCTCCCGTAGTCGAAAATCATCAATACAATGTTACTCAACCGTATAACTCAATTAGGTTCTTCGATAACAAGTGCTCCAATAGTTTATCAAAATAAGCTGAAAATAACAAGAAGTATTGTTAGTTGATGTCCAAATAAAAATATTATATAAGAAAAGAATAAAGGAATAAATTATGAAAACATTCACACTAGACACTTATCAGTATCCATAATAATATTGTGCTATGAAGGTAAAAACGTAAAACATGAATTCTCTAAGTGTAAAAACATATTACCCAAGACACTCACTAACTCACTATATGTGTATTGTCCCGGTTACAAGAAACCACAGAAAACTCAATTATAGAACACTCACCAGATGAATCTTCTCTTCAGAGACTGCTTACCGAAATTAGAGTACTCCTTTTAAGTTCATTATATCTTGGTAAAGTACTTTTCAAACCACAAGAAAACGATCAAAACACAGCAAGATGATAAATAAAAAAAGAAGCTTCAAGAAATGACCAAACTTGTATACTTACCTTCAAGGGTTTTTCTGTTTACTTATCTGCATTAACAAAAACCATAACACTAAAATGGAAGAAAGCGTAGTTATAGACATAGTACTTGAGAATGAAATAAATAATTACCGAAGCAAAGAAGGAAAGGTCAAAGAATAGAATCCTCAACCTCAAAACTCTTCTCATTACAATGTGCCATCAATTTCATCATAGCCTGTCATAATAAAAAGATAAAAGAAAATAAATATGTCAAGTGGTAGCCTCACATGATCATGTAAGAAACTGTTTTCTTTGTAATAATTTCATCATAAGGGCAGACGGTTTTCTTTGAAATAAATAATAATATATGTTGCTTTTAAATTGTCATGTAGTTACAAGTACAATCACTTGGAATTAGAAAAGGTAGATTAACTGTCTCACTACACAAACCGTATGCAAGAAATTCAATGTCCCAAATAGTCCCAATCACACAAGTAATACAATAATACCTTATTCTTTAAACACAATCCAAGTCTGAAGTTACTCAATCTCCTGAAAAGTTAAAATAACACATATTAGACAAAAGCTAGAAGAGAATTACTCTTCATTTCTTGGAGTATAAAAATTTATTTGCATAGATTACCACACTGAGAAGCAAGATAGATACACAAAATCTACATAGATGCTAATTGATTAATTTTTTTATAAACTTAAATTCCTAAATTTACAAAATCAAACTTTATAAACCATCCACCGAACCAAATGAAAAGGAGCAAAGTCAATAGTGTAACAATAAGTTAGGCAACTATTTAGATTTTTTAATGGACCCTAGCACTTCTGTCAACTGTTTAGGCACATAAAAACTAAAACATTGTGCACATAAGTATTACACGATTGACTTTGCTTCCTTTTCATAGTCTTCAAAAAGAAGCAGCAATTTATTCCGAAAGAAAATTGAAAAGTAGTCACTGGTAATCTAAAATTATTGAATCAAAGAATTTTCAAATTCCTAAATTAGATTCAATCAGTAAAATCAATTTATTCTTCAATCCAATTTCGCAAAAGTATCACTTATTACAGCAATAACTCAAAATTTAAGAGATGCCAAGAGAAAAAAAACTACCCGACTTGTAGAGAGACTGGTTGTATCGCGGTGGTAGCGGCGATGGCCGGTCCTTGATATGATTTAAATTCAGCGACAAATAGAGATAAGGGTACTGGTGGTGGCGAGGTTGGCGCGATGGTGGCGTGGTGGTGCCGGCCGGTGGTGGCGCGGTGGTGCCGGCCGGGGTTGGCGCGGTGGTGGCTGCGAGAAGAAGAATCGTTCGGAAAGGGAAAAAAGAAAGATGGAGAGACGTGGGCGAGAGAGAAAAAAACGTCTGATGAGAAAAAAATAAAAATTCTAAGGAATGAAATAAATAAACATTAATTAAGAAAGGGTAAGGAGATCTTATCATATCGTGTATTTTTTTAAATTTCAAGACACATAGGTAAATTGTTATATTTAATATTATTTTATAAATTTAAATTACGATATTCGACAACAGACTTACGAATCTTGTTATATTAAATTTAAACTACAATACACCAATGATTGTTGTTATATTTAATCTATTCTACAAGTCGCGCATGTATGTTGTAGTAAAATATTTTAACAATAGGAAATCTACGCATTTTGTAAAATACATATATTTAAGATTAACAACAACATGCATTTAAAGCATGTTGTCAAATATTTAATATCACAACATGCTTTACCTGCATGTTGTTGAATCCAAGTTGTAAAAAATCACTTTTCTTGTAGTGCAGGATTTTTTGGTGGGGGGCCGAAAACTTTAATTAGAGAGTTAATTAATAAATATACGGTGGGGGTTCCGGGGCAGCGCCCCCGAATTTTTTTAGGGATATTTATGAAGAAAACCAACACAAATAAGTAATGAGTAATATATATTGTTGTCAAAACAATATTCATAAACTTATGTAAATAAATTGTAATATAGTATACATTTAGTTGAATAAGTAAAAGTATTTAAAAACAAAATCTTGAAATACATAGAAATTGGATGGATTGAAAACTTTAAACATTGAGAAGAAAGAAAATAAATATTTTCTTTTTTATGTTAGATTATTTTTTTTATCATAAGCTTTAATAGAGATTAGGGATTGGTATTGTAAAAATATTTTATAGGATAAATTATAATAGAAAGTTAATTTAAAAGGTCGAGATAATAATTTATTTTTTAATGTGGACATATATAAATATGTGTAAATAAAAAATATATATAATAGTAGATAAAAGTTAATATACCAACCAATTACTAATTATTTGTGTATATATCCATCTAATATCTATAAGTATTAGTATATATATATATAGTATTAAAATTAAAAAAAAATTCTGGGGGGCAACAGATACCCCCCCCCCCCCCCCCTCCATAGAAGCTCTACAATTTTTAAGGATATTTTTTTCAGTTGCGCTCGGTTATCCAACCCAAGCTCTAATATCCCTGTGACGCTCACTATCAAAATACACTTGGCGGGGAGTCCCATCTCTATGGTCTCTTCAATCCGAATATACTTATCGACACGGTTGAAAAGCTCATCTTCGGTTAGAGGGGGTCGGACCGTGATGGACTCTTGAAAACGAGCATGTTTCCAATTGTGTTGCAGTATCCTAGCTAATAGCTCGTGATTAACATGGTGCACTTCATGTACCGTTTTGACGAATCATTGCATGTAATCTCTGGGTGACTCTCCATCGCGTTGTATGACTTTGAAGAGATATTCTACAGTTTTGGCGTATTTCTTATATGGAGTATTGGCTAAGAAAAGACGTCACTAGATGGTCAGGCAATCTATAGACCCTCCAGGCAGGTCGTTGAACAAAATTTATGCTTGATCGGTTAGTGTGGTATGAAAAATCTTGCAGTAAGTTGTGTCATTGAGGCCGTAGAGATCAATCTTGGCGTAGAAGTTATTTAAGTGATTTTAAAGATCTTCGGTCTCATCGAACTGGGGGGAATGGGGATTCTAAATCTGAGAGACAATACTTGTTCCATAATGGTCGGGATAAATGGGCATATTCGAGTGGGGAATGCCCCAAAGCGAGCTGCCATTGACCTCGAAGCTTCTCGCCGAGTGCTCCTTGAATCATAGTAGTCAAGGCCTGCACGACGTCTTCTTATTTTCTCAGGTCGGGAAGCTCTACTTCGGGGTTCATTTCGAGGAGAACCTCCGCGGCAACACAAGCATTCATGATACCTGTTGTATCAGGATCTATGGCGTAGATCATCCGGTTGAGAAGATTCACTTCTCTCCCGACGGCTATGCGTCGTTCCCTCTGTTGAAGGAGCTCTTTGCCTTAGGGGGTGTGATCACCAATGACGAACTTGTTGCCGAGGGTAGACTTGACCACGGTTCGGTTTGGTTCCGGTTCCGATTCCAAACCGCCAGTTCCGGTTCCGGTTTCGATTTTGGAGGAACAGGAACCGACCTGAAAATATCCGGTTCTCAACGGTTCGATTCCAAAATATATATATATATATATATATGTATATATATATATATGTATATATATATATATGTATATATATATATATGTATATATATATATAATTACTTAAGAAAAATACTTAATTTATGTTTTTTTTACAATACTTAAAAAATATTTTCTTACGTTTAAAAAGTTTGAAGGAATTATTTTTAGTTTTAAAAATTAAAAAAAGAGAAGAAAATAAATTGAAAGGGCTTGCAATTAATTTTTAAATTTCAAAGTTTAAAGTTAAACTTTAATTTCTAGGAATTAAGTTGCCTACGTATCCTTTTTAAACAAAATGAATCAAAGCCACACAGTTCTTACTTACCTTACTTACCTATCGCCTATCGGTATCAGACGCGTCGATATTTACGAATTCGTCATTGTCTTCCAATTCCTTATCTCCTTGTACACGATACTCGGCCCTTGTCTAATCGTTCAAAAGTACTTACACTTCCAAATTATTTGCATGTGATAACGATCTCCTTTCATCCAAGATGTTGCTACCCATATAAAGGCTTGTTCTAAGGCAATTACTAACCGAAGAAGATAGAACATCTTTAGCAATAAGTGCCAATATTGGGAATTTGGTCTTTTTGGTCGACCACCATTGTAGTAAATTCAAGTTAGCGGGATCTACATCATACTCAAAAGAACAAGTTAAATACATCTCAAGTTCCGGAGTGGAACTTGAGTTGGAAACCCTTGGGTGCTCCGTTAATAAACGTTGTGCTAAAGAATAATTCGAAAATGAAGAAGTAGAAGAAGAAGTAGAAGTATCCGGAAGTGCACATTCGTATTTTGCGTTGTATTCACCATATAATGTAACGAAAGAAAGCTTATCCTTTCGAAGGGCATTTGCAACCAAAGTAACATTGTTCTCAACATGTTCCAGTTTCGGACGCAGTGCTCCATAATACATACTCAATAATGTTTCAACAAATTCAAGTGTACATCAAGGATCTAAAATAAGGGCAACCAAATAATATTTCTCCCACTTAGTTTGCATAACTTTAACTGTATCATGCAATTCAAAAATATCCGATGATTCCTTAAATGCACTAGAAACATTAATAAAATGCAAAAGTACTGAATGAGAAGTTGGATAATAGGCACCGAATAGTTCATCGGTAGATGCATTAAAACCTGCAAAAGGTTATAAATCTTTTTGCAACAATCCCGTTGGCAAGGCATAAGTGTGAAAGAATAATGACCAATATCATTAAAAAAAGCGCATACCATATTTTGTAATCATAAACTTGTAGTAACAATTTAAAAGTTGAATTCCAACGTGTTGGGACATCCTTTGACAAAAAAATCGGACGTTTCCCATTCGCTTTACAAAACAAACACCATTTTTTTAATGGATGGATTTCTCCATAAATACCTTATCATATCTCGAATTGGTAAAAGTTAATTTTCAAGCATTTTCAAACCATCTTGAACACATAAGTTTAAAACATGACAAATACATCTAACATGCACAAACTTACCATTAAATGTCGGTCTAGCTATCTTTCTCAAAAAAAATATTTTAGCGGTATTCGCACTAACATTATCAAATGAAATTGAGAACACTTTATCAATTAAATTATACTCTCCTAAAATGACATGAAGTATATGAGAAATATTATGTGCGGTATGACTTTTTTCTGTAAAAATTCTATATGCAATGACTCTTTTTTAAAGAATCCACGAATCATCAACCCAATGTGCCTTAGCACCCATATATGAATCATCTTGCCAATGAACGCTCGAAATATCGGAGCAAATACACACAATACCCGTAAAATTCAAGAATTGCGTAGTCAAATCATCTTTATCACTTCTAGTTAAAATCTAAAATGTTCTAGTTAATGTGGTGCCTGGAATTTTGCATGCAAGTGGACTTAAGGACGCCCTCATAAATCGGTGAATAAAGTTTTTTACCGCAAAACTAAAAGAGAGATGCCCTACCGCAACTAGTTTAGCCATTTATTCTCTTAATTTTAAATCATTATACTTAAATAAATTAAGCTCACTGTCCTTCACAGGTTCGTTGGAGTCGGTTGCATATGAAGGAATTTGCGATTGATTGCGTTCGAGGCCGAATTCCACCGGATGCTTCGCTTGGGTGTGCTTATTAAACGAACCATAACCACCACCCTTTTGAACTTGTATTTGACCTACACAAGAGTTAAAAATGTTAGAAAAACTACTAATATTCGTAAATAAAAGTAAATAATTTAACTTTGAAAAAAAAGAACATTATATTTACCGTGCAAAATTTGCAATGCACTTCCAACTCTCCGTTTGGAAGATGAACTTGGTCGAAAAAAATCCAGACATCGGACCGGACCCTTTTGTTATCGTTGTGAGAACTTGAATCTCGAGTAGAGGCCGCCCCGAAGCGGTTGAATCCGAAGTTCGATTGCCCCGCCCCCGCCGTGCCGGAGTCGGTTGAACCTCCTCAACTTCTTCTTCATTTTCACTCAAAAAACTTTTAAAATTGCGAAAATCTCCCCCTTCATAGTTCTCATATTGAGGATTATCATCTTCTTTTTCCATAATCGGAATATATGTTGATGATGATGGCATTAAAGCCTTCGATTTGGAAGAAGAACCTCTACGAGACATATTGAGAATAATATAGAAAATAATAGAGAATAATAAAGAATAAATTGAAAATAGTTTTTTTTTATGAGAATGGGAATTATATATATATATATATATATATATATATATATATATATATATATATATATATATATATATATATATATATATATTGTTGGTATAATTAATAACAATCTGCGTAAATTGAAAATACTTACTTGTTTGTCGAAAAGAGGAATTGTGAAAACCACAAAGAACGATCGAGGCTTGCCAAAACAATTCCCTTAAGACAATATTTCCGGGCTGTCAACGGTGCACAGTCTCTTCCCGGTAGTATCCCAAGGTACAATTATCGGTTGTCAAATATTTGCACGAATATTCGGCCCACGGTGAACTTGAACAACAAACGAAACTTTGACGAAGGGAAAGAAGAATATGAAGAACTATCTCGTAATTGCCGATTAAATTTAGTACAGAATTGGCCAGATTCTGCCTTTATTTATAGGCGGTGGAGCTCCATTCATGGAGGGTTGCAATGGTTGAAGAAGAAGCAGAAGGTTGTGTCTCTTCTTTTTACGAGTTCAAAAAGCGTAGGAAAATTAATTGGTCATGGGCCAATTAATTAAATATTTGGTTTGGGCCAAATATTTTATTATTTAGATTTTGGGTCAATTAAGTTGACTAGTTACTAAATGTCCCCAAAAGTAATATTTGTGGACATCTAAACCCAAGCTAGTCCTATCACTCGATCACACAGAGCGCACATCTTTTGAACTTTAACCATTTAATCAAGACAATTTTCATTCACTTTACTTCATGATTTTAATCAAGTAAATAAATGAAATTAATTTTTACATAATTAAATTAATATTACTCAATATTAATTATTGAAAATCATGAAAATTCCAATATATATATATATATATTAATTCGTATATATTACTCAATATTAATCTTCACACATAATGCAATTCGTATGTTTTTTACTTGAAAAAAAATTTAAAAAAAAATTGAGGTCGTGTGTTATTATGCGAACAGAGGGTTTGTGCTCGTGTGAAACCACGCGAGCTCAGTTCATCGAGCTCGCATAAAATCACACGAGCTTAAAAAAAAAAAAAAAAAAAATTTGGCTGCTCGTGTGAAAACACGTGAGGAGATCTATTTTACTCGCGTGCCTGCACGCGAGTAAAATTGGTCTACTCGCGTGTTTTCACACGAGCAACTTAAAAAAAAAAAAAAATAATAATTATTTAAACTAAATATTAATTCAGTTTTTTTTGTTAAATTATAGATGGCCGGAGGTAGAGGGAAAAGTTTAATGAGTCAAGTTACGGGAAAATGTAGGAGTTTAATGAAAGCTTTGGGTCGGAAGTTGAACAATTCGGATGATCCGGATCTTATTGGAGATCGGGGAGTTCTTGCATCCGATCGTAGAAGGAAAGCGACGACAATTTATGTCAATCCAGCCACAGTTACTTGATTTGTTGATGCCCCATGCTCAGTATCTTCATATTGTACCCGGGATGGGAGGGGTCGTGGGGAACCGAGGACTAGGGGTAGGGGATCGAGGGTTAGACAGTAGGATGGTTATGACAGTACGTTGTTTTTTTATTTTGACTATTATTTTCCATTTTCATTGGTTCTGTACTAGGATGATTGTTACTCATTTTTCTATTTTGATTGTGTGGAACAATTACTTGTTTTTCTGTTTTTGTTGTTTTGAACGATTACTCAATTTTCTATTTTGATTGTATTGGACGATTAATGAGTCAAGTTACGGAAAAATGTAAGAGTTTAATGAAAGCTTTGGGTCGGAAGTCGAACAATCCGGATGATGCGGATCGTATTGGAAATCGGGAGTTCTTGCATCCGATCGTAGAAGGAAAGCGACGGCAATTTATGTCAACCCAGCCACAGTTACTTGATTTGATGATGCCCCATGCTCAATATCTTCATCTTGTACCCGAGAGGAGAGGGGTCGTGGGGGACCGAGTGCTAGGGGTAGGGGATCGAGGGTTAGACAGTAGGATGGTTATGACAGTTGCTTTTTATTTTGACTATTATTTTCCATTTCCATTGGTTCTGTACTAGGATGATTGTTACTTGTTTTTCTATTTTGATTGTGTGCAACAATAACTTGTTTTTCTGTTTTTATTGTTTTGAACGAGTACTCGATTTTCTATTTTGATTGTGTTGGACGATTACTCGATTTACTATTTTTATTGTGTCAAAAAATTACTATATTTTCTATTTTGTATTTTAAATATGATTAAAAATAAAAAATAAATAAAAATTGTACTCGCATAGTTTTACGCGAACAGAGACCATGTACTCGTGTAATTCTGCGCGAACAAAAGCTCTTTGTTCGTGTGAAACTACGCGCAATTTTTTTTAATGCGATTTAATTTAATATTAATTAAAAAAAATTACTCACGTGATTTCACGCGAACAAGGATGTTTTGCTCGCGTGAAATCACGCGACCAAAACTTCTCTGTTCGCGTGAAATCACGCGAGTAAGATTTTTTTTTTAATATATTTTTACGACTTATTATTATTATTATTTAAAAAAAAAATTGTGCTCGCGTGATTTTATACGAGCACCGACTCAGGTCTCGCGTGATTTTACACGACCACTGAGAAGGTTCTCGCGTAAAATAACACGAACAAAAAAAAATATTCATCTTCTCGTGTGATTTTGCACGAGCACATGTGTTCGTGCAAAATCACACGAACACAAGAAAAAAAAATAAAAAATCAAGTACTCGTGTGATATTACGCGAGCA
>NW_012194409.1:109086-131491 GCF_000504015.1 Erythranthe guttata
CGTTCTGGAGAACGCGCGCGTGACGAATTAGAATAGCCGGTTCAACAGTTACACGGGAACTTGAAGATTCTTCAAGTTCCCGTGTTCTGCAGAACGGGAAATTCAAACAATTTTTTTTTTTTTTTTTAATTATCTTATTTAATTTGTTTTTTAATCTTTTACAGATGGCACGTCAGGACAAGGGGAAAGGGCTTATGGGTTCTTCTTCGAGTTCGGATAAATTTCCGAAGATTAAATTTCGGTATGGCGGGCAAGGCGCGACTGAAGCCGAGGCGGAAGCGGAGCGCATTCGTATGACTGCATCTCATCGTCGTAGGAGAGTTATGGAGCGCGACATTGGTTTACCGGTCGTGGACGAGATTCCCCACATAGATCAGAGTTCTAGATCTATGGCGGGTAGCATTCGATCTGTAGGGGCAGATTCTGGTATCCCCTACGAGGGACACGAGGAGGAGCATGACCATGTTGAGAGCGATTATGATGATGTTCCCGTCCCGGCCGCGCGCGCACGGAAGTCTCGGTACGAGTTTGACACTTTCAGTGGCCCACTTGAGTTACATGGTCCGGCTCCAGGAGGACCGACTGATTGGAGGATGATTCCTAGTTTTAAGAGTCATATTGCCTACTACATTTGGGCAGGACATGTAAGTTTAAATATATTTATTTTTATATATTTTAAATATATTTATTTTAATATATTTTGTCTGATTAAATTAGAAATTCTACAGGAGCGCAGCGTGGGGCGATGTGAGTCAAGGATTACTGCGCTTAATGCTTTTAGGAAACATGAGTTGAAGCAACTCATGGCTCCTTACGGGCAGGATGAGTTAGAGCTACTGGAGGCATCTGGCCTAGACTCACTCGAGTACTTCTACATTAAAAATGTAGACAAGGGACTCATGGGGGCATTTATAGAGAGGTGGCAGCCGGAAACGAACAGTTTCCACATGCCTTGGGGTGAGATGACGATCACCCTACATGATGTCCATTTGATTTTGGGGTTGCGTGTTGACGGTTTAGCGGTGCACGGTGATTCTGTTGAGGAGAGGCCTATGAGTGAGTTGTTGCTAGCTGAGGTTCTTGATTTGGACATGGTCGAGGCGCATGCCAAGCTCGGCAATAGTGGGATAAAATGGTCGGAGTTTGTGGAGCGTGTGCGTAGTCGGTCCCGAACTTGTCGGCAGAAGGTGGTAGGATATTTGACGTTTTTGATCGGTATGGCTTTGTTCCCCGACCGGAGCGTAGACAGGTTCAAGCCAACGTGGATGAGATATTCTTCCGATCTCGAGCACGTCGGCGAGTATGCTTGGGGTGCAGCTGTATTGGCTCATTTATACCGACAGTTGGGCTTGGCTAGTAGGGCCCACGTGAAGGGGTTAGCGGGTTGCACGTTACTGCTCCAGGTATTTAAGTTAAATTTTAATATAATATATTATTATAATTAGTATAACGTAGGTAGTATTAATTTAATATAATATATTGTGATTTAAGATAATATTAATCTAATATAGTCTCGTTTATTTGTAGTGCTGGATTTACGAGTACTTTCGCCCTTTCCGAGCACCTATTAATTCGGATTATAGGGAGATGCAGCCTCGTTTCCTGAAATGGAAACCACGCAAGGGTATTTCGGACTTGCTCTCGGTCCGAAGGATGCTTGATGATATGCAGGCCGATCAGGTATGTATTTTAATTGTTGAAGTTATTTATTATTAATTATTATGTAAATGTAATTTTTATTACGTTAATATAATTTTCCAGATTGACTGGATGCCTTACGGGCCGCACGTACATAGACGCGTTCCGCGTACATTATATTATGGGTGCATACAGTTTATGGAGATTGTCGAGCCATATTTACCGGATCGCGTCCTTCGGCAGTTTGGCTTCAGACAGACCGTTCCGCAGTGCTACATCCAGTCCAGAGAGCCATGCCTACGTGGTCCGCTTGGAGGACAGACGTACCAGGTACGGTATGATCCTCCAGTGCAGGAGTGGATGGACCTGGCTACCAGCTCGATTACGATGGACGGTAGGACATTAGCCTGGCCGCCGTCTGAGACTGCCACTCGGTACATGGAGTGGTACGTTCCTCGTACTCATCAGTACGTGATCAACCGGGATCCAGCGCCAGAACGACCACCGCCAGTCGTACGCCCCCCTCCTATTCAGCCGGACTTTTATGACATTGTGCGTATCATCCATCCGCACATGCACGAGATACCCCAGCATCTACGTGTCCAGTTACAGCCTCGTGTGGAGCCACATGCACGTTTTCTAGGTTTATCCCCCACTGGAGATTCCGACGACGACGACTTTATGGAGATGCCACCACCGCGTCGGCGACCGGGTGGGACGAGTGGCACTTCGAGGAGGTCTAGGGGTAGACAGTAGACGGCTTTTGTTTGACATTTATTTGTTTTTTCTGACATTTGGGTATGTTTTGTATTTGTTTGACATTTATTTGTTTTTTCTGACATTTGGGTATGTTTTGTATTTGTTTGACATTTATGTTATTTTTGTTTGACTATTTTATTTATGGTATTTCCATCTAAAATAATACAAGGTCCAAACATACAAACTAAAATAAAATAATACAAGGTCCAAATACATACCAACTAAAATAAAATAATACAAGGTCCAAATACATACCAACTAAAATAAAATAATACAAGGTCCAAAATACATACCAAATAAAATAAAATAATACAAGGACCTAATACAAGGTCCAATAAAATAAAATAATACAAGGACCTAATACAAGGTCCAAATACATACCAACTAAAATAAAATAATACAAGGTCCAAATACATACCAACTAAAATAAAATAATACAAGGTCCAAAATACATACCAACTAAAATAAAATAATACAAGGACCTAATACAAGGTCCAAATACATACCAACTAAAATAAAATAATACAAGGTCCAAATACATACCAACTAAAATAAAATAATACAAGGTCCAAAATACATACCAACTAAAATAAAATAATACAAGGACCTATCCCAACCTAGATAAACGACGCCACATGTATAGGCGTTCTTCGAACATTTCCGACAAGTGGGCAAGATTTGCGGCTCTAACATGTCGCCACTGTGGAGTGATAGGAGGTAGAGGACAATTAACCGGTAACTGGATAAGGACAAAATGGTCTCCTAACAACACCATATGGATCATATGGGATAATTCACCCGGACCAACTAGAGGTAAGTAGGTTATATTTCCGCCAATGGCGTATAAAACCAGAGCCGCATTGTATTTAGTCGCTATCGACATTCCCATATCCGGAAATGACATCCATTTGTCCCGACTGCACGGTCCTTCTTGCCAATCGCATTTTTCTATCCATCGGATGACTTCATCTTGACCATTTTGCGATGCGTACGTACCAAAATGCTCGTACATATCGGCAATCAAATCTCTCCTTACACGACTCCATCTGTTCTGATCTCGGAACACTGCTTCTGCAACACATCTGTACCCACAATTTCCATCTGCTACAACATTAACATACGACACAATAGATCCTGCCACAAAACCTGGGATGTAAGATCTGAAATTGAGCTCATCGCCCGGTTCCTTTCGAGGCATTGGCGTACGATTCTGATTGGCAGTGGATTCATCACTTGATCTACCACTCCCTCGACCCCGCCCCCGTCCACGACCAGAACCGGGATCGGTTACATTCGATGGTGGGGTTCCGGTAGAAGTATTTTTTCGACCCTTAGAACCTGCAGACGATTTACCCTTTTCTTCACCAGTAGACGGCTTCCGCTGGAATGGTGGGAACTCCCAACCGGATTTATCTCTCTTCGTCGGTTTATCCTTTGGCCTTCCTTTCGGTATAACATATGCAGGCTCTGCCAAGTGGGTGGTGTCTGGATGAATAGTGCTATTCATGTAATCAGCAGTCATCTTTTGAGTCATATAATCTTTTTCTAACACTTCCGTGGCTAGTCTGATTATTCGGTCTCTCATATTTGTTTCACGATCCATCTGTGCTTCGGGTATTTCTGGTTCTTCAACGTGCATGGTACTCCAAAATGGATGTAGATCCATACATATAAATGTATCACGTTGCTGGATTTTCAACGCAATTCGGCATGCACAAGGAAGTGCATGGGTATCCCACAAAACGTGATCACAAAGAGATGGGTCTTCAAACCCCGGTTTTTTGAGCTCATCATCAAGCAAATTTAATGCTTTATGTGTGACTTTGCATATCAAACCCTGAAATACCGGATACGATGATGAGTGCAATCGGATTAAACTGCATTTTGAAAACTCACCCTTGATCTTGGTTAGTTGATACTCAACCCCGGAGTCGAGCTGATATTGAATGGTGTTCACACCACCGGTAGAAGCATTAATCCAACCCTTCGACGATTTATGAGCACTTTCCACCCTGTTAATAGCCATTAAAATAACAACTAATATATAAAAACGCCCACAATATAATATAAAATACAAGACGATAATGAAACCCAACATACCTAGATGTCGACGTGTTCCCAAAATGCAAAATCTTATTAGTCCATGCTTTGACGAATTTGTGCTTGTAAATTAGCCAAGTATCGTCAAGGTATGATATCAATTTGGGATAACAACCATAGCGTCTAACCATATCCTCGTAATTATCATTGTAATCTTCTTCTGTTTTTGATTCCACTAATTTTGCCCACTGTATGCGCCGAAATATAAGCCCGTGTTTAGTACTACCAATAAATCTCGATGCATTTTTTTCCACGTTTCTATTGATGTGAAACAAACACAAGAAATGAGCGGAATGTGGAAATATTAGAGGCATTGCTTTGATAAGTCCCAATTCACGATCCGTCAATATCACATTAGGTACCAGCCCCCCTAAAGCACATTTCAAACAACGCAAAGCCCATTCGTATGTGTTTGCATCTTCATGCGACATGAAAGCAACAGCAATTGTAAAATTCTTACCAACAGGAGTGATTCCAATTATTTCCAAAAGTGGCATCTCATACCTACGTAAATACATAAATATCAAATGCAATCACCATATGTAAAATAGCACAATAATAAATACTAATTAACAACATACCTATTGGTTTTGTAAGTGCAGTCCATCAATATAACGTGAGAGAATAACCGCAAAAGTTTCAACGAAATAGGAGCAGCGAACATCAAATCAGTAAGTGTATCATCACCTTCATTACTTCGATACCAATATTCATATCCAGAATCTTGAAGGTTCGACATCACGTGTTGTATCACAGTCTTCCCCGCCATATTCTCTTTTTTCATCTTCTCAAGTTGGTTGTAGACATGTTTCACGCTCGTTGATGTCTGTGGATTATCCTTTCTCAATCGATCCATAATTAATGCCGGCTTCACGTGACTCCTTCTAAGTAACTTCACTACCTCGTATTCTTCTGGTGTCAAACGACTATCCGGTCCTTGTCCGGTAGGATACGGTAGTATCGGGTGAGTGTGAATGCCACTTTTTAAATTCATTCGCCATAGTCCATCGTTTGAATTTTTGCTACAGTATATACGAAAAGGACATCCACATTTTTTTGTTCCCACATTCCGTGGTATCGCACCTACGGTTCGTTTTTCACGTCCCTCCCCAGACAAATGACATCTAATTACTACATACACGTTTTTCTTGCTTGAAGTTACTATCAATCGATAACCATGAGTAGCACCCATTTTTTTTGCCCATTCCACTAATTCTTTCCCAGTTTCAAACTCAACACCTACATTGAAATGTTGACTCTGATCCTCAGAAGTTGTTGGTGTGTCTTGAGGAACATCGAAACACATGTTGGGATCCTCGTACTCGTTGTACGCTTTGTCACGGTCAGTTGTAAACTCATCGTCAAAATCACCTTCAGTACCCTATTAAGATATAACAAGTAATAATTAGTATATAAATAACAATATTAAAAAAAAAAAAAAAAAAATAGGTGTTCCCGTGCCGGAAGGCACGGAGGTTTACTGTTCCCGTCCTCTATGGCACGGGAGCACGATATTCCCGTGCTTCACAAGACGGGAGCACGATATTTCCGTGCTCCACAAGACGGGAGCACGATGTTCCCGTGCTCCACAAGACGGGACCTGTATTTTCAATTTTTTTTTTTTTTTTTTTTTAGTACTCCCGTGCTGTACAGCACGGGAAACCCTAATTTTTGGGATTCCCGTGCTACACAGCACGTTAGACCCGACGAAAAACCAAAAAAATCCGGGAGTTTCTTCGATTTACCTCGTAAAACTCGTCAGGATCGGCCATATTGTTATATGTTGTCGTCGGGCAGTCGATTTATTAAAAAAACACGAAAATCTTAATTCGGGACTTTTGCTAGTTGAGAGCGTTTTGAGAATTTCAAAAAGTTGGAAAAGTTGAAATGAAAAGGTACCGCTGCAAATAAGCCTATTTCAGTAAAAGTCCCGCTACAATTAGCATTTCAGTTAATGTATACCTAAAACATCAATGTACTTTTTATTTTCGATCTATAATAATTAGGGCTGAAAGTCGGAAGGATCGGATCGGAATTAGCCTTTTCGGAATATTTCCAAAAAATTTCGGAAGTACAAAATCAATTCCAATTCCAATTCCAAAATTTTCGGAATCTAAAAATTCATTCCAATTCCAAAAGGCCCGGAAATTTCGGAATTTCGGAAATTTTTCGGAAATGACATAAGTATTAAAATTTCGAAACTTCGCTGAAAATTTCATAATTTGCTAAAAATAAAAACATCCACGTCGATAAAAATAACTACTAAATTTCAATTCAAAAAATAAATAAAAATAAACCACATCATAATATCCAATAAAACTTCTAGCAAAAATTAAATAAACTCTTTGGCTTTGTTCAAGAAATAATAAACGTAAAACTAGGGTTTTACATAAAATAAACTAGGGTTTTTTTAGGTGACATGGCCCATAAAGAATAAATACAACGAAATAATGTAAAATAAGTATATATATATATATATATATATATATATATATATATATATATATATATATATATATATATATATATATATATTACTCAAAGATGTATTTTTTGGAAAAAAATCAGTTTTTTTTCGGAAAAAAATCGGAATTTTTTCGGAATTAATTTCGGAAATAATCGGATCGGAAATCGGAAATTCCAATTTTTTTTTATATAATTCCAATTCCAATCCAAAAAAATCGGAAAAAATCGGAAATCGGAATTTCGGAAATCGGAATGAAAAAAGTTGTTCCAAAATCGGAACTTTTCGGATCGGAACCGGCGGAAATCGGAATTTCCGTTCCAACTTGCACCCCTAATAATAATTAATAAATGGTTTCTCTTGAATATATGTATAGTGTCGACTTATTTGGGGAGACCAAAGTTCACCAATACCATTATAATATTATATGGAAATACCATAACCCCTTTCACGTAAGTCTAACAATAGTATAAAGGAGAAATTTGACAGATCCATTACACATAAGTTCAAAAGATTTTTAATTAATAAAAAGATTTTTAATTAATAAAAAATAATCAAGTTTCACTATTATACCCTTATATTAATTGTTACGGAAAAATAATTATTTTTTTTTAAATATGCAAATCCCTCTAATTTCTCCCTATCTCACATCAATACATCAATTTCTATTTTTCCTTTTACTTTTTTATTTTTAATGATTTTCTTTATTTCGATTAAAACATAAATTGATTATCTTTTAATTTTTTTTATTTTGTTTTATTTTTATTTTAGGTTTTTATTTGAAATTATTTTTTTTGTTGATTATATTTTTCATTTTTTTTACTTTTAATTTAAAAAAAGGGTAAATAGTATTTAACCCCCTTGTCGTTTGGACATTTTGCACATGACCCCGCATGGTTTAGACATTTTGCACATTACTCCCTTATGGTATGAAATTAGGCACATAACCACTTCGTGGTTTTGACATTTTGCACATGACCGACCCCCTTATGGTATAAAATTAGGCACATAACCCCCTTGAATAGAAAACTGGAAAAGACTAAATTACCCCTGAAGTTTAGCCAAATTGCAACCATACCAACTGTTCGTTGGTTACTCTATCAAGTCAAAATTTCTTGTTTTAATTTAAAAATAACTATTTTATAAAATGAAAAGCTTAATTTACTTAAAATGAGAAATATGATATATATTATTGTGTTTTTTTTTTAATTTTACAACACAAAATGTATATAATACTAGTTATTGTACGATCGACAATTTATTCAATTTTAGAAACCAATTTGAAAAACTCATATGCTACAAATTAAATATAAAAGGGTTAAACTCGATATAAAATTATGTACTATCAATTTCTTTGTTCAATTATAATTCGGTAAAATAATTCTACATATTTCAAAGCTTTCATATTATTATTAATATGATTATTATTTACTATTTTCTATATAATATATTATGTTATAGCTTTTATCGAATTTTAATTTTGTAAGAAACAAAGTCTTTATTCTTTTAGTGGTACTTTAGTTTTTTCCAGTTTTCTATTCAAGAGGGTTATGTGCCTCATTTTATACCATAAGAGAGTCATGTGCAAAATGTCAAAACCACAAGGGGGTTATGTGTCTAATTTCATACCATAAAGGGGTCATGTGCAAAATTTCCAAACCACAAGGGGGTTATGTGCCTAATTTCATCCCATAAAGGTGTCATGTGAAAAATGTCCAAACCAAAGGGGGGTTAAGTGCTATTTACCCTAAAAAAATGGTCTTATGTTTTTTTTTCGTTTTTTAAGGGTTTTTTTTCTTCTTAATTTTTATTTTTTTAGTTTTATTTTTTTCCAGTATTTTTGAATAAAAACATGTTTTGTTTAATTATTTTTTATTAATTATTTTTATATTTCGATTAAAAAAATTAATTTTCCTTTTTTTTAATATTTAAAAAAAATCGAGCATGTTTATTAAAGTGGAATCCACTATACACAGATTTCGACTAATTTATAGTGAATATATCGATAAATTTATAGTGAATTTCAATAAATTTATAATGGATTTCGATAAGTTTATAGTGGATTCAACAAAGTTATAGTGGATTTCGATAAGTTTATAGTGGATTTCGACAAGTTCGTAGTAGGTTTCAATAAATTTATAGTGGTTTTCAACAAAATTATAGCAGATTTCGATAAGTGTATAGTTGATTCCACTTTATATCTATCGCGAGCATGTACGGACACGATTCATTGTTATTTTTGTATAAATGTTTATTTGAATAATTGGTTTTTCAAATAAAATTATTATAAAAATTTTATTTTCCGTTGCGTACACGTGCCTGATTCCAAACCCATTAACATACTATAAAGCCTACACTAGCTCTACGTGGGGTGGGCGGCATAGACGACAAATATGACTTCATTGGGTCTAATGTCAGAAATAAAGACGGAAGTGTGCATCGTAGCCACAGTCTGGTCTGCCCGCAATGGTCATATCATTCCAACGTGTGGTTTGATCAAAGACAGATTGGGGACCCACAACCCATCCCTACGGCATGTATAAGTACATTCTTGAGGCACAAGAGAAAAATACACTTGTATTTCAAATACACATTCATTTTTCTCTCTACACATACATGACTTTTCCCCTATTTCTGACTAACTTGATCGTCAGAGTGCGAATTTCGGGAAAATCCTCCGTACTCTTTTTTTCTAGTCTCGCGTAGGTGACCCACAAGCCAACATGTGGTTGTGGTCTTTTGTATTTATTATTGTAATAAACGAACCTTTATTCGTATTAATGATAAAACACCTTGGCATTCTATATCTTTGTCCCTTTGTCACAAGCATAGATATAGTCCTCACAGTTATTACAAGTACTAGTAATTGATCGTTAGGATCGTGAGATATTTACTTAAGTATTATAACTGTTAAAACGTGTTCCTAGTCGAAGGATTACGCCACCAATGATGATATCGACCTTTCCCATTAAGAGACTAGCACTTAGTGTATGTGTACTGCATCTCATCAGTAAACGGTATTGTGATATCGGCATGCATAAGTGGGTGCTCGTAAGTTGACGAGTTCACTGAACTCTCTCACCCTAGAAATCTCTATGTGGTTCCCAATAATCGAGTAGAGATATCTATGGTATAGTTGTACACCATTAGTCCTTATGATCTAGACATCACCATGACTTCACTAGAGGACCAGCTGTATCGTGACCTGTCCCTGAGTTACACCAAGGACCATCCCAAGGGCCAGTGTTCGTGCAGTTCGAAATCTAGTGGGAGGTCTGTGCATTGTAGTCGGGGATTCGATCGCTAGAAAAGTCTTGGATGTCCTGTGTGTTCTGAAAGTTTGTAATCATTCTAAGTCTCGGGCCAGAGCTGACTAAGTGATGATTAGAGAATTCGATTCTATAAGTCATGCACGTGACGATTTTAACACTTAGAACGATCACACCGTCATTGAACAAATACAGAGGTCTCGACAAACCAATGCCTCTAGTTCAATCGGGACATATGAATCGAAGGGACCGTACTGTACGTTAACTATATCTGAAGGTTCTTGCAGGCACTTCATTTGTATCTAGGGAATCATGACGCGTAGTTGCTAGACGCCAATCTTGATTCGTTGGGTGATTAAGGTGAAACGAGCTTCATCTTAATCGTAACTCTAAGGGACAAGTTTTGACCACAAAAGGTTGTGGGCCCACGGCTAGCTTACACCTGAACCATCGAGGGTCACACTGCTCGTGCACATGAGATCTTTGAATAAACGTTATAAAATGGTTTATCTTTGCATGATTGGAAGTCAATATGATTGGGTCCAACATTCGTAATTTGGAATGATGAATGAGAATAAGAAAAGGATAAGAATAGGCAAACATATTAGTGAACTTTCTAAATCGGGAAGTTTCAAAATTTAGAAAGTGCACTGAATTAGGGTTTCCACTTTTGGAAAGTTGGAAATTGAGAGTTGACACTCGTAATGACGAGGACATTATAATGATTCCGAAAATGTAATCGTTACAATTTTCCGATCATTGAATTGAGAGAGACGAGCAAGTAAAAGAACTTACAAACTTAAGCTGTTGGGCCCGGTCCAACTTAAGCCCGTTAGGGTTTTATGCAAGACACTATAAATACATGATTTATAGGTCTTGCACATAAGACACAAGACCTAACCCTAACCCTAGCTGCTGCCTCTCTCGATCGGCCACCCTCTCCCACGGCCACCACCGCCGTCGCCGTCGCCGTCTTGCCGGAATCGGCCATTCGTTGGCCAATTACTTTCGGTAGTTTTTCCTTCTTTCTTTTCTTCCGTTATTTCTAACTATTACGTTTCTAGTGCCACGTGTTTAGTAGATCGAATTATACGAGGTGAAATCCGAGAGGAGGAAGATCGAAGATTGAAGAATCGAGGAGCAGCGCACGAGCCGAAGCCGAACGCATCCCCACGCGCCGTCTGAAGACCGCGCGTGAGTCACACGCGCCGCCGTGGCCCGTCTCGCCGCTGCTGCCGCTCCACCGCTGCTGCCCCGGATTGTACGGTTGGTTTCCGTAGCAATCTTGTCTTGCTTAGTGCTCCTACCTCACGCTTCAAGAGGTAAACTCACGTATTCATTGTTCTTGATTCGTTTACGTTTAAATAAAATGTTCATGTTTGTTCTTGTATGATTTTATGTGATTACATGAAATCGTTTTATTTGTTGCAAGCATGTTATTTGATTTAAACGCGAGCATGCTAATTGATTTAAATTCAATTGAATAATTAAGCATGTATGTTGTTTTTAATTTCGCTGGAAGAGCAAAGGTACGCAATTAATTGATTTCTATTATCGGGCATGTGTTTATGTGTTTTTAAATTGTTTAAATCGCATAAAATTTTTGTTTTCCGATGCGTACACGTGCCCGATGCCCAACAGTGGTATCAGAGCTCGTTGCGCAATTAATTGCGTTCGTTATTATGCTATGATTTTATGCATGTTCGATTTATTAAAGTAGTGATTGTTGTATTATGTAATTGGGAGTTTTCGTAAGTTTAAAATATTTTTGAAATATAGTTTAGAATTTTTCTAGCTTTAAAATTGTTTAAAATTGGAAAATGGGATCTGAATTATTTTTTAAAACGTCGGTTTTTGTTTGTTTGGATCGAACCGGTCGAACCGGCCGGTTCGATGGTTGTGTGCGATCCAATTGACCGAATCCACGTGGATTCGGGTCGGTCAGACCGGTTCTCGGTCCGACTGACCCGGCCCACTGATTTGGGTCAACTGGACCGGGCAGAACCGGTTCACTGGAAAAAAAAAATTTATTTCAGATTTCTAAAATTAAACTTAAAACAAATTGATTTTAATTTTTGGAAAATTATTTTCAATTAATCCCAATTAGATAATTGAGTCAACAATCATCTATTTTAGTAAATAGGTGTTAGATTAATTAATTAGTTTAAATTGTTAAATTGATTTCAATTAATAGAACACATATAATATTGATTATAGTTCAACTTAATTAGTAGTACCTCAACATTATTTGAATGATTTATGCTAGTTGATGTTCTATAATTATTTTGAATAACCCGATAATTAATTATGTAGTTAGGTCGTATGTTCCTCTTAGGACAATATGCGTTTCCATATACCTTTAGAGAACATAGATGTAGGAATCACATAGACCAATCCGAACCTTCTGATGTGATAAAACTTTTAATAAAAATCCCTCATTCTTAATCTAATTAAGAATCATTTCAAGCTATAAAGAAATACTCAATCTGTTGAGTTATTTCTTTCCTTCTGCCAACGGTTGGATTATGTGTAGCCCTTTACTGTAGTGCAGTAAGCCGTGTTAGCGGGGAGTGCTATGGTAAAGTAAGCTGTAATTCAATTGACATAGCGATGAAGGTAGCCATAGAAAAGGGTTATGCTAGATTAACGTGGTCGGCTAGATTAACTAGGGACTGCATTAGTTTGGCATAATCAAGTTCTATGAGCATCTTTGATTGGTAGGTTAGACTTGACACACGGCGATTTTGATATTCGCGAGATTAACTTAGGTCATTATCAAGTGTGAGGAAAATTAATTTAGGGTCATATTGTGGATATGATTGATTGCGATCTACCTTTGGGCAAATATAATCGGGCTAGATTAACTAGGGGTTATATTTGTCTATTGGACCTAAAGCCCATTAAGAAAAATCAGTTTTCTCGTTTATCTACTAGAGGGAAGTAGAACTCGATAAAATTAGTGGGAGAATAATTAAATAACATAAGACCAAACATTTAATTGTAACAATCATTTAACGTGAATCTCTAATAATCCTCTTCTCTATACCTCTCAGATAATCATGTCTAAGAATCCCATAATGTCAATCCTCGACAATAAACTCAATGGCCCTAATTACCTAGATTGGTTGCGTAGTCTTAAGCTTGTGTTAACCGTTGAGGGGCGTCTCTATGTTTTGAACGAGAGACTTCCCGCCACTATACCTGCCACAACGACTGATGCTGAAGATGAAACTTATGAAGCATGGAAGAAAGATGACACACATGCTAGGTGCTATATGATAGCCGCCATGGAGCCCGCGCTTGCGAGGAAATATGAGTTCACATGCATGCCTTCGATATAAAAACTCATCTCGATAGCATGTATAGTGAGAATATTAGGGCATCGAGGTACGCTGCTACAAAGGAGTTGATCACGGCTAGACTACGCGAATGGACTTCGGTCCACGAGCATTGTCTCAAAATGATCACTCTCCTTGAAAAGCTAGTGAATCTCGATGTCACCCTCCCGGCCGAGCTCTCGTTGGATTTGATCCTGTTGTCTCTTCCTAGTTCCTATGAATCGTTCATAGTGAACTTCAACATGAACAAACTAGATCCTCCCTTGGATGAGTTAATGAACATGTTGGTCAGTTTCGAGTCCACTATTAAGAAACAGAAGTCTGTTCTCATTGCTGCTACTTCTGGAAAGAAGAGTTCTTCCCAAAAGAAGAGAAAGGAAAGAGTTCCCTTCCCAAACAGCAAGTTCGAAGTGGGTGAAGGTAGTGGGGGCCCCAAGGCAATGGTCAGCAAGCAAGTTGATGATGCTTGCCATCATTGTGGAAAGAATGGATATTGGCGCCGTAACTGCAAGGCTTACCTAAAGCAGAAAAGTTCTGAAAAGGGTATGTATTTCATTGACGTAAATTTGTCTGTCAATTCTTCTTCTTGGGTATTGGATACGGGCTATGGCTCATATTTGTGCAATGATTTGCAGCTAATGACAAGAAGTCGAAAGCTTAGAGCGGGTGAGACCTACCTAAGGATGGGGAATGGAGCAAGAGTTGCTGCTGAAGCCATTGGCACGATTTACTTAAATGTTTTGGATTCTAGTTTTCCTATTGTTTTGAACGATTGTTTATTTGTTCCGTCCCTCATTAGGAACCTTATTTCTATTCCTGTATTAGATATTGAAGGTTTTACTTTTGTTTTTGGAAATTCGATTTGCATTATACAAAAGAATGAGAATTTGATTTGCAAAGGACGACTATTAAACAACTTGTATGAACTAAATCAAAATGAAATACCTATTAATGTTATATCAGCAAAACGTAAGGAGATAGATCAAAACCCCGCACAACTTTGGCACGGTAGATTAGGTCATGTCTCTTTAAGAAGGATGAACGATTTTGTTAGTGAAGGATTGTTCTCTTTGGAGGACGTGAAATCACTACAAACTTGTGAATCTTGCCTTAAAGGGAAAATGACCAAGTCACCCTACAAAGGGAAAATGGAACGAGCCGAGGGTCTTTTGGATTTGATCCATACAGACGTATGTGGTTCACTAAGTGTTAGTGCGAAGGGTGGATAAGACTACTTCGCTACCTTTACCGACGATTATTCTAGGTATGGGTATGTGGACTTGATGAAGTACAAGTCCGAAACATTTGAAAGGTTCAAAGATTTTAGACACGAAGTACAGAAGCAACTCGGACGAAGTATTAAGAAGCTGCGATCCGATCGTGGTGGTGAATACTTGAGCATCGAGTTCATTGACTATCTAAAAGAGAATGAGATACAATCTCAATGGACTCCACCTGGAACTCCTCAACTCAATGGAGTTTCCGAACGTCGGAATCGAACTTTATTGGATATGGTTCGATCAATGATGGGGTTCACGAACTTACCGGCATACTTGTGGGGTCATGCACTTCGCACTGCCGCGTATTTGCTGAATAGAGTTAACACCAAAGCAGTTAAATTCACACCTTATGAACTTTGGCATTCCCGGAAACCGAACTACAAACATATTAGGATATGGGGTTGTTCCGCTTATGTGAAGCGATTAGTGGGAGATAAGTTGGATAGTAAATACGACTTGTGCTATTTTGTGGGGTATCCCGAAGACTCAATGGGATACGAATTCTATTATGTCAAGGAAGCAAAGACGTTTGTTTCGAGAAATGCCACCTTTTTGGAAAGGGAGTTTCTATCCAATAGAAAAGGCAGCATGATAGAACTTGAAGTAGTTCAAGAACCACAAAGTGAAGTTCAAACGCAAGAACAAGTAATCGGACCAATACAACAAACCACTAATATACCTCCTGAACCTACGGTACGTAGATCCGAAAGAGTTCGGAAAATGCCGGATAGGTTATTCCTCCTCGAAAATGATGAAGATCATATTGATCTTGGACAAGATCCAAGAACATACAATGAGGCCGTATCGGATGCGGACATGGGACATTGGCTAACTGCCATGAAATCCGAGATGGACTCCATGTACTCCAACAAGGTATGGGCCTTGGTAGATCCACCTAAGGGAATTGTTCCTATAGGTTGTAAGTGGATCTATAAGAAGAAAATTGGAGTGGATGGAAAGGTATCGACCTATAAAGCTAGATTGGTAGCGAAAGGATACACTCAAAGGCAAGGTGTTGACTATGAGGAAACCTTTTCGCCAGTCGCGATGCTGAAGTCCATTAGGATTTTGCTGGCCATAGCTGAGTGGTATGACTACGAGATATGGCAAATGGATGTGAAGACCGTCTTCCTTAATGGAGACATTGAGGAAGAAATTTACATGGCGCAGCCGGAAGGTTTCATATCTTCTGGAAGTGAGCAAAAGGTTTGCAAGCTCCAGCGATCCATTTATGGATTGAAACAAGCATCCCGAAGTTGGAACATTAGATTCGACTCAACTATCAAAGAGTTTGATTTTGAGAAGAATCCGGAGGAACCTTGTGTATACAAGAAGGTTAGTGGGAGGGCAGTAATATTTTTAGTGCTTAACGTTGATGACATTCTGCTCATTGGGAATGACGTAGGGATGTTGCAACAAACGAAAGCATGGTTGTCCACACGTTTCTCAATGAATGATTTGGGAGAAGCATCTTATGTATTAGGAATACACATCTATAGAGATAGAGCAAGAAAGATGCTTGGCTTATCCCAAAGCCTGTACATAGACACCGTTATGAAACTGTTTAGCATGGAAGAATCGAAGAAAGGATTCTTGCCAATGTCCCATGGGGTTCGTCTCTCGAAATCTATGTGTCCGCAAACACCTAGTGAAGTCTAGGAGATGAAAAGGACGCCCTATGCTTCTGCCATATGAAGCATAATGTATGGCATGCTGTGTACGAGACCCTATTTTGCGTATGCTGTGAGTGTCACAAGCAGATATCAGTCTAACCCCGGCCCGGCTCACTGGAAAGCCGTGAAAGATATCCTCAAGTACTTACGAAGGACTAAGGATATATTTTTGGTTTATGGGGGTACCGAGTTGAAATTAGAGGGTTTTACCGACTCTAGTTTTCAATCGGATGTGGACGACTCAAAGTCAAATTCGGGATTTATATTCACGCTTAATGGTGGTGCCGTGTGTTGGAAGAGTTCCAAGCAGAGCACGACGGCTGATTCCACTACCGAAGCGGAATACATTACAGCATCCGAAGCTGCAAAAGAAGGGACTTGGATAAGGAAGTTCATCCAAGAGTTGGGTGTCATTCCTAATGCTAGTGATCTAGTACCGTTGTACTGTGATAACACCGGAGCCGTGGCGCAAGCTAAGGAGCCGAGATATCATCAGAAGTCGAAGCATATTCTGAGAAAGTATCATGTGATCCGAGAGATCATTGATAGAGGTGAAGTAAAAGTAGAACGAGTCACCTCGGAAGAGAACGTTGCAGACCCCTTCACGAAGCCTTTACCAAGATCGGTCCACGAGAAACATCGAGAGTCAATGGGATTACGATTCATGGGTAGTTGGCTTTAGGTCAAGTGGGAGATTGTTAGAGTAGGTGACCAAAAAGCCAACATGTGGCTGTGGTCTTTCGTATTTATTATTGTAATAAACGAACCTTTATTCTTATTAATGATAAAACACCTTGGCATTCTATATCTTTGTCCCTTTGTCACAAGCATAGATATAGTCCTTACAATTATTACAAGTACTAGTAATTGATCGTTAGGATCGTGAGATATTTACTTAAGTATTATAACTGTTAAAACGTGTTCCTAGTCGAAAGGTTACGCCACCAATGAGGATATCGGCCTTTCCCATTAAGAGACTAGCACTTAGTGTATGTGTACTGCATCTCATCAGTAAACGGTATTGTGATATCGGCATGCATAACTGGGTGCCCGTAAGTTGACGAGTTCACTGAACTCCCTCACCCTAGAAATCTCTAAGTGGTTCCCAATAATCGAGTAGAGATATCTATGATATAGTTGTACACCATTAGTCCTTATGACATAGACATCACCGTGACTTCACTAGAGGACCAGCTGTATCGTGACCTGTCCCTGAGTTCCACCGAGGACCATCCCAAGGGCCAGTGTTCGTGAAGTTCGAAATCTAGTGGGAGGTCTGTGCATTGTAGTCGGGGATTCGATCGCTAGAAAAGTCTTGGATGTCCTGTGTGTTCTGAAAGTTTGTAATCATTCTAAGTCTCTGGCCAGAGCTGACTAAGTGATGATTAGAGAATTCGATTTTCTAAGTCATGCACGTGACGATTTTAACACTTAGAACGATTGCACCGTCATTGAACAAATAAAGAGGTCTCGACGAACCAATGCCTCTAGTTCAATCGGGACATATGAATCGAAGGGACCGTACTGTACGTTAACTATATCTGAAGGTTCTTGCAGGCACTTCATTTGTATCTAGGGAATCATGACGCGTAGTTGCTAGACGCCAATCTTGATTCGTTGGGTGATTAAGGTGAAACGAGCTTCATCTTAATCGTAACTCTAAGGGACGAGTTTTGACCACAAAAGGTTGTGGGCCCACGGCTAGCTTACACCTGAACCATCGAGGGTCACACTGCTCGTGCACATGAGATCTTTGAATAAACGGTCAGAGATAAAATGGTTTATCTTTGCATGATTGGAAGTCAATATGATTGGGTCCAACATTCGTAATTTGGAATTATGAATGAGAATAAGAAAAGGAAAAGAATCGGCAAACGTATTAGTGAACTTTCTAAATCGGGAAGTTTCCAAATTTAGAAAGTGCACCGAATTAGGGTTTCCACTTTTGGAAAGTTGGAAATTGATAGTTGGCACTCGTAATGACGAGGACATTATAATGATTCTGAAAATGTAATCGTTACAGTTTTCCGATCATTGAATTGAGAGAGACGAGCAAGTAAAAGAACTAACGAACTTAAGTTGTTGGGCCCGGTCCAACTTAAGCCCGTTAGGGTTTTATGCAAGACACTATAAATACATGATTTATAGGTCTTGCACATAAGACACAAGACCTAACCCTAACCCTAGCCGGTGCCTCTCTCGATCGGCCACCCTCTCCCACGGCCACCACCGCCGTCGCCGTCGCCGTCTTGCCGGAATCGGCCATTCGTTGGCCGATTAGTTCGGTAGTTTTTCCTTCTTTCTTTTCTACCGTTATTTCTAACTATTACGTGTCTAGTGCCACGTGTTTAGTAGATTGAAGTATACGAGGTGAAATCCGAGAGGAGGAAGATCGAAGATTGAAGAATCGAGGAGCATTGCACGAGCCGAAGCCGCACGCATCCCCACGCGCCGCCCGAAGACCGCGCGTGAGTCACACCCGCCGCCGTGGCCCGTCTCGCCGCTGCTGCCACTCCACCGCTGCTGCTCCGGATTGTACGGATTGGTTTCCGTAGCAATCTCGTCTTGCTTAGTGCTCCTACCTCACGCTTCAAGAGGTAAACTCACGAATTCATTGTTCTTGATTCGTTTACGTTTAAATAAAATGTTCATGTTTGTTCTTGTATGATTTTATGTGATTACATGAAATTGTTTTATTTGTTGCGAGCATGTTATTTGATTTAAACGCGAGCATGCTAATTGATATAAATTTGGTTGAATAATTAAACATGTATGTTCTTTTTAATTTCGCTGGAAGCGCAAAGGTACGCAATTAATTGATTTCTATTATCGGGCATGTGTTTATGTGTTTTTAAATTGTTTAAATCGCATAAAATTTTTGTTTTCCGCTGCGTACACGTGCCCGATTCCCAACAATGAGATAGTAGGTAATACACATAACAAGAAGACAAAGAAAAAAAATGACAAAATTAACAGCATCACATATTTGGCTAACGGATGCCAGATAGAAGAGTGAGATTAGGAATATGATAAACACAGGGCCGGCCCTAGGATATTGGGGGCCCTAGGCGAAACCCAAACATGAGGCCCTGGTTTTTTTTTTTTTAATGTAAAATTTATTTTTCTTGCTTTTATACATGCAAATGTATTAATTAGATCTTCCTATTCTAGTTCTTCTAATAAATCTTTTTCTATAGATAAAATAGCTAATTCACTTAATCGTTCTTGTGACATAGTTGAACGTAAATATGTTTTTATTAATTTTAACTTTGAAAAACTCCTTTCAGCCGAAGCAACGGTTACATGTATTGTAAGTATTATTCTATAGCATATACATGTATTAGGATAAGAATCAATAACTTTTATATGATTAAGTACATCAATTGGTTTATCTATTTCGGAAGGTATGACTTTTCTTAACACTTTTAATTCATAATATAAATCCGAACCATCAATATCAGATAATGAGTTATGTTGTAAATAATTTTCAAGATTAATACAACTTTCTTTCAAAGTGTTATCATCTAAAAACTTTAATTTTTTTATATTCAATAAAAATCCAAATGTATTTTGATATTGTTTAAACTGCTCGAATCGAGCTTTAATTGAAGAGATAGCTTGATCTACGATATATAAGAAATATTCTATCCTAAATGATTCTTCGGGTGATAATATAGTATCATTACTTTGAGTTTCATCAAATTGTTTTTTTCTATGCATCACACGTTTTTCTCGAAATAATGGTTCAATTCCCATCTTTAAAGCAATTTCTTTAGTAGCATTAATAGCTAATTCAAACCATTTTCTCTAAATTCCTCTAAAAATGATACAAGACCTTGCAAGTGATCTATAGCGGAGTCAATGTGCATATCTTTATATTGTAAATTTTTGCTAACACAATTAACGGCATGTAATAATTCAAACAAAATATTCATGCTAAGTAAAAATTCAAAATTTTCAATCTCATAAGAGGCTAAGAATTTAGCTTCACTCTTTATTTTAGGATCTAAGGAAGATTCTCCCAAATCAAAGCATCTCTTATTTCGATAGGTTGACTTTGGATGGCTCTAATACTTTCAATATGACTTTCCCACCGTGTTTGTGACAATGGTTTAACTCTTAGTTTCTTTACATTATCCGTCAATATTTTCCATCTTTTTTTGGAACTAGAAAATATAGTATATATACGTTGTATGACTCGAAAGAAAGATATAGCTCTATGACAAGAATTGGCCATGTCACAAATTACTAAATTAAGACTATGGCTACCACAAGGAGTGTAAAATGCTCTAGAATTTATATTTAACAATCTTTTTTGCACACCTTGTTCTTTACCTTTCATGTTTGAACCATTATCATATCCTTGACCCCTCACATTATCAATATCAAGTTCAAGATTTTTTATTACATTTAGAAGTTCATCAAAAATACCTTTTCCCGTTGTATCATTTATTTTTAAAAAATCTATAAAATATTCTTCTATTTGAATTGGATTTATAGATACATTCACACTTCTTAAAATAAGAGACATTTGTTCTTGATGACTTGTATCCGGAGTACAATCAAGTATAATAGAAAAATATTTAGCCATTTTAATTCTCTTAATAATATTATTTTTTAATTCACAAGCTAACATATGCACCAATTCATTTTGTATATTATGCCCGAGGTAGTGAATATGTATTTCCCTATCTTTAATGTGCCTAAGGCATTCTTGCATTATAGGATCGAATTCTGCAATCATTTCAATTAGACATAAAAAATTTCCATTGTTATTGTCATAAATTTTTTCATTTGTCCCAAGAAAAGCCAAATTATTTTTAGCTAAAGTTTTCACAACCGCAATAATTCTTCTATGATCAATTGTTTTATTGCTTCGCAATCTTGTTTCTAAATTCATCCAATCATACATGTTATTAATATGTTCACTAGATGTCTCATGAGTTTTTAATATAGTACTAATATTTTTCCAATCATTAACCCCGCCACCAAAAATTTTACTTGATGTAGTTTTAATGCTAAACAACTTACAACAAAAACAAAATATTTTATCTACACTTTTTGAATATACAAGCCATCTCCTATCATATTTCTCTCGATTAGGTATTTCGAATATAACTTGAAATAGAGAAATGTCTACCATCACGATCTTTTGGAAAATCTATATTAGTAATTCTAATAGGACCTTTTTCCACTAGTAAATCTCGTAATTTTGTATTTATATTGATCCAATTTGCCGGATCAAATTTATCAAGAAAGTTGGCATTTTCTTCAATTACATTAAGATCCGTAGCAATATTTTCATTTGAATTATTAACATTATTTTCATTTTCTTCTCGCATAGGAATTTCATTTTGATCATTAGTAGGATTATCAATTGGAACAACAATTAGATTATCATTTTGAATATTAATAATATTATCATTTTGAACATCATTAGGATTATCGTTTTGGGCATTCATAGGAATTTCATGTTCGTTTATAGCATTTTGATTCCTCCTATTCAGAAATAATCTTTCTATAACTCCTCTTTGAGAGTCATCATCTTTCTTTAGTTTTCCTTGTCTTTTTCTTTTTTGACAACCAGACATGTAATGTCTACCACTCGACATAATAAAGCAAACGGAGATTAGCAATCCTAAGAAAGTAGAAACAATAGAACCTGGAAATTGCAAGTTTTTTTCTTTTTATTTGCGGAAATTCTGGAAATTGCACGTTCGAAGCCCAGTAGCCAACAAAATAAAATCTGAATAATTACCTGCAAAAAAAGTAGAAACAAGAAAGATATACTTAAAGAAAAATGATAAGGAAAAAAAATAAAAGAAATCGTCAAACAAAAAGAAAAGAAAAAAAATCTTGAGATTTTGTTGTGTGATTCACGTTG
>NW_012194409.1:133114-154986 GCF_000504015.1 Erythranthe guttata
ACCGGAATGACATAAGTATTAAAATTTCGAAACTTCGCTGAAAATTTCATAATTTGCTAAAAATAAAAACATCCACGTCGATAAAAATAACTACTAAATTTCAATTCAAAAAATAAATAAAAATAAACCACATCATAATATCCAATAAAACTTCTAGCAAAAATTAAATAAACTCTTTGGCTTTGTTCAAGAAATAATAAACGTAAAACTAGGGTTTTACATAAAATAAACTAGGGTTTTTTTAGGTGACATGGCCCATAAAGAATAAATACAACGAAATAATGTAAAATAAGTATATATATATATATATATATATATATATATATATATATATATATATATATATATATATATATATATATATATATATATATATATATATATATATATATATATATATTTATTTTTGTGTAAAAAAAAAAAAAAAAAAAAAAATATATATATATATATATATATATATATATATATATATATATATATATAGAGAGAGAGATATATTTTTTTTTTATGTGTATATGTATGTGTGTGAGTGAGTTATTTTTATATATTTTTATATATATATATATATATATATATATGTATATATAATTATATATAATATAATATATATATATATATATATATATATATATATATATATATATATATATATATATATATATATATATATATATATATATATATATATATATATATATATATATATATATATATATATATATATATATATATATATATATATATATATATATATATATATATGGGGCCCCCTAAAATTGGGGGCCCTAGGCAATTACCTCATTTGCCTATTGGTAAACCCGGGTCTGGATAAACATCATAAATAGAAAATTTTGGTGTGACTACGGAACCAACACCAGCTAAAAGCATAAGAGTGCCATCAACGCGCAATCATGACATAAGTAGATGACATATAACAAACAAAAGTAAAAAACCAAGAATTTAGAGACATATGGTTTGAAGCTTCATAGTCTAGAATTCACTGTTGAGATCACATACCTGATGAATTTGAAGGTGACTGACCTATGACATACATACCTCGAGTTTTCATAAATAGAAACTTCTAAAATTTCTCAAACATAGTACTTTGATCAAAATTCGATGAATCTACCATTATAGTGTAACATTATATCATAATAATTCTTTAGCAATAGTAATATAATAATAAACCTTTTTTAAAAAAAATTGAAGAATTAACTTTTTTTTTTTAAACAATTGAAGAATATTTTTTAACACTTAAAAAATACATAATATATATAGGTATTCTATGTGTACATATATTATACAAAGAGCCCTCAACCTCATTGGGCCCTGGGCGTGAGCCCTGCTCGCCCTACACCAGGGCCAACCCTGCTACTTGCACTTGTAGTTGTAGTTCATCCAAATTATATAATCTCTCATTTCTATAGCTTGTATGAGTAAGCTTGTGAGATTGTAGGTCATACACTAATAAGAAGACAGAAAAAAAAAATGACAAAGTTATCAACATCACATATTTGGCTAACGGATGCCAGATTAAAGAGTAAGATTAGGAATATGATAAACATCATAAATAGACAATTTTGGTGTGACAACAAAACCAACACCAGCTAAGAGCATAAGAGTACCATCAACGCGCAATCATGACAGAAATAGATGACAAAGGACAGACAAAAATAAAAAAAAACCAAGAATTTAGAGACATATGGTCTCAAGTAGACATGGCCACGGGGCGGGTCGGGTCTGACTTTTAGAGGACCCAAAATCGACCCGTGGGGAGGCGGGTCTGGGTCGGGTCCGGGTCCAAACCATTTTTTTTTCTTTCAAATAAATACAAGAAAGAAAAACAACACTCAAATAGAAACTTGAAAAACTTGAGATTAACTTTAAATTCAAAATTACATAAAAAAAATAAAAAATCAAAATTCAATTTTTTTTTGAAATTAAATCATAATTTTAATTTTTTCAAAATTAAATATATGTGCATTTGTTATTAGTGGAGATTTTTAATATCAATAGTAGTGTAATTTATTAAACATTAGTTATACAATTATTATAATCATTTTACAGTGTTATTTATATTTATATATTTATAGTTAAATTATTATAATAAGGAATATATATAGCATAAACAAAAAGTGTAAAATGACTATAATAAATAATGTTAAATATATTATTAATTATCATATTCATTATTATTAAATAATTTTAATTAAATTATTAACAAATATAATATGATAAAAAAATAAAATGAATTGAAAGAACTTGAGCTTAATCCATTTAAATCTTACGATTCGATTCTAATATTTGAATAAAATGTAAATGTAAAAAAAATGATTAATCATATGATATTCGATTCGCTATATTTTTTTAAAAGTTTCTTATATTGCATTTGTTGATAAATTAATTAAAATTATTTGATAATAATTAATATGAAAATTAATAATTTATTTAACATATTTATATGTCATTTAAATCATTTTACACAGGTGTTTTATATATATTTATTGTCTACCTTTAATCTAACAAGTTCGGTGGTCAAGTGGTAAGAATTACTCATTGTTTCCACTCTTAGTTCGAACCCCCTCCTGTCCATTTTTTGGACAAAAATGTTGTTTAACACCCGGGTCCTCGGGCTGGGTCCAACGGGTAGGGTCCTGAAATTGGGGACTCGAAACCGACCCATACATTGGCGGGCCGGTTCCGGGTCAACGTTCAACGGGCGGGGCGGGGCAGTCGTCGGGTCGGGGTCCGGGCCGGGTCTGGAAGCTCCATAGTCTAGAAAGAAGAAGACGAAGTGACATACATACCTCAAAACTACATTGAGAGAAACTTCAAAAATTTCTCAAACATAATACTTAGACCAAAATTCGATGAAATACTATCGTTATAGTATTACATTATAACATAATAATTCTTTAACAAGAACAATATTTTTTTTTATTATTATTTTAGTTCTTTCATATGAATCCAAATTACAACTTACCTCAAATGCGCAGAATCCACGAACTCTAAGCACCATTTCATACCTCTTAACACATTTATTTGAATTTAAATTATGAAAGACTTTAAGATCATGCATTTTGGAAAAAAGAAAAATAAAAATGCAAAAGAAAATAAATTATGAGTTATTTGAAATTCCTCTTCTATTAAATATTTTAATTCTTAAGAAAAGCAGTGATGAAAATGATGTTCTGTAAAATCGTTTTCTTTTGTTTTGTTTGCTTTTTTAGGAAAACAAGAAAAATACCAATATGAAAGTGACAATAAATTGTTGATGACTAATCTTTTGTATTCTATCAAGTTAAAATTATATATAAAAATCTAATTAAAAATTCAATTCTTACTTTCATTTTTCCATAAAAATAAAGAAAGTCAAAATACAATTTTAACACAAAATGAGTCAACAAATATATAAAATATATTGAAATGTTAATAAATGTAATAAAACCATAACCCCCAACAAACAATCAGTCACCTCACCACTCAATCTACCAGCCTAGCACAGTCAACATAAAGCCCTTCGTAATTATTATGAATGCGTTTGAAAGGAAAAGCCCTTGAACACAAGAGTAGAGGGACCTTTTATATTTAATGATTTAGTTGGACGAAGATTGAGACTTTGGATGTTTCATATTACATGATGATAAAGTATATATGTACATTTATTAGCATTCATTTAAGTTACGAGTCGAGCATTCAGACAATCGTTTCAATATAATTTAGTTGTATTTTAGTTAAGATTCCATTTAAGTTACTAATGCAATGGCTGCAAATTGTAACAAAAAGAAAAAAGAAAACACTACGACTTGAAAAATTTCTCAAAATCCCTTTTTCTTCCTACAAGAAATTTCCAATTTAGATTTCAAGAGAGGACTTGTTGTGCTCCTTGTAGTTTGGGACTTTCAAGCGGCGACGACGATGGTGGTTACGGTGGTAGATGTGGTGGTGCCGCTCTTATATTGACGGGAGTAGGGATACGTAATCTTTTCTTGAAATTCGTTAGCGGAGGAGCTAGGATCAATATTCTTGATCGAAACTTCCACTGAAAACTCACAAGTCAAAGTCGATGGATCGAATGCGTAGAGATTTGTGGAAGAAAGAGATTTATTTTTCACGTATACGTACAATCACGTTATTGTTTAGGGGTGTTTGCATCATACATTTAAAAATTGATGACTTAAATTTCTTTAATTAATATGGTCAAACAACCTATATCATATTATTCTATCTAGCCAATTCCCCTTATTAAAATAAAATAAAATTTAGAGACCTAAGAATACATTGTTCATACTCCATACCTCAATTGAAAAAAAAATGTAGAAGATTTTTGTGTAATTAAATAATAGGATCTTAAGATATAGGTCCCTTGTCATAAAACTTATTAGAACACAAGTTCAACTAAATATTTGTTTCACGTTCTTCCTAAAATTCATTTCAAAAATGCCTATCACAATTCAAAATCTAAATTAAAATTCAACTTGCATTCATCAATTTTTTAATTTGTATTTAATATTTTAATTTTTCCATTTAACATTCTTTTAATTTTTCTTATTATTATCTTTTACAAAAAACACATATCTTTTTCTTTTTTTTTTTTTCATTTTAGCATTTCTTAAACTATTAAAAAAAATGTATATAATATTGAAAAATACAAAAAAAAAAAAAAACATATGTTTTTATTTTTTAAAATTCAAGTTACATTTTCTTTATCTCTTGTCAACATTGTAGTAGACTATGGTATATTACGGTGTACAATGATATACTATGTACTATGATATGCTACGGTGTACTATGGTCTACTACGGTGTACTACCAAATCCGAGCAGCCAACAACACCCAATCCTCGTCAATCCTAGTATTCAACGCAACAACCACTAAACCCTAGCAGCCACCAGTCGCCGCCGCCGCAATTGTAGTCACCTACTAAGTTTGGGAAAACCAGTTTTGCCATTTTAAACCCAAATCAAGAAAAATCTCTTAAAGAACAAGAAAATCAAATGTGATTAGTCAAAAATATGCTTTCAATAAAATCCCCACCATAACCACAAGCCCCTGTCGCCACCTCGACCACCACAGTCCCCTGTCGCGCCTTGTCCACCACTCCCTCCGCCGCTCCCGCGCTTGCTCCATCCCCCCACCAACTTTGTGCTACTACTGAAGAGAGAGAGAGAGAATATACCAAAAGAAGAAAAATAAATCTGAATTGGAAAAACGTGAATATGTAAATTAGAGAATTTATAGTATAAAGACAACATAAGAATAAAAAAAAATAAGAATGTCACTCATATATTATTTCAAACATTAATTTGGTCAAACAACCTATACCATATTATATTATCTAGCCAATTCCCACTACTAAAAAAAATGATTTTAGAGACCTTAGAAAAAAAATGATTTAGGAGACTTTTTGTGTAATTAAATAAATAATACCAAATATTATATACATAGAGCACTGCACCATCAAAACTCACTGAGTTGTTACCGGGAAGGGACACACACAAATAACTACTTCCGCAACTGTAATAACTACCTTCCCCCAATTTGAGGGCAGTTTCCTTACCGCCCAATTAACCCACCCTTTCATTCCTCAATCAATCCTTCTTGCTTTTCTTGTTATCCAAATCTCAAACCAGAATTTCTTCATCTTTTTTCTGTTCCAGGTTTTTAAATGCTTCCTTCTTCAATATAATTTCAACCCGGCTATATATTTGTTTTTTTTTTCTTCTGAAATTGGGTATCTTGATATGTTCGTACGTAAATCTTGATATTGTTACACGCATATATTTACGTAGGTTCGAAATTGCGGAGTTTGAGTTTCATAATGTGAGTGTAGTTCCCATTTTTTGAACTGGTAACCAATGTAAAAGGTTATACAATGATTCATATGCAGTTATGTGTTTGTTTTAATGCCTCTGAGACGTGTCCTGTTAAGTTTTATGCACTCTCCATTCTGTTACTTGGAGCAACTCTATTTTTATTTAATTCTTTTTTTCATGTGTGAATTTTTATAAGTGAGATTTGTTTTTGTAATTTTTATTTATTAAATTACTGGTTTGAGTTTGAGCTGGATCAAAGCAGTCTTGGATTCTTCGGTTGTGTAATCATGTTTGAGAGTGTAATATGGTGAATGTTTTTTTTATTTTTTTGTCAGATAAAATTTGGGTGCAATTAACTTTTTGAGAGTGGGAGTGGACAACGTAGAACGAATCGATCGAAACATTATCGATGAATTTGACTTTCTTCTCTACTTGTCAAATAATTGATTCTTAAAATTATACCGATTATTACTGGTCCATTATTAGTTTGTGAGATACGAAGATGTTAATGAATTGTCACATAATTCTGAAATTTGTATTGCAGTTTGTGACATGGAGTTAGGCGTGGCGAGTCTGGATTTAAATTCGGAGAACTTTCTGAAGCAGTTTTACATACCTAGCTATATAATCACTTCACAGGCTAAGGCCGAGTGTTTGCCCGACGTACCCGAATGCCCCGTTTTGGTGTTCATCAATTCGACAAGTGGCGGTCAACTAGGTGGCGATCTTCTTATCACGTATCGGTCCTTACTAAACAAAGACCAGGTCAAAATTAGCTAATATTTTAAGGGGTGTAACGATTGCAATTTATTGTAATACAGTAGAACCTCGATAAATTAATAACCTCGCATAAATAATACTTTCTTCCGGTCCCGACTCGGTAAAAACGTATTAAATAATTAGTTCGATAATTTAATATTTTACTAAATTTAATAGAATTTTGTTAGTCCCGACTGTATTAATTTAACGAATTTCTAGCTTAGTGAACTTTGTTAACATGCACTGATGTATCCCACTGATATTTCAGGTTTTTGATTTAAGCGAAGAAGCTCCCGATAGCGTGCTAAGAAGGGTTTTTCTCAATCTCGAAAGGCTCAAGAATAACGGAGATCAATTTGCTCCTAAACTTGAGGAGAAGTTTAGAATAATTGTGAGGAAAAATACGAAAATTTTCGGTGATTCTAATGCATGTGAAATCTTTACTTCTCGGTGAAAAAAGATATAATATACGGTAATGTATAGGTTGCTGGCGGAGATGGTACAGCTGGCTGGATTCTCGGGGTGGTTTCTGATCTGAAATTGTCTCAGCCTCCACCCGTTGCTACTGTACCTTTGGGAACCGGAAATAATCTGCCGTTTGCATTTGGTTGGGTAAGAAAACTTCGCCAATTTTAAAAAATGCTATCTGATAATTTACGATAAACGCATGATGTATAGTTTGTTGAACATGTGTACAGAGAGCTAATCTTAGTTGAAATACATTGTGTTATATATAGTGATCTCGATTCCGTTCAGGGTAAGAGAAATCCTGGCACCGACCGTAATTCGGTTCTCTCGTTCCTGGAACAAGTGCGGAAAGCAAAAGAAATGAGAATAGATAGGTAATTTTTTTATTCAACTCCCGATTTTCGATTTTATTCGTTTCAGTAATAATCTTCATTTTTTCCCTTTTAGTGATCTCGACATGAAAACAATTGCATTTATCTCCATAAAGTTACTTGTGTGAAAGAAAACATCACTCCATTAGAACAATGTTATTAAGAACATGGATTATTTTTCTAATCATCGACCGCGAAAAATACAAAAGGGTAATTTTTATCCGAATTTAAGAAGAAAAAAAATCGGATTTTTCTTCGACTTGTAGTTGGCACATTCTCATGCGAATGAGAGTACCGAAGGAAGGGAGTAACTGTGAGCCGATTGCGCCATTAGAGTTGCCGCATTCATTGCATGCTTTTCATCGGGTTTCCTCAACAGATGATCTCAACGTCGTAAGTCAGAATCATTTTATTTATTTCTCGTGTTAATAATAATAATAATATTGACATTAATTTCAGTGAGAAAAATGATTAATGAGATTCAAAATCTTCGAAATTAATTATTATTCTAACATGTAAGTAAATTGTTTCAGAAAGGTTACGACACATTCCGTGGAGGGTTTTGGAACTACTTCAGCATGGGTAAGTTCGAATTTTTATAAATATGTTTTCCAGAAAATGAAGCTCGTAAACTTTTTTAAAATCTTGTATAAATTTTCCAAATGGTTATTTAGTTTAGTAAAGAGTGTCTCTACCGTGAACATTGCATTGCAATATTCGGAGAAACTAACACGATATTTATTGGCTTCGATTTTCCAATACCAAATTTTAATACGCATATGTTTTTCTTGCCTTCAGGAATGGACGCACAAGTGTCTTATGCATTCCACTCCGAGCGCAAACTTCATCCCGAAAAATTCAATAACCAGCTCATAAATCAGGTCTAATTGAATATGCCATCTAAACCTTTAAAAGTTTCCCTTTTTCCCGAAAAATTATCGCAATTAAGCACTTTTTTTTTCACAGAGTCGGGATTGCGTTTTCCCCATTATGTATGTTGTAAACGAAGATTGTGTCGAGTTTGTTATTGTTAGAGAGATGCTTAATAATCATTGTTTGCCTCGTAGAGTACATACGCAAAGCTTGGATGCACACAAGGATGGTTTTTTGCTTCTCTAGCTCACCCCTCCTCAAAGTAAAGCTTATTCCATATATTTTTGCATGTCTATTTTAAATGTAACTTTTTTTTTTAAATAAATTTATTCGAATGAGATGAAACTAAATAATCTCGGCAGGAATATCGGCCAACTTTGCAAGGTTAAGGTCATGAAAAAGCACGGCGACTGGCATGATCTCCGTATTCCTCACAGGTATATAGAATTGGTTTAAATTTTGATCTGTGGAGGGAAAAATGCGAAAGTTGCGCTAACTAATATAAAATATGTCATTTTTTGATCGACACAGCATCAGGTCAATTGTATGCCTTAACTTGCCGAGCTTTTCTGGTGGACTAAATCCTTGGGGAACTCCAAACACTAATCGACGCCGTTACGTAAGTATTTTTTTTTTCCTTTTTTCTTTTGTTTCCGTATTTTACTCGAGAGAAAATAGAATAACTGAATCAGTTATGTGTTTACTTGGTGCACAGAAAGACCTGACTCCACCTTTCGTAGACGACGGATTAATTGAGGTTGTTGGTTTTAAAGACGCTTGGCATGGACTTGTTTTACTTGCTAAAAACGGACATGGTACCCGTCTTGCTCAGGTTTCTCTCCATTTTTTCCCCCAACACTTTCCATGCATGATTTTGTAAAGGGTAAATTACAAAAAACCCCTGAACTTATGCTAAATTACGAAAAATACCCCACCTATGGTAATTACCAAAATGCCCCTCTGTTGAACGAGCTTTTTAACAGAAAATGTGTGAAGTCTATTATACCCTTCTTTTCACTTGCCTTTCAGCACCTACTCCCCTTTCAACCCGAAACGTCAGGTTTTTTTTGGTAATTACGAATAGGTGAGGTGGTTTTTCGTAATATAGCCTAAGTTCAGGGGGTTTCGTAATTTACCCTTCAGTAAATAACAGACCCCTCCACAGAAACAGACACAAAAACTTCTATAGTTTCTCTGTTGTTTGTTTATTTATTTAATTTTAATTTAATTAACTACACAAAGGCACAACGCATCCGATTTGAGTTCCGCAAAGGTGCGGCCGAGGATACATACATGAGGATCGACGGAGAACCGTGGAGACAGCCACTTCCGGTAGATGACGAGACAGTAGTAGTGGAAATATCAGCACTTGGGCAAGTTAAGATGCTAGCTACGAACGATTGCATATCGAAAAGTGTGTTAGACCCATCGTCGACTCCAATGAATCTTGACGATGATAGTGATAACGAAGAAGATGAGTCTGTCGGGGAAGAATGCAGGAAATTTGGAGCTGCAGATACTTTCAAGATTCCAGACGAGGTCGATATTTCTCAGTTCAGTTAAATTAATTTTTTCGTCCGCCATGTTTTGATTAGTCTCTGCTTTTCTTTTTTATACAAGCGTAGTATATCATCAATCAATTTCGATCTCTTACCTATTCTTTTCTCTTCGATCCCCCATTAATTGTTTTTTTTAAGATGAAATATATTGTGTAGGTTCTTCGACTGTGCTTCCTTTTTCCAGTTGATAGCATAAATGATCATACTTGATCTTTTCTTCTCTCTCTCTCTCTCTCTCTCTCTCTCTCTCTCTCTCTCTCTCTCTCTCTCTCTCTCTCTCTCTCTCTCTCTCTCTCTATATATATATATATATATATATATTTTGTCTTAACGTAACTTATTCATCGATCATTTTGAAACTACAAAGTGCAAAAAAAAAAAAATACATTTCATCAACATATTTAAAAATTATAATTTTATCATAAAAATATAAAATAAAAAGAACAAAAAAACCTTACAACCATTTAAAATTTTATTTTGCAGCATGTAAATTTAAAAAACCAAGAAAAAATGAGATTTGCCTTATTAAGTTTTAAATATTCAATTCAAGGTGCATAACGAGTGATTTATTGTGTTTCGAGGGTGTAAAGTGCTATTAGTTTTTTTCAAGGGTGCAAAGAGCCAAAATGCTAAATTTCAATGGTGCAAAATGGGATTAACCAAACGACGGTAAAAAGTGTTCTGAAATCTCATTGATATATCAGATTCTCAGTTTATAAAAACACCACACAACTTTACAAACACAATAAACGTAGAGTATATCACTATGCGTCAACGTTTAATGCATTTATCGACAGGAAATAATGAAATTACATTTCAAAAACAAATTTAATACTGTTCCAAGCTAGTAGTAGTCGATAATCAACATATAATACCACTTAATGGCCTCTATTATAACATCTGCATGAAGCTCTTTTTGTTTTTTTTTTTCTCGTACTCGATTGATTTTCGATGTGTGTTGTTATATATCCTCAATATGATGTTAACAAAAGGCAACATAAAATTGTACATTACCGCCTAGTTGATTTGCACTCCACCGAGCATTTTTGTGACAGCTTCACTAGCTTTCTGAGATGCAGCAGCGGCCCTTTCTGCCATTTTCTTTTTCTCCCTGAAATTTCAAAACATCGAAAAACAAGCTTGAGAAAAACGAGCATAAGCACTTTTCTTAGAGGGTCTTTTAAGCTTTTCTTTTTAGAAATATAAAGCAGTTTAATATAACCGTTTTCTTCGATTATCACCTGTCAACATATTCCTTCAAGAGCTCTTTAGCTTGAACCAGCTTAGAAAGCAGATTGCGGTAAACATCAAGGTCGCGGTCAATACTTTTTTTGTTTATGTTCAGAGCGGCACAAAGCTATCAATTCATCAAAGAATTATATCAGCAAGAAAAAAAAAATGATGGGATTAATAAAAATTATTGAACTGGATAGGTTTACATTGTCCATGGTAATGGTGTAATAACTACTATGGGCTTATCTTACGTTTGGGATTTGTGATTATACAATCTTTGTGATAGTCTAATTATGATTGACTAAAATTTGACGCCGTTTATTTATCATGAGCTTGAAACCTGAACACTGAACTTGTGACGAAGCTTGAATTTTATTGTCTATCAAGCGTAATAAAAAAAATGATATGCAGTTAGTTCTGAGCATGTACTTGGGTTATCTAGATTTAGGGCTGACTCGGTGTGCAGTTCAATCGAAATATATTACACAGAAAAATAATGTTTCAGTTTACGGGTTTCCAAAATATATAGTTCAGAATATGTGAAGCAATAATGGCCATCTCTTATGTCCAAAATCGTGTAAAATCCAAGCTCAAAACATAATATTCTCTCTCATCTAGCTCCGAGAATATGTTTCAGAACACGTGCCTATCATTTTAACCGAAGTAATAATAGTCCACCTTGTGACCTTTTGTTAGATAGAGCCATTTTAAATAGTTATGACAAAGCTGAAATCACAAAAAATGATGTTGTGTTTGTAAAACTAGAGAGGCACGCAATTTCAGCATCACTGTTAATATTTGTATGGACAACCATACTAAGAAATAATTCTGACGAGATTTTACCTTATCCAAAATGGTTGGCTCAGTGGCATTTGCTAACTCGAGCAGACGAAAGAGACCAACAGCAAAGAAACGGCTGTAGCTGAAGTTTCCATTGCTCCCTGCTCTTTCTGCAATGTCCTTTAGTATGCCTTCAACTTCTCCCTCCTTCGATGTAAAATCAACTAAAGAACTAGACGACTGAGCACGCGCCCATTCTTCTAACTTTTGAGCATCAACCCTGCACCATAAAAACATCATTTACATATTAAACTAGACTTTAATAGGAAGGCTTTTTTAAATTTACGCTGGCCATTTGAATCAGAATATGGGCCATAACCCACATGTTATACTAGTCAAAGCTCTCGTTTTTTCTTTTCTTTTTTCTTTTTTTTTGTTTTTTTTTTTTGTTTATGTAAACATACTTATGACATAGGAGTTGACAATATCCTAAATCAAATCCATTTAAGTTAATAGCATAGCTGACATCTTTCCACATGAGCCTAAATAGTTCAAAATTAACATCAAAATGAAAAACGAAGTGTAAGGGGATGAGAACTTTCTAGAAACTATGGGATATCAGATTTTACATATATAGCTAAGGAATGATAAAGTTTCCCATCACATAAAATATAGTTGTATACATCTTCTTCGACATTAGAGTTTAGACTGTTGTATTACGCCATATTTTGAGTGCAAAGTTGAATATAAAACTCTCTCTTAAATATCTTAAATCAAGTTCAATCAGCAACGAAATTATAAACTGTTGCATTCACGGTACGGTTTTAAGGTGTGATGTTCAAGCATCCAAATCCAAGTAAAATTTCTCATCTTCGAAGAAAAAATCATAATTTACAAAAAACCATTCTCCTGACTTTATCTCCACTGACCCTCGTTTCTTTTCGTTTTCTTACAAAAAACGTAAAGCACTAAAGAAGACCCAAACTATTGTAGGAAAATAAAGGACTGTATTTAATTTGAGGTGGTGTTGAAATAATTAACATGAACAAATCGAAAAGTTATGTTGTATTGTAAACAATCTCCCAGAAACCATATCCAAATCTAGAATTGTTATTCTACCTCTTCGAATAAACAAACATCCTACTCCTTCAAGCGTATTCTTTTATTTATTATTTTTCAAAATGCAAATGATTTATTATCGTCTGCGTATATTCGCCTGCTTGGACCCTAATTTCATCAGAAGGAAAATGGAGCAAACAGCCAAACACAAAATAAAATAGTATAAGACCGACCTATATTGAGCAGGATCTTCATTTAAAGCCTCAACATAAGCTTTGAAAATGGCATCTCGATCTTCATCACTTGGGTACCCCTCCATGAGTTTATCGTAAATGGTAACAAAACCGAGAGCAAACACAGGATCGTACCGATATGTCCTCTTGTACCTCACCAAATGCTGTTGTACGATAAGCTCTTGTAATACCGTGTTGTATATACTAGGAATCGGCCTCTTATATGCTTTCAAGAAATTAGACTTTGTCTGAGATACAGTAGGTATATCTGAAGGCAAGGGAATAAATTTCAGAAGCAGTAATGCAAGCAAAAAAGAATTAGCAGACTTGAATAAAAGAGGTATTTTCTAAAAACAGATGCACAGAGTCAATGAAAGTGATACGTATATTAGTAGAATTTCAAATGCTTTCCTTGAAACAGTTAATTTGTTCAAGAACGAGTAGTGGAAATCGTATCTTTTGATTTTTAATCTTGACAAACTGTATTGACATTAGAAAAAATCCGCAAAGTGTAACATACCAGACATAAAAAAGGCAAGAAGAACTCTTGTTGAGCTCGAACACACCCTATAATGTATTAAGAAAATTCACGTCGAGGTATATTTTGAGTAAATAACGAAATTTATCAAGGTATAACAAGTTTAAGTAATGCACAATTTAAGTTCCAAAGATGCCAATTCATTCAATACCAGATTTCAAGAACGCGAATGAAAAAAACAAATCCAGAAATGAAAGAAATCTCCGCGAGCAAAACAAACTGGCTTGGAAGGAAATAAAACAACTTGTTTGACAATGTCTTCTCTTGGGACATTCAAGTTTTAGTATCCGAAGGTTTTACAAAATTTACGAAAATGTCAACGACGAGCAAACCCTTCTGAATGAGTAGCAAAGAATTGAAACTTATTAGGGAGGGTAGGATGAAGGCAAAAGACCTACAAAATCATCCAAGAATTGAAACTTAAGAATCGAAAAGTTATGTCGATGACTTCATAAATCACTTCTGAACGAATATACAAATACATTCCTGCATATCATCTAAAAATAAAATAAGCATCAACAACAACAACAACAACAACAACAACAACAACAACAACAACAACAAAAACAACAACAACAACAACAACAACAAAATAAACAATATTCTCATAAAATCACTAGAATTTTATGTCCAATTCTATCCCACCCAAACATTTAATCGAAAACTTCTAGTTTCGATGATGTAAATTGCTATCACAAGTACATAATTAAGTGAATTTATTATTAAAAAAGTCACAATGTAATCTATGGTATCCACCAAAAGTATACATTGTGGCCATTCTTTTGAATTTAGTAGCAATTATGTAAGCAATAAGAGAAACACTATTGTACGGAGATGAACACAAACTTGCAATAAACACATTCAAAATTAAGAAAACACGAAATCCACAGCAAAATACCTCAACATAAAATAAATAAATAAAAAAAAAAAAACTTGCCTGTAACAGCGGTCATGCAATGAACAACCATGCGAGTCGATCTCGAAGCACGAAAATTGTACGAATCATACGACACAGTACCGCGGAGCTTAAAAGCATCGAAATTTGAAGCCGAATTACTGCGAGCTGTAAATTTCCGGTCAGGGGATTGAACTATTCCGGCGAATGAAACAGAATTGACGGCCGCCATTGCTAAAATTGGACAAATTTCTTCTGGATAAATAAATAATTGAGTTCAGCAGTAAAGAAAATGATTTTCCATTTGTTTTTGGAGAAAAAATGGAGTTGGAAAAATATGAGAGGAGTGGATTTAAGAGATTATCCTGCTTTGTTTTATCGGATTTTTTTTATTTTGGTTTTTAGCAAAGAGCCAATGATATTTTTACACGTATGTCATTTATCTTTTCTGCTTGATGCTGACCTCTCGTTGTTCAGCCTATGTTTTCTTAATTTATATTTTCCAGGGTTTTTTGTAAAATAGAATATAATTTATAAATGTTGAGAAACTAATAAACAATATACAAGAAGTAGAGAATAAAGTAGGGAGAATATGTAATATATTATTCCATATATTCAAGTGTACAAAATACAATACATTGCACCTAATTTATAGGTGTAGAAAAGCTAGTCAAAGGTCATGAGTTACAAGACCTTAATGGTGAATAATGGTGGAAGAATGGGGGTTTAATGGAGAGTGTAATGGTGGTCATCCATAACCTCCAAGAATTCACAATACTCCCCCTTGGATGTCCACCATTTATAGAATATGCCTCGTTAAAACCTTGTTAGGAAAACCCGATGGGACAAAACCTAAACGAAGGAAAAAGAGTACATATCCATCTGAAGCTTGTGAGCGTGACACTGCCTCGTTAAAACCTTGCCAAGAAAAACCCTATGGGACAAAAACTTGGACGAAGGAAAAAGAGTACAGTGTTGGAACTATTGATAACACTCCCCCTGATTTCGACATGAGACATTGGGGTTAGATGATCTTCTGGATTATGTAGTGATTGATCTCCAACGAATGCATTGGCAAACTTGTAATTTGATAGTAATACAGAGAGAAACAAATATATCTTCTTGTGTATCCAACTCTATACAATGGAGCACTATATATAGTACAAGTAAGACCATGAAATAGGGGTGGGCATTCGGGTCGGGTCGGGTTATTCGGGTTATTCGGGTCGGGTTATTCGGGTTTTTTGCAAAAAAAATATTACCCGAACCCGACCCGAGATAACCGGGTACCCGGCAACCGGGTACCCGGTTATTTCGGGTCGGGTTCGGGTTTTGCTATTTTTTTTTTTTTTTTTTTTTTATTTTTTTTTTTTCATTTTTGAAAAATAAATAGTAACTAAATTTACTTAAGATACATATATATATATATATATATATAGACATACAGACATATATGTATATATATACAGACATACGTATATATATATATACAGATTACAGACATACATATATATATATATATACAGAGATACAGACTATACATATATATAGACATATACATACATATACTGCATTACATATACATATACTGATATATATATATATATATATATATATATATAAAAAAAAAAAAAAAAAAAAAAAAAAAAAAAATCAACCGGGTACCCGATCGGGTAACCCGGTAGGATTTCTAATACCCGGACCCGACCCGGTTTGGGAGCACCGGGTACCCGAACCCGGAAAAAACCCGGTTTCATAAAAAATTACCCGATCCGGTCGGGTAATACCCGACCGGGTCGGGTTATACCCGAATAACCCGACCCGAATGCCCACCCCTACCATGAAAGGTCATGAGTTACAAGGAGTTATGGGCATATAATGGTGAGTAAATAGTGGGAGTAGTGGTGGGAGTAATTGTGCTTGATGATGGTAGTAATGGTGGTCATCCACACTTAAGAATTCATAACACTCCCCCTTGGATGTCCACCATATATGGAGTATGCCTCGTTAAAAACCTTGTTAGGAAAACCCAATGGGACAAAACCTTAACAAAGGAGAAAAGAGTACATATCCATTTAAATCTTGAGAGCGTAACACTGCCTCGTTAAAACCTTGACAAGAAAAACCCATTGGGATAAAAACTTGGACGAAGGAAAAAGAGTACAGTGTTGAAATTGTTGATCACGCTCCCCCTGTTTTCAGCATGAGACATTGGAGTAAGATCGCCGACGTATGGATTTGCAACCTCATTATTTGTTTGTCATCAATAACTGTCAAGTCGTCTTTCTTCTTTAACTCTCGAGTACTTTAAAAATCTTCAATAATTCTTCGGCCACCTCCCTTGATATAGCCAAAATCTCCTTGGTGCAATCAGACATTATTATCGTCATATATTAGTGTTGGGAAAATTGGTTAAAAATTGAGTCATGAACAATTTTTATCAATGTTATTGCACGGTCTAATTAAGTATATAAATGAATTTTGGATTAAAACCAATTTTGTGGTGAATGAAAAATTACTAGTCCAAAATATAAGGAAAGTGGGATTTTAAGTTATCCCACATTGGAAAAGTAGAGAAGTACTGAGCTGTATTTATATCAAAATATGGGGACAAAGGGTCACGCCCTTTGGGAATTCGACTTTGTTTGGGAGAAAGGCCTATATGTTATGAGTTTCAAATCGTGCCCACACGCGCGCGCGCGCCGCCGCCGGCCAGCCGACCGGCTCGGCTCGGCTCGGCTCGCTCGTTCGTACGGACGGATCGGATTTGGATTTAGGCTCGAGCCCAAATCACTACATTAATTTTTCGGGCCAAAAACATTAGGTCATGGGCTTATTACTCGAAGCCCATCTCGATTGGTCTGACTGGTCTGAATTGGTGCGGCCGAACCAATGCAAACCATTCAGGCTCAACTCGAAATGGTGCAACTACTCCCAATTGGCTCAAATCGAAATGGTGCAACCATTCAAACAAAAGGTACCTTTTTGCTCCAAAGGACACTACTTTTCAAACCTTATAAATAGACCCTAACATTCCCAGAATTCTTCACTTCAATCCAAATACTAGCCTACAGCATATTAAGCCTTCCCTTTACAGATTCTCTCGAAAAGTTCTACACAAAGTACAACTCGTCGTACTTGGGATTTGGAGTGCTCCTATTCCAAGTTTTGCCGTTGTATCTTGGGAGACGATTTCCATTTAATCCGTTAGCACCATTGCGGGGAAATTTCGTCTTAAGGACAGAGACAACTCGCCTCGGCAAAATTCTCGTTCATAGCAGATTTCCAACAATCTTAAGACGAAATCTTACTTTCAATCTGCAAAATGGCCGAAGAAGACAACAACAACAACAACAACCCGGAAAACCAACATGTTGATCCACCAAACCAAGGAGTGCAGCCGCCAAATGTTCCTGTTCCTTCCCCAAACGGTGTTGTTCCACCTCCGGCTCTTCCACCAACGTTTCGTCCCGCCCCATACCCTCCTGTCGTCGCTCATGGTGAAAAACCGGAGAAGTTTAAAGGTATTGATTTCAAACGTTGGCAACAGAAATTGCTCTTTTACCTCACCACTATCAACTTGGTTGTTTTCGTTACGGAAACACCTCCCGCTGTGCCTGATGCCAACGCTACCTTGGAAACGAGAGTTGCGTGGGATGCTTGGTTTCATTCCGACTTCTTGTGTCGGAATCACATCTTGAATGCTCTAGATGATTCACTATACAATGTGTATACTGCGATCAAAACCGCTAAGGAACTGTGGGAGTCCTTAGAAAAGAAGTACAAAACAGAAGATGCCGGGTTGAAGAAATTCATCGTCGGGAAGTTCTTGGACTTCAAAATGGTGGACAGCAAGACTCTTATGAGCCAAGTCCAAGAGTTGCAACTCATCATGCATGATATTCATGCCGAAGGAATGAGACTGAGTGAATCCTTTCAAGTCGCTGCAATGATCGAAAAGCTACCACCGCTTTGGAAGGATTTCAAGAATTATCTCAAGCACAAACGCAAGGAAATGGGGCTTGAAGATCTTATCGTGAGGCTAAGGATTGAAGAAGACAATCGAAAGACCGAGTCCAAAACCGGCAAGCAGCAAATGGAGACTAAAGCACACCTTATGGAACCAAACATGCAGGTTAGCAAGAAAAGAAAGACACAAGGAAGTGCTAGTGGCGGTGGAAATGGAAGCAACAACGGCAAAGGAAAATGGAAGCCAAAGAAGTTCAAGTTCAATGGAACGTGTCACAATTGCGGCAAGCCAAATCACATGGCAAAGGATTGTCGTCAACCCAAGAGGCAAGCTAACATGGTCGAAGATAAAAGTGTTCCCATCGACATGTCCGACCTCAACTTATGTGCCGTAGTCTTTGAAGCTAACTTGGTGGACAATCCCAAGGAATGGTGGCTCGATACGGGCGCAACTCGCCACATATGCTCCAACAAGGAGTCGTTCTCCTCCTACACTCCAATCAATGGTCAAAAGGTGTTCATGGGAAACTCTGCCACCTCGGTTGTTGTAGGCATAGGAAAGGTTGTTTTGAAGCTCACCTCCGGGAAGGAGCTCACTTTGGTTAATGTAATGCACGTTCCGGATATCCGTAAAATTTAATTTCCGGAACGCTGCTCACTAAGGTTGGTTTTAAGTTAGTTCTTGAGGCTGAGAAATTAATTCTCACCAAAAATGGTTGTTTTATAGGGAAATGCTATGTTGATAACGGCCTTGTTAAGATGAATGTAATGACGCTTGTTCACAAGCTTGATGATAATAAAATTACTAATTCTATGTACTTGACAGGGTGTTCTAAATTATGGCATGTTAGACTAGGACATGTGAATTTTAAAACACTCAAAAAGTTAGTAGACTTAGAACTACTACCTCATCTTAAATTCGATTATCAAAAAGGAAAATGTGAAACTTGTGTAGAAGCAAAAATGACTAAATTGTCATTTAATTCTGTTGAAAGAACAACGGAACCTCTAGATTTAATTCACAGTGATATTTGTGATTTAAAATTTGTGCAAACTAGAGGAGGAAAGAAATACTTTATTACGTTTATTGACGATTGCACTAAATATTGTTATGTGTTTTTGCTAAGGAGCAAAGACTAGGCCTTGGAAGCTTTTAAAAGCTATAAAGTTGAAGTGGAAAATCAACTTGGAAGGAAAATCAAAATGATTCGAAGTGATAGAGGTGGAGAATATGGTGCTCCATTTGATGAATTTTGTTCTCAAACCGGCATTATTCATCAAACTACGGCACCTTACTCTCCCCAATCAAATGGTGTTGCTGAACGCAAAAATCGGACTCTTAAAGAAATGATGAATGCAATGTTGATAAATTCGGGTTCACCTCAGAATTTGTGGGGGGAAGCACTCCTCTCGGCAAATCATATTCTTAATAAGATTCCGCACCGAGAAAAGAAAGAAACCCCTTATGAATTATGGAAAGGTCACAAGCCGTCCTATAAATATTTAAAAGTGCGGGGGTGTTTGGTTAAGGTACAAGTACCCAAACCAAAACAAATAAAAATTGGGCCTAAAACTGTTGATTGCATCTTTATTGGCTACGCAAACAACAGTAGTGCATATCGGTGTTTAATACACAAGTCTGATGTTCTTGATATGAATGAAGGCACTATCATTGAATCAAGAAATGTTGAATTTTTTGAGGATAGATTTCCCTATAAAGAAAAATCAGCAACGGGTTCTCACAAAAGAACATATGAAAATGCTAATGATGGGTTTCAAAGTGATGAAGAACCTAGACGAAGTACTAGGGCAAAAATTGCTAAGTCCTTTGGACCGGAATTCCTAACATATACTTTGGAAAATGATCCAAGGACCATAAAAGAGGCCTTATCCACTCCCGAAGCGCCGCTTTGGAAAGAAGCAATCAATAGTGAAATTGATTCGATTATGCAAAATCATACGTGGGTATTGGTTGATTTACCCCCGGGAAATAAACCGTTGGGTTGTAAATGGATTCTCAAAAGAAAGTATAAAGCCGATGGCTCGATTGATAAATACAAGGCAAGGTTAGTAGTCAAAGGATTTAGACAAAAGGAAGGTCTAGATTTCTTTGATACTTATTCGCCCGTAACGAGAATCACATCAATTAGAGTACTTCTAGCAATTGCTGCTTTGCACAATCTAGAAGTTCACCAAATGGACGTAAAGACAGCATTTTTAAATGGTGAATTAGAAGAAGAAATATACATGGAACAACCCGAAGGGTTTGTTGCTCATGGACAAGAGTCCAAAGTATGTAAACTTGTGAAGTCACTTTATGGACTAAAACAAGCTCCCAAGCAATGGCATGAAAAATTTGATAGAACAATACTATCAAACGGGTTTAAAATAAACGAGTGTGATAAATGTGTATACATTAAAAACACACCAAATGAATTTGTGATTATATGTCTCTACGTGGATGACATGTTAATTATGGGTAGTAATCACGAGATAATCGTGAAAACTAAGAAAATGTTATCAACACATTTTGACATGAAAGATATGGGTCTAGCCGATGTAATTTTGGGAGTAAAAATCATCAAAAATGACAATGGACTGGCTCTTACTCAATCGCATTATATTGAGAAAGTACTACGAAAATTTAAAATGTTTGATAGTCCACCTGCTACGACCCCAATCGATTTGAAAATTCACTTAGCCAAAAATCGTGGAGAACCAGTGGATCAATTGAAATATTCTCAAATCATAGGCAGTCTAATGTACGTCATGAACTGCACTCGTCCGGATATTGCTCATTCGGTTAGTAAATTAAGTAGATTTACAAGCAATCCCGGAAATGACCATTGGAATGCATTAACTAGAGTACTTAGATATTTGAAACATACTCTAGATTTTGGTTTGCATTTTACAAGATATCCATCTGTACTAGAAGGATACAGTGATGCGAATTGGATATCCGATACCAAAGATTCTAAATCCACAAGTGGATATGTTTTCACTATAGGTGGAGCTGCTGTGTCATGGAAATCTACAAAGCAAACATGTATAGCTCGATCCACAATGGAATCGGAGTTCATAGCTTTAGATAAAACTGGAGAAGAAGCGGAATGGCTTCGTAATTTCCTAGAAGATATTCCGTGTTGGAATAAACCAGTGCCGGCAATATTGATTCATTGCGATAGTCAATCAGCAATTGGAAGGGCACAAATCAGCATGTATAATGGTAAGTCTAGACACATTCGTCGCCGACATAATACCATAAGGCAATTGATCTCAAATGGAATAATTTCTATAGACGGATCCGTTGACAAGGTTT
>NW_012194409.1:168498-283088 GCF_000504015.1 Erythranthe guttata
ATTAATATTCTTTGAACTTGATATAATATTTTGATACTGTCTTGAAAAAAAATTCACTCCAACCACAAGTAGCAAATAGATTATCAAATTTTAAGCATATGAATAATTATATTTTTAAATGCCACGTGTCAAATAGTGATAGGTTAATTGTGTGGTTATATTTTTGATACCTCATTTTCCAGGGAGTATTTTTACACCTCGGGGTAGTTGAGTATCAAAATAATTCTCCATTTAATGCCTCCATTGGAGAAGGATTTTTTAATTTTAGAGCATCAAAGTAGTAGTTTTTTACGTTGATACCTCATTTATTGCCTCCATTGGAGTTGCTCAAACTATCACTATTTGACACGTGACATTTAAAAATATAATTATTCATATACTTAAAATTTGATAATCTATTTGATACTTGTGGTTGGAGTGAATTTTTTTTCAAAAGTATCAAAGTATTATATGAAGTATCAAATGAATATTTAATGCTCCATTTTGATATCTCCCCATTGGAGTTGCTCTAAGAGATGAAGTATCAAAAAAACTACCCCTTTAATACTTCCATTGAAGAAGAAATTTTGATTGGTCTCAAAATGGTAGTTTTAGCATTTAATACTCCATTTAATTCCCCAATGAAAATGGTAGTATTAAATGATAGTATTAGCATTTAATCTACAGAAAAAACATTTAGAGCTACATATATAATTTTTTGGGTCTATTAGATATAACCCCCTTAAACATTCAAATAATAGGGGTAGACCCAAACTTAAATTTGCCATTTTGATAAAAACCCAAACTTTTCTAAATTACATAATTACCCTCAATCAAATCCCACAAATCCCGTTACTTTACCTTTTGAAATAATATCAAATCTCACCCTATTTTCCCGTTAAAACACTATCACCACAAACCCACTATCAAAAGAATTGCAAAACCTCCCAAAACCAGAAATTTTCACGGCCGTGGATCGGCGATTTTTTTGCACTCCGACCAAGCCTCCGTAGGTACGTCATCGCCACTCGCTGAATCGCTATCATCCATCGATTTGTTGATATGTTTTGGCTAAATCGACTATCACGTTTGTGTAATTGCAGATCTGTTATAATCGCATACCGAATTCGAGCACTAAATCAGTGATATTGCAACAATTGATGGGCATGACATCCACCAGAAGTGATATCGTCGTTGGCCACCGTCGCCGCCGCCGTCACTGCTCCAATCTAGGGTTACTCAAATCTAGGATTACTCAAATCTAGTGTTTTGATAATTCTTCGGCCCATAGTTGATTAACGAGATGCATAGTCGAATTACATCTGTATTAATATACTATCCCATATCATTTAATAGACTATCCCACTGGTATAATTTTACTATGGATCTCGTTAATCGACTATGGGCCGAAGAATCATCAAAACCCTAGATTTGAGAAGTGACGGCGGCGGATTTGTGTTTTAAAATTAATAGACTATCTCATATCTTTTAATAGACTATCCCATGTATCTAATTCGACTATGGGTTTAGTTATTTGACTATTGGGCCGAAGAATCAACAAAATCCTAGATCTGATAAGTGATGGCGACGGATTTGTGTTTTAATATTGTTAGACTATCCCATATCATGTAATAGACTATCTCATTGATCTAATTCGACTATGGATCTCGTTAATCGACTATGGATCCCGTATTATTCAACCACATAGTATATTAATAATTTTAATATAGTACATTTAATCTGCTAAGATAGTATATTACGGTTATAGTAGTGATATGAAATTGTGTTACAAACAATATACCACTGAAATGACAAGAACATTGAGAACAAAACCAACGTAAAGTATTCCAACATAACCAATAAAATAGTACATTAATAATCTCATAACTTCAATCTGGGGTTTTGATAAAATACTTAAAACACATCATAACACAATCAAACCAATATGTCGAGTTAAAAAACTCTAGTACATTAATAATCTCATAATATTATAATAAAATGATAATGGTAGTATCATACGATATTCATAATAGTATATTACTGTATTACAACGGTTTAGCACTTAACCGACGTTACCGAGCCATTACATCGTAAACACCTCTTTATAGCAACCAACCCACCAAACCTCAACAAAATCCGACGAAATTCGCCATCGAAAAAACCTAAAATCATGAAACAAAATTAAAAATGCAGAATACTAAAAAATGATTAAATAGACTGCAAATACATTTGAATGACAATACATTAATATCATCAAAAATAAACTTAAAATGCAAAATCCATACATTAAATTAAAAAAGACTACGAAATATATTTTAATGTACTACCGAGCACACTAAAATCGACTATTGTAAACAAATAAACCAACTATCAATATGGATCAAACTCATGAACTCGACCACAACAGACATTTATTTCGATTATTGCATAAACCAACTACGACGCTCATATAAAACAACTCTGGTCCGACTGCGTGAACCATCCTCTTCTAACTCTGTGAATCCTCTTCCAAACAAACATCATCAGCCAAAAATAACGATGTATATGTGACGACGTAATTTTGTTAAAAAACGTTCTACTTAATAGAATCAAGTATCAACACAACTCTTAAAAATGTCTAATCACGGTACACGACAACCCTGGACATACAGCGAAAATAAAAAACGAAAAAAAAACGCATTCATACCCGCTTAACAACGTACAACAATGAACGCTCAAATCCGATCCTATTTCCACGCCGGTGAAAAAATCTTCAAAGACGATAGAAAAACGATGAAACGCAGGAGAAAATCTTCAACACAGATCGTACACGATTTGATAGAAACGGCCAATAAACTCACGTAAATTTATTCCGTGATTTTAGGCAACGTATGAGCAAATCTCATATCACGTAGTTAAGGAAATAAATACCGTTCAAAAATAAAACAGGGGTATTAAAGGGAAAATATATAATATATTTTGCCAAGTTGGCAAATTTGGGTGTATCTCAAAAAGGGAAAAATTAATTGGATCTACCTCATTAGAAAATATGAACATGGGGTTATCCCTAATAAACCCTATTTTTTTATGTATTAAAATACTAATAATTCGAACACTATGGGAAGGATAATTAGGACAACAACTGAAATAATTCATTTTTTTTTGAAAAGATATACGCTTATTTTTTGGTTAACGAGATTCGAAAGTTATGGGAAGAATAATTAGGGCAACCAAATTAAGAGGGTGTTTGGCTAAACTTATAAGATGTTAAAAGGAGCTTATAACATGTTTTAGAGCTTATAAGCTCTTCCAAAGTGTTTGGTAAAATTTTAAGAAAAGATCTTAATTTTTTCAAAAGTAAGCTGTTGGAGAGCAAATAAGATCTTTTTAAAAAAGTACATCTACCCCCACCTTTTTATTTAAGATCTTATAATGAGTAAAAATATGAAATAAACTCATTATCCAAACACTCTAAAAATTAATCCTAAAAATAAGCTGTAACAACTTATCAGCTCTTAAAACATCTTATCAGATGTAAGAGCTTATCAGCTGTTTAAAATAAGCTTAGCCAAACACCCTCTAAGATTCAAAAATTAAGGGAATGCTAATGATAATTAGTGTAGCCAATTAAATAATTAAAAAATTGAATTAAAAAAAGGTAAGATATGTACAACAATAACTTTAAAGTGTGTGGGAAAGATTGCCCTTAGAATTTATCTGACAACTCTTTTTTTTTTTAAATAAGATTTTTGATTAGCGTAAATGGCAAATAGGCCCATGACAAGGGCATTTAATTAAAAGAGGGACATCCAATTTTTTTGTCTTTCAAATAAATCCAGCACATTCAAACTTATTTGCAAATAAGGAAAATCCTTTTATATATACCAAAATTACCCCCAATTCATTGAAAACCAATTAAACTTCAAGTTCATGATTTAGATCCCAATTTAGCCAAATTTCATCAATTAACCAATTTTAACCCTAATTTTAATTTTGACCCCAATTTTAACCCACCACCACCGGAGACCGCCGGTCGCCGCCATTGACCGCCGGTCTCCGGCGTTGACTTTTTTTTTTTTGAAAAACTTTTTTTTTCCTAATTTTTTTTTCCGACCGGTCCGGCGTAGACTTTTTTTTTTCTTTTTTTATAATTTTGTTTTTTCTTAAAAAAAATATTTTAATTAATATTACTCTCTTGGCTGCTAAATTACTGTCTCCGACAGTTATTTAACTGTCAGAGACAGTAATTTAACTGTTAATTGACTTTTTTTTTTCTTCAAAAATATTTTAATTAATATTACTGTATTCGTTGCTAAATTACTGTCTCCAGCATTTATTTAACTGTCGGAGACAGTAATTTAACTGTTAATTGACTTTTTTATTCTTAAAAAAATATTTTTAATTAATATTACTGTATTCGTTGCTAAATTACTGTCTCCAGCAGTTATTTAACTGTCGGAGGCAGTAATTTAACTGTTAATTGACTTTTTTTATTCTTAAAAAAATATTTTTCATTAATATTATTGTATTCGTTGCTAAATTACTGTCTCCAACAATTATTTAACTGTCGGAGACAAAAATTTAACTGTTAATTGACTTTTTTTTTTTATTTTTTTCTTAAAAAAAATTATTTTAATTAATATTACTGCCTTGGCTGCTAAATTACTGTCTCCAACAGTAATTTAACTGTCTTAGACAATAATATTAATAATATTACTGTTCGGGAAAATAATATTCATAATATTACTGTCCCTGTTTGAGACAATAATTTAGTAGTCAAGACAGTAATATTAATTAATTTTTTTTCTAAGAAAAAAAATTCCAAAAAAAAAAAAGTCTACGCCGGAGACCGGCGGTCAACGGTGGTTGACTCGCCGGAAAAAAATTTCAGGAAAAAAAAGTTTTTCATAAAAAAAAAAAAGTTCAACGCCGGAATCTGGCCGGAAAAAAAACATTCAGAAAAAAAATTATTTTTTGAAAAAAAAAATTTTTGGGGGGTTAATGTGATATATTTGTTTAAATCCAGGGTCAATGTGTAATATTAAGGAAGTTAGAGCATAATGGGTGGAATTGATAAGAATTATATTATGGAGGGTATTTTAGACTAAAGACATAGAGATGACTTTAATTGAGAGAGTGTTTTCTTTGTGGACCAAAATGCATTTAAGTCTCATGTGATGGGCCTTTTTGCCATTTGCCCTCTTGATAATAATAAACTACTATTATCATCTCAAAAAAGATAACCTACTATTAATGATGCACTTAAAACTTGGGATAAATTGTATAAAATAAATGAGTAATTTTCTATAGGACATCCATTGTAAGATTATATAGGTTCTAATTCAAGTTATATGTTATATTTTGCTATTACCCCTATTATTATTTTTGACCGATTCGCCCTTTCAGCAAAGTAGGAAAATTCTCTTCCTAAATATAATTATCCACCAAATCACGTTTTAGGTAAAATTGAAGTGAAAAAATCTCAAATCGTGAAATTAAAACTGCAAAACCTCTCCCACATCTCTTTCAACGCAAACGCTGTTACCCTATCCCCTGAATTCTCAGGTCGATGGAAAGTTTGTAATTTTGCAAACCGCCACAAGAGGGAAAAATCTAATTTCGTCAAAGTGAAACATGCAAAACCTCTCCCCCATTTCGTTCAACCCAAACTTTGTAACCATAGCCCCTTATTGCGGCCGTTCCGTGACTCTGTCTCGTTGTGGTGAGTCAAGGTGAAAAATCGTTCTGGTTACGGAATCCGGAATAGAGGGCACGGTTCCTGTTCCGTTCCGAAGAACCATGGTAGGAAGTAATCTGAGAAAAAACTCTACATGGCAACCGGTTGTGAATAAAGTTAAACGGCGACTAGCCAACTGGAATGTGAAAGGCTTATATCTCGGTGGGGGTATCGTATTAATAAAATCGGTATTGTCTTCCATACCGATTTACTATTTATCCATGTTCAAATTACAAAAGAAAGTGAACCAAGAGCTATAAAAACTTCAAAGATTTTTTTTGTGGGGAGGATCAGAATTTGGTAACAAAATAGCATGGGTAAAGTGGAAGACATTGTGCAAACCTAAAGAGGAAAGGGGCTGGTATTGTGGGACTTGGAAAATTTTAATGTTGCTCTTCTTGCTAAATGGTGTTGGAAATTATTGACAAATGGTGGCTGGAGAATCAGGGATACGGTTTTTTGAGGGATGTTAGAAAATAGTATGAATAGGAAATCATACGAAATTTTGGAAGGACCCGTGGTTTGGGAGAGAGAATTTGAAAACTAAATTCGAAAGGTTGTATGATGTAGTTTTGGATAAAGAAAGATCAATAGCAAATAAAATAGTATGGGAGAGGGGCGAGTGGAGATGGAGCTGGTAATGGAGGAGGGTGTTATTCCAATGGGAAGAGGAATTATTATGCTCATTAACAAATTCTATTATGTGGGTTATTCCTAATTTGAGCGAGTACATGACACATGGAGATAGAAAGGCGATTTTGTAGGCACCAGGATAGGATAAAAATGATTAATCCCGAATTTGGATTTTAGTGATTTTGTGAAGACTTGAAAAAATAATATTTTTGAGTAGAGAAAGTAAAATACAAGTGTTTTGTGGATGAAAAAATTACTTCTCTTTTTGTTTTTCTTGTCTTGCTTACAATAATCTCTAGCACTCCATATTTATAGTGAGGAGTACATTAATCTACTAACAAATTACAAAATAACTCATACACTAACAACTCTTTTAATTCTAATTTAATACTTAGGAAAATCAAAAGACAATTGTCTATATATCTAGACAATAGTGCTTCAAATTCACATTTATTCAATCCTCCACTTATTCCAACATGAATGTCCATTTCTTAACATGAATTCTTCCAATATTGAATTGCCACTAATTCCAATACTGAATTCACATTAATTCAATTTATTCCAACATTGCCTCCCGTAAATTGAATTTTCTTTTGATTCCCAAACCTTCAACATTTTTCAAAAAAACGGGACCTCCAAGTGGCTTCATGAAAATTTCCGCAAGAGAGATAATTAAGCGAATTGTATCAAGTCTTGAAACGGGAGCAAATACCTCATTGAAGTCTTCTCCTTCTTTTTGCTTGTATCCTTTTGCAACAAGTCTCGCCTTGTATTTGTTGATGGAACCATCAAGATTGGTTTTTGTTTTGAACACCCATTTCACACCAATAGGAGATTTGTGTGAAGGTAAAGGTGTGAGCTCCCAAGTTTCATTTTTTTCAATCGCCTTGATCTCTTCTTTCATCGCTTGATTCCACTTTTCTTCTTTTGAGGCTTCTTCAAAAGAGATTGGATCCTCCCCAGCAAAGAATGCAAAGAAAATAGAATTTGTTGCATTCATCTCCTCCGTTTCATCATAGAGTTCTCTCAAACTCCTCGTTTTTCTTGGCGGGGGTGATGGTGAATTTTGTGGAGGCTCATTTTCACCATCATTTGGTTGCATTGATTGAGAATCGCCTTCTTCGTCTCCAAGGGTCGGACAAGTTAATGATTCGGAACTTTTTGAAAAATCATAAGAGAATTTTTCATCAAAACGAACATCCCGACTTATCACAATTTTTTTCGTTTGAGGATTGTAAAGCTTGTAAGCTTTTGACCTCTCACTATACCCAATGAAAATGCATTTTTCGGCTTTATCGTCGAGTTTGGTCCTCATAGCATTTGGAATATGTGAATATGCAAGACAACCAAATGTTTTAAGATGACTAACATTTGGCTTCTTACCATACTACACCTCATTTGGAGTAGAATTCTCCAAGCTCTTCGTCGGTGACCGGTTGATCAAATAAACGGCACAAGCGACCGCTTCAGCCCAAAACTCTGATGGAATATTCTTCTTTTTCAACATACACCGAACCATATCCATGATTGTTCGATTTTTTCGCTCCCCACGCCATTTTGTTGCGGTGTATACCGGGCCGTCAATTCATGTCTAATCCCATGGATTCGACAAAATTCTTCAAATAAAGAAGATAAATATTCTCCACCACGATCACTCCTCAATTTTTTTATTTTGAAACCGGAAAATTTCTCAACTTGGATTTTAAAATCTTTGAAGCATGAAAGAGTTTCGGATTTTTCTTTCACAAAATAAGCCCAAACTTTTCTTGTAAAATCATCAATAAATAACAAGAAATAACGATTACCACCGAGAGAGGAAACTTGAAATGGTCCACAAAGGTCACTATGAATGAGCTTCAATGATGACTTTGATTTCCAATTTGATTTGAAAGGAAATGGCTCTCGGTGTTGCTTCCCCAATTGGCATTCTTCACAAATTTCGTCCATGGCTTTAATGTTCGGCAATCCTTGAACAATTTCCTTGTTTGATAACTCCTTCAAACTTTGGAAATTAAGATGCCCGAACCGGTCATACCACAACTTTGAAACATCGTCCTTCATAGTTAAATGGCAAGAGGCTTCAAAATTATCAAGTTTGATCGGAAAAATATTATTTCCGGTCAAACCGATATTTGCAATGTGTTGATCCTTCTTTTTCAAAACGCAAGTAAAGTCATCGAAAAACATGTTGAAACCTTTCCTCATCAAGTGACCAACACTTAGCAAATTACTTGCCAAGTTAGGTACATAGTAAACCTCGGACATTGTTTCTACTTTTCCGGATTTTGTTTTGAAGACAATTTCTCCAACACCTTCTAATACGTAGGCGTATCCATCTCCAAGCGTAACTGTCCCATGGCTAGCTTCGACGAGATTTGAGAATAATTTTTTATTCCCCGTCATGTGCTTGCTCGCACCACTATCCAAATACCAAGTATTTTCAAAGCTACCGTTAGATGCAATCAATAAAGTCTCCATATTTTCGACTTTATTTTCATGCAAATAACCAACTTCTTGCCTTTTTTTCTGGATATTTTTCCCAACAATCATTGATTTTGTGTCCCGGTTTATGACAATAATGACACTCAACGTAAGGCCTTGTACCTTTATATGATCCTCGTTCTCGGCCTCTTCCTCTTTGAAAATTGTTCGGAAAATATTTCTCCTCCTCTTTCGCCTCTTCATTTGATTTGGCTTGTCCACGGTAATTGTTGTAAGAGTTTCTTCCTCCTCTTATTTGGCCACGACCTCGGCCACGACCACGGAACGAGTCACGGCCTCCCGTGAATATAACTCGGGATTTTAATGCTTGATCCGGAGAAGAAATTTGAGGATATCTTTGAACGATCCTTGCTTCGTGTGCCTCCAATCGTCCTTGTAGACTCTCCAACGCCATTGATGAGAGATCTTGTGACTCTTCGATAGCCACAACAACATGATCAAATTTCACCGGCAAGCTTCGCATAATTTTTTCGACAACCCTTTGGGTTCCCACGACTTCGCCATTTGTCGCCATTTGATTTACAAGAGAGGTGATTCTTGTAAAATATTCAACAATTTTTTCGTTTTCTTTCATCTCCAATTTTTCGAATTCGGCCCTCAAAGATTGCAAACTTCATTTTTCCCGGCATAGGTTGTTTGTAGAATTTCCCATGCCTCCATGGAACTACTCGCCTTGGTTAGTCTTTCATAGACGGGAATTTCAATGGCTTGATATATTTGGAAAAGAGTTTTTCGATCTTTTTGCCTTTCGGTTCTCAAAGTTTGCCTTTGTGCATTCGTCAATTGATCCTCATTTTCGGGAGTCTGAACACCGTCTTCAACAACGCTCCAAATGTCTTGAGATTCAAGACAAAGTTTCATAAGATTACTCCAATAATTGAATTTTTCTCCATTGAAACGAGGTATTTAAGAAGCAAGGTTGGTGGACATTTTTAAGATGGCTCTAATACCAATTTGTAGGCACCAGAATAGGATAAAAATGATTAATCCCGAATTTGGATTTTAGTGATTTTGTGAAGACTTGAAAAAATAATATTTTTTAGTAGAGAAAGTAAAATACAAGTGTTTTGTGGATGAAAAACTTACTTCTCTTTTTGTTTTTCTTGTCTTACTTACAATGATCTCTCGCACTCCATATTTATAGTGAGGAGTACATTAATCTACTAATAAATTACAAAATAACTCATACACTAACAACTCTTTTAATTCTAATTTAATACTTAGGAAAATCAAAAGACAATTGCCTATACATCTAGACAATAGTGCTTCAAATTCACATTTATTCGATCCTCCACTTATTCCAACATGAATGCCCACTTCTTCCAACATGAATGTCCATTTCTTAACATGAATGCCCACTTCTTCCAATATTGAATTGCCACTAATTCCAATACTGAATTCACATTAATTCAATTTATTCCAACAGATTCATCCGGAATCTACACCACGAAATCAGCTTCTTATCAACAGCTCCTTCAAAGTGGTGATTCTATCAATGTAGACAGAACAATTATGAAGAAAACATGGCACAAAGGAATTCCCGACAAGTTTATATCTTTTGGATGACGATTGATTCTCAATAGTCTACCTATAAAGACGAATTTCACAAAAAAACATGTACTTGTCGGACAAGAAAAAAACAATGATCATCTATTCATTTCTTGCATCTTCTCCTACAAAGTTTGGATGGAATATTTTGCACGGTGTTCAAACTGTAATGCTAGAGGATGTAAAGAGGCAATTCGAGATGCGCTTGGGTCTAAGCCAAAAGAAGAACCATAAATTAATCTGGTTGATGTTATGGCATTGCAATAACATGGTCTATTTGGAAAGAGAGGAACTCGAGGATATTTCAAGGAAAATATTTGTCAAGCGAAGCAATGGTAGAATCCATCAAAATCAGAACTTGGTCGTGAATAAAAGCATTGCAACTACATTCATTCTCGTACGACATTTCAGATTGGTTTATCGCCCCACTACAATGCATAAATTTTGCTAATATTCCTGAAAAGTCTTAATGTAGCTAAGACCATCAAATATGTGATCCGGAAAGTGTTTGTTGCTCGCATGGATGTAGCTCAACTGGTTCCGGAGGTGGTAAGTTGGTACAAGGTCCTAGGATCAAATCCTGGCAGCCGCAGTGGGAATTTCAACTCCAAGGAAGGTTGGTTCCTTGTGGGCGGCACCATGTCCGGATCCACCACATTAACGGGCCGTTGAGTTACCATCATTCACATTCCTCCATCAAATACTTGTCGGACCAAGGAATAAGGCCCTGGGGCGACAGATTTCACCTTTTTGGTACATGGAAAGTGTTTGTTTTAATATAATCGTATGTTTTTCCCTCTTGTATATTGGTGCCTGTATAAAAAAAAAAACACAATTCAGTTTACCACGATAATTTTCGTATTAGAAACAATTGACAACGCTCACAACTATGACATGGCAAGTTTGTTAATCTTATCCACCACATGGATATATGTATGTGATAGACTAATTCTGCTCACCTGTTTGTGCAGAAGAAAGACAGGCTATCTATCCCTTTTCTAATCTGAGTGTAATTGAGATTAATTAATTAATTAATTAGTCATTTGCAATCGCAAGTACATATTGAAAAGAAAAACGTTATGTTATCTGGTTAAAGACTTTTTGGCTAATTTGAAATCAAGGGATAAACACAATGCAAATTGCACTATTTTAAAATTGAGCTTGGGATAAGCTCGAATCTTAGTACTGCACAATTTTATTACTACATGTGTGATACATTAATTTTGTTGATTAAGTATGCCCAAATCTCATTAATTAATTAATAACCCTTATCTTAATAAAATTTGACCATTAATTATATATTATCCATCAACTCCAATAGCTTTACCACAAACCCTAGTTGCTTTACTAAGTCTAATGGGATCAAGTTATGTGAACCTTGGAATTTTTTATATTTTTATTTTTAATTTAAAATATATTTTACTTTAATTTCGAACCCAATATATATTTCATCTCAATTTAAGGATTATTCTAGACTCTAGTTCATTCAACTTCTCAACATAATTACATGAACAAAGAAACTGAATAAGGTCAAATCAGTAACACTAAATTGTTCTTACAAGATCATTTTTACTGTACAATGTTGAGGCAAGAAACAGTAGATCAAACCAACAAGGAAGCCAAGTCAGCCGCCATAGCCTGTGTTCACATTAAAGCTGATCAATATGCATTTCATTCTTGTTCACACGTGAGAAGATCCTCCTTTTCTTCAAGAGCTGCTGTTAAAGAGGCAAATGACAAGAACGCCCTCGACCAGCCCGAGTCGTCGCTCCGAATTGTTATGTTCTTGAGCTGTTGGGGACCTAATTAAGTTGATGGACTATCTCAATGTATAATTTATTGTTCGATGAACGTTTGGTTTTTCTGTTTTCGTATATAGGGATAAACATCGTATACAAATCTTCATGTCAAGGAAAATTCAAACCAAATCTATCTTTCAGTTGATTGTGTACGTTAAAACTCTCATCAGTTTTGTTTATCTTTGTTGGTAAAGTTTTTGAATTCCGCCGATTCTGATGCAAATAACTTTGACTATGGAATTTTTTTTTGCATTCAAGTATTATTTGTGTATGCAGTGGCGAGGCCATAATTTTTTTAAGGGGAGCTTAACCACATCAGGGGTTCGGGGGCAGATTCTTCGAAAAAAAATTTGCTAACAAAGAAATTTGATATGAAAATGTGATATGAAATTTGTTTCGCTTTATTTTTAGAAAATAATAACAAAGCGACCCGCGAAAGCTAAATTGCTATAAAAATCGAAGAAACAAAAATATTAAGTCGATTATGACACTTACACAATTGACTTCTAATTAAAATTCATTATGAAAATTAAGATTAGAGAGAAGACGTCAAACGTTAATTGATCGCCGGTGTGCGTTCTATTGCCGACGGGTGTGCGACTATGCGAGAGAACAAAGATTTTTGTTTTTTTCTTTTTTAAAGAACGAGAACGAAGTTATGAAATAGAGGATATGATGAGGACTGGTCAGACGTGAAGAGGGCTTTGAAACAGGAGACAACTTTGAATAAGTAGGCTTAAGTAGAATAAAGATAAGTGGGGTTAAATAATATATATATATATATATATATATATATATATATATATATATATATATATATATATATATATATTAGGGCATATTACAAATAAGCCCATCAATGGATACTTATTCATAAAGAGATCCAGACAAAAATCTCCTTTACCAATAAGTCCACACATGCTCTAGATTTTTGTAAAGGATTAAAATAACCCCTCATACTTTAATATGCTCCAATTTCATCATTAACTTAATTTAACTTCAATTTAAACCCCAAATTTCACAAATTATTCAATTTTGACCCAAAACTTTTTTTTTTCAAAAACTATTTTTACCCCGCCGGATTCCGACGTTGACTTTTCAACTTTTTCTTTTTTTTTTCTTTTTTTTATTTTTTTTCTTTTTTTTTTCTGTAACTTTTTTTTTTTTCCGTTTAAACAGCAATATTGCTGTGATTGACAGTAATATTAACTATATTACTGTTAAACAATGTGAAATTAACTAAACTGTAGTTTATCACAGTAATATTGCAATATTAATCTCTAGCACATTAATATTAACACAACAAAACTCATTATTATTGTGTAATAAAGTAATATTACTATGTTGACCGTTTCAACAAATGTAAACATAATAAAAAAAACCAAAAGAATTAATATTACTGTGAGTGACAGTAATATTACTATAGCAACAGTAATATTACCGTCAACCACAGTAATATTACAATAATAGACAGTAATATTATTACGTTACTCCGTGAATAACTCAAACAAACAAAAAATCCAAACAAAATAATAATATTGATGTGGTTGACAACAATATTACTATAACAACAGTAATATTACCGTCAACCACAGTAATATTATTGTGTTTACAGTAATATTACAATAATAGACAGTAATATTATTACGTTACTCCGTGAATAACTCAAACAAAACAAAAACCCCAAAAAAATAATAATATTGATGTTGTTGACAGTAATATTATTGTGTTTACAGTTATTTTACTGTCAACGACAGTAATATAATTACGTTGACTGGTCAACAAATCAAACAAAATAAAAAAAACAATAAAAAATAAAAAATAATAATATTACATTAATTTACTGTCAACGGCAGCACAATTACATAAATGTAATGTCAACGGCAGTACAATTACGTCAATTAACTATCATTGACAGTATAATTACTTTAATTTACTGTCAGTGACACCACAATTACGGTCAACGTTTAGCGGCGGACGTGGAAAAACAAAACAACCCAAAAAAAAAAACTTAAAAAAACACTAAAAAAGTCAACGCCGGAAACCTGCGAAAAAATCCGGAAGAAAAGAAAAAAAAAGAAAAAAGCAAAAAAAAAAAAAAAAAAAAAAGATTCAACGCCGGAAACCGGCGAAAAAATCCGGAAGAAAGAAAAAAAATAAAAGTTGAAAGTCAACGCCGGAATCCGGCTAAAAATAAAGTTTTGGGTCAAAATTGAGTAATTTGTGAAATTTGGGGTCAAATTGAGATTAAATTAAGTTAAGGATGAAATTGGAGCATATTAAATTATGCTCCAAAAAAAGTCAAAATTGAATTTTTATGGTCAAAATTGGATTTTTGTGGACAAAATTGATAAATTGGTGTTACAATTAAGAATTGGGTATAAATGGTTGAGGGTAATATTGGGATATACATGAATGTTTCCTTTAGTTATAATAAATATTAAAGGGATGATCTTATTGGTGAAAGAGATATGTCCCCTAAACCTAGAATAATAAACATGCTTGGTTTGCGACTTTTGCATAAAAACCCCTATATATTATTAACTAAATAGTAAATAGTCTATAATAATAAATATTTCTAGTATATAAATAGAAATAAATCTATATTACTTAAATAATTCATAATAAATATAATAATAATAGAAAATTAAAAATATATATATAACCAGAGTTTATTATTTATTTTGTAATTTTTTTTTATTTCTTATAAATAATTTTTAATAAAAATATCAAATGATTTCAATAAAAAAATTAAATAATAAAAAAAAATTAAATGAGCTCGAGCTCGCCAAAATTGGCTCGAGCTCGAGCTTGAGCCAAAAAATATTGGCTCGATGAGCTCGAGCTCGAGCTGGCCAAAAGAGACGAGTTCGGCTCGTTCCCACCCTAACAACGCCTCAATAAAAAGTAGGATTTTTTTTTGACAAAACGAGAAGTTAAAAAAAAAATAGGAAAGAAAATTTTTTTTTAGGACTTTTATGCATTAATCTGGAGTTTGGGTGAGCTAAATAAATATATCGATATAATATAATAAAAAAAATTAGGATTTATTTGCATTAATTTGAATTTTGCGTGGGCTAAATAAATATATAGATATGATATAGTGTAAGAAAATTTATTGCCTGATGGTGGACTAGGGGTGTAAATGAGCCGAACCGGTTCAACAAAAGCTCAAACTCGAACTCGAGCTTTCTGACGAGTCCAGCCCAAGCTCATTTTTAGTTGTTCGCGAGCTTTTTCAATTTATTTTTTATTTTTATTTTCAAGATAATTAATATAAATTAAATAAGAAATTCATATAAATGATTAAAAAATAAATTATAGCTCATTTTTTTTTCGATTTTTTTTATTATAATATATAATAATTTATTTTCTAATAATATTAATTTAAAAAAACCACAAAACGGCTCAGACTTGAGCTCAACAAGTCCGACTCGACTTATATATTGGAACTATGGCTGCACTTTGACGATTGATTACTAACCTAGCAGATTGTGGCTCAGACTCCGTTTGCTCTCTCGATTTATAGTTTACAATTAGCTGCAATAAAATTCATAAGAATATGAAGATAGGCAAGGTGAGGCGCGAACTTGGTCGCTGTTTTAAGTCAAATTTCACGATCCCTTCTCTAATGAGGTGCAGAAAAGTTCTGATCGTGTCACCTATGGGATACAACATTCCACCCTATCTTTCTAATGTAACTTCACCGAAACTGCACATTCAAATGAAGCAGAAGCTTACACTCGTTTTTACATATCATTCTTGCAAAGCCACAAACCCATTTTTATAGTATAAGACATGACAATCATAAAATCTCTATGTTTTAATTAATATATAATTAAGGAAAACATAAAGATTTTATGAGGCAAAATAATAGTTTTATAGGTTTCAAAATAGGGATCTAAATAACATCAAGGAATGTGATCAAAGACAATATTTATATTTTATAATAAAATATATATTTTTGTAAAAATACTCCAACATATAATATAGGTTTGTGTATTGTATATGACATATACATCCTTAATTCCTCGAAGCAATAAATATGCACGTGAAACCTCATGGACGGAATCATCTTCGTTCTGACTAACCCCATGGCCACCCTCACCATCCCAATATAATATAATATATATTCTTCTTTGTCTAATTGTGTTTTGCAGAATACTACAAGACGAAATAACAATAAGCATATATCACTAATTATATATATAAAATGAATTAATATGAATATTAATATTAATATAATAGGTCATAGATCAGAGAGAAGCCGTACGTGGAAGATGATAGCTACCCATTGGTTGCATGGAGAGATGACTCACACACCACATTTCAGGCACGTGTCCCCTAGCTACCACGATACCACACGGTAGCTTAATTTACCTTTTTAACCCCTCATCAAAGCTCTATATATTTGCATTCCTGAATGCATATTCTTTCCTCAAATCAAAACATTGGATTAACAAGAAACTTCTCTTTGAATATATTCTCATCAAAACGCACGAAAAAGAAAAAAACAGGTTCTTGAATTAAAAGAAAGAAAAATGAGTTACATGGGAAGACTATGGATGGCAACCAGCGTAGCTTTGGTTAACTGTCATTCCGATCAAGGGGGCCTCAAACTCAAATCCGCTCTCAAATTCCTCGACCATGGCGGCCGCAGCATCCCTGATGTGGCTGAGCTCCGGTGGTGCTCCGCCGTTCTCAACTCCGATCTGAGAGGGTTCCTCGGCGGCGACCAGAAGAAGAAGAAGCAGGCTGCTGATGAGTCCGTCCGCCAAGTCATGTATTTGAACTGTTGGGCTCAGGGCTAATTAATTATTTAATTAATTAACTAATACATATCTCAGCTGCCGGTGGGCGAGGGTCTTTACGTAATTTCACATGTCGTCGAGAGCCAACTTGAATTGGCTGGGCCGAGTTGACTCGCACTCGCTGATTGGGGTGAGCAGCAAAGGCTGATTTGATTTGACATATATTGGTGCTGAAATTGGAATTATAGAAAGATATGGATGGAGTACTCAGAAGTTTTTGTTTGTATTTTTTTCTCTGAGTCGATTCCCAAAAGGGCAAAAATATAGACGGGGCAACAAATGTAATTGTATTTCGATATCCATTCCCAATCTGATTTTTTTTTAATTAATGTGGCGTTTTGTTCTATAATTCTCTTATTGTATAAGGGCTATTAAATTCTTTTTTTTTTTAATTATTGATATATACAATAAATTCAATCGATCAAAACTATCTTATTTATTTGCTCTCACTAATTAGTTTAATAATTTAAAAAACAAAATACGAGAGATTACATGCAAATCCCCTTAAATTATACCGCCGATAAATCCTACCCATAATTCTTCACTTCAATCAAATCACGGTTGGAATCCACTCTGAAATCATAGTTTGCCCTTCATTTTCGGCAAAAGTAAGTAGAATCGAAAACCGCAAGTTTTTGTTTTGTTTAGGAAGCCACTGTTATGCTCTGTAATTTGTATAACAATAAGATGGTTCAAAAATCAGCATCTAAAAGTAAGTAATCAGTGCGATGTGTTTGTGATTTATACGGGTTGGTTGAATACCGTAAGTAATTTAAACGATTGTTCTTAATTTATTGTGCATGTGCTTAACCCCTATGGGTAAACTTTTACAGGAACGAGAAAATCAAACTCATGGCCCGACATTATGGAATTAGATGCTGGTGAGTTTTGAAATCCAATATTGTGGGTGTGCGTGGTTTTTAATGTGCATTCTCGATTTTTTAGTTCTGTGTGATGTTTCTTTCTGTTTGGTGTGTAGTGGTGTTAAGAGTTTGGTAATATACTTTGAAGCAGGTTGTGTGGTTTACTCTAAAATATGTGGTGTTCCATTTCAATAGTAAGGTGGTACGTAGTGTTTGTTAGTATAACAATTGTACTGTGTTTTTTTAGTGTTGTGTTGATGTCTGGTGGTATTCATAGTTATGAAATCCTTTTTTTTTTTCGGGTACCCTTGAAGCGTGGTACTTGACTGATAGCGATAGGCTGTGGTTGGAACCTGTTCATCATACTTGTGGTTCATCCACGTTTTTATAGCTTGAGAAGAGATAGGGGTTGATGTTTACTCATTATAATCATAATCAAGTGTAAACAATTTAAGAATGGTCTTGTGCAATCTAGTCAACCAACCAATCAAATTATCAACTAAATTGTAGTCACCCTCGTGGTCATCATTCCCTGTCTTCCTTTTTGGTGCCATTACTTCCTATAGATTGCCGAATCTTATCCCATTCATTAGCCAATACTAATGCACAATCATGATAATGGCATACATATGTTAATAAATCAAACACATAGGCAAATAAGTAGAGAGTTGACCAAGCTTCCCAGCCAAGGTATATTCATATGCCTTCTTCTGCCTTCAAATTTTTTTTAAACCTCCGCTCTGATACCAAAAAATGTTACAAATACAAGCCTCCCAATCATCACTTTCCATTTGCCCTTGTTGGGAATGGGTGGATAAGTGAAGACTTTGAGTTTTGGCCTTCATTTCACTTGTCTTCTTCAAAAAACGACGAAATCTATTCCCTTAAGCTTCACTTCTTATTTCTTCACTTCCATATTCACATAAGAGAACATCAAACCATAAGCACACATACACGTATAGCTAGAACAAGTTCTTCGCCTTTCTAGCTGAAAATCCTTCGTTTTGAAGTTTGAACTTATCTCTAATCAAGGCCTCTAGCAAACCCTATATGAGACAGATCTTTGCACTTCATACACCACATTGAACTTGAGGTAAGTTGAAGCTTTCATTTGCTCATCATAAGGACCATATTATGTGTGCTTTGATGTGACTCTTGCTACGTGTATATTGCACGATGTTTGAATGATTGATGAGTCGTAGTGATATAAAAGAATATGTTTTGAAAATGGGAGTATTGTACTTGATTGATGGTCGGGTAGGCAATGGACGCGGGAGGGATCGACGGACCCAACACATAGTGGCAAATCCCTGAGATTGAAAGACCAATATGGAACACCCAAAATTAAAGAAATAAGATAGGTTAATACCTGAGGTTGAAAGGCCAGTATGGAAGCCCCGTATTATCTATTTGGCAAGTATGATGAACAGGTTCCGAAAACCACAGCCTATCGATCAGTCAAGTACCACACTTCAAGGGTACCCGAAAAAGAGAATGATTGAAAAGAAAAAAGGATCATGAATGAAGTTATATATGTTATTGTACATATTGATGAATAATGTGTTATGTGATACATTGTTATTACATTAGTTTCAACTTGCTGAGCCATTAGCTCATTAGATTCTTATAATGCAGGTAATAATGTACATGTTTGAAGTTGACCTAGCCAAGAGCGGCCAGACAAAGATTTGTTCATAGGCCATGCTTCGCAGAGGCGGACCCAAGGCATGTGTTGGGGGGGGGCTGCATTTTTTTTACCTTTTTTTTAATATTTTATTTTTTATTTTTTTTTATATTTTGGGTTATTTTGTATTAATTTATACACTTTAGCCCCCCAACACAAAGTTAAAATTTTATACCATTTTACCCCAAAATTGTTTTTAGCCCCCCCACCCAAAACCCCCTGGATCCGCCCGCCCCTGATGCTTCGAGCCATTTTTGTAGTCGAGCTAAAAACTTTGATTTCATTTTGTTAGCCGCTCTATTATGGTTTTGTAAAATGTAATTTTGTAAACGATGAATATGTAAAGATATGTACAGTTTCGAGAAAGTACAAAGATTGATTTCTTTTCAAAGCATATTACGTATTTTTTTTATTAAAACCATAATGTTTAAGTACATACAAAAAGGTTAGCATCCCTAAATTAATGGTGGTGATCCAATTGGATTATGCTGTTGCGTTATGGGGTATTACATCATCACCATCACCGTAGTAATAAAAAACTGTTACCCATGGTAATGGAAGTTTCTTGATATTTTTTTTTTTCTTTAATTGTGACATTTTAATATCTTGAAGACTTCTAACCTCGTTTTCTTCTAAAAGCCACAAACTCAATCGATTACCGGAACTATACATGATAATTGGAAGAAAAACTTCGTAAAAGTGATGTATTGAGCGTAATTTCTACACTCAATACAACCCCAAATTTGGACTTTCGTGTCTTCGAACAAACACGAATATATGTACTAAACACAAATTCAAATTCATGCACAACAAACATAGACTTATAGCCAATTATACATTTTCTGAAATTGCTATCATCAAAACCACTTTCAAAATTTTACAAATTGAACATCAGTGTCAAAAAGTGAAATAATTATTATTGCTTCAAACATTAAACATTGTAAATGACCTCGAAGTACGTTTATACTTGCATAATAACCGTCAACTCTAAAGGTTCGCCAAATTTTCTAATGAAGCTAATATTAGATAACTTCACTTTCGAAATCAAACCAGTCCAATAGCTCGTAAAATTAATGATATACCAAAGCTTTTCTTCTCAAGAGTTAACAAAACAAAAACAAACTCTTGACTATTTAAGGTTTTGTTTTGTTTTTATTTTATTTATTTATTTATTTATTAACTCGTTTATGGAAATGCTATGCGTAGTTTACTGGGCTCTAATTGCTACATGTAACGAGATTTTTTGGCCAATAACTCCCAAACCATTTGGTTTTAGGGCACTTGGTGTTAAACACCTCACATGCCTAATTACTCGAACCAGAAAGACTTTGAACTTAACACTAACCTAGTTGGAATTAATGATTTTTTAATACTAATCATTCTCACAAGTGTAGCAAAAAAATACCACCAGTAAAACAAATTTCAAACTAATTACTAAGTTACTCGCTACTTCGCAAAGAGTCTTACGGTGAGTTCTATAGCTGAAAATGCTATGATATGGCATGCAAATACTGTAAACATCAAACACAACACCTTCATGAGAAACATCATAATAATCACAATTCTCGGCAACGAGTCAGGTCTCGTTTGATAGATTTAAGTACGGATGGATGAATGCTGAATAAATATCTGAATGATCAAGAGTAATGTCTGAATGCTAACTTCCGAACAATTAAGTCCATTTGATAAGTAAGTGTCGCTGGTGTATGAATACTATTATTTCCTTTTGTACCCTTATGAAATGTTGAAACATTATTTGTTAATGAAATTTGATTAGCATATATTAATAAAGACATTTTTTGAATATGATCTACCCAATTAATAAAATATAATATTTTGGTTGACCTTAAACATTTTGATATAAAGTAATATTAAATATTTAGCATAAATCAAGTATAAATTTTAAATTCAAACAACTAATCAAATAATCCTTATAAATAAAAGTAGCAAAAGCATGGAAATGTATTAAAATCGAAATTAACCTAAAAATTAAGTTGCTAAAATGAAGATAATTTTTTTAATAAATTATAATTAGTCCCCCAATGAAAATGAACTTTTACGCTCATTTGATGATTTAAAATGTTATCATATCTAGATAATAATATAAATTTACTGTATTTTTTTTTTTTTTGATGAAGGAACCCGCAGCTAACCATATAAGTTCACTGCGTAAATTTAGCTTGCAAATCATAGAAGAGACGTAAACCACATTAAACATTTTGATATAAATTAATATTAAATATTTATCATAAATCAAGTATAAATTTTAATTTCAAACAACTAATCAAAATAATCATTAGAAATAAAAAGTAGTTAAAGCATGGAAATACGTTAAAATTGAAATTAACCTAAAAATTTAAGTTGCTAAAATGAACATAATTTTTTTAACAAATTATAATGTCCCCCCAATGAAAATGATCTTTTCAGTTCATTTGATGATTTAAAATTTTGTCATATCCGGATAATAATATAAATTTAGTGTTTTTTATTTGGTGATGAAGAAACCCGCAGCCAACCATATAGATGCACTGGGTAAATTTACACTATTGTATAATGGCTTGCAAATCATACGAGAGACGTAAACCACACTAGGCTAACCATGTGTGACAAGCTCCACCCAGCGACCGTTGACAAGGAAATTCGAACTTGGGTCAATTGACACAGACTTGCTCCAACCGCTAGGACAAGTTTACTATGTTAATCCTTGAAAAAATTGTTGACCATATACACTACGAGCTCTTTGGCTTTGATTGATCCAGTGAGCACTCCCAATGTATCGGTTGTTTGGTTGTGTTTTATAATATATGCATTATTTGTGGGTCCCACAAGCAAATCCCACAAGTTTTTGATTCCCTTTCTGTCGTGGCCCACACAATTACTATCATATCTACCGTAACATTTTGTATGCGAAAAACCAAAAAAGCCCAGAGTAGTCTCCAAAATTAAACGTCAACCACATCTTAATACATATTTTTCCCCATTCCATCTTTAGAAACCCTAGCTGGCGAATTTCCGGTGAAGCATCTTCCTTCAATTGAATTCTTCTTCTTGATTTTGTAATGTATCTACTTTTTTTTGTCAACACATCGAACACAGAAATCTTATTTCAATGTGTGCATTGTTTTTTGTTTGTATTTGTTCAGCAGTGGCTCAAGAACGACCAAAGTGAAGGTGGAATTATGGTTTCTCAATTTCGAATCGGTCCAGGTTAGTGATAGATTTCTCCAGTATATCCCACATTTTTCGTGTTTTTGCAATTTTGCTATAATATTGTAGTTGTTTGTGGGTGTTTGTGTATGATTTTTTTTTTTCCTTTTTTTTTTTGCATTTTGGCATCATCTTTTAAGGATCTTGAAACTAATTGTATGGAAATTTTATTGGAGTATACGGAGTGTAAATTATTTGTTAATGGTTTTTATGAAAAATTGTATTCTTGTATTTTTTCCACACTTTTAAACGAATGAAGATCAACAAATTTCCCTTTGTGTGTCATTATTCATGCTGAATCCCACTTGTTTCTAAATGATTTTTTTGAAAACAGCCTTGTCATTTGGATCGATGGATATTACTGGAAAAGAAAAGGTTATTGTTGTACTTAATCAAGTAATAGATGACATTATGCTTGAAATGGTAACTTGTTTTCGGTTTTATTTGTTTGTGAGACGTCGTCGTCTTACCAATTCAGCCCATATTCCGAGATCACATAGTTTGATTGTTAAATCACTTTCTCAATTGGATAATTTAAATGATCTTTTGAGCTTTAATAATGTGACATGTCATCATAATCTTATAATGAATTTGGACACCTTTAAACTTTTTTGTTTCCTTCCTGAAGACCTTGGTGGTCTTCTTCCAACAAGAATGTCCAAATACTCGAACAAGTAGCTGTGTTCTTACAAATCTTTGGTCATCATACCAAAAATGTTGTTGTTCGGTCTTCTTTCAAAAGATCTGGGTTCACTGTTAGCAAACATTTCTATGGGTTTTAGAATTTATTCTTAAACTGCACTATGGCCTCTTTGTTAACCCTCATATTGTTGATGAAAATTGTGATAATGAGAGGTGGAACTTATTTAAGGTACACTCAATTATTGGTGACTATTGTCCTTCAAATTATCATTGTGTTCATCATACAAGTTTATAAAATCCATGTGAACATTTTCCACACGTGATTAGGGTTGTCTCGGTGCACTAGATGGTACTTATGTTGATGTCAGAGTTTCCTTACTTGATAAGCCAATGTATAAGAATTAGTAGGGTGACATATCTATTAATGCACTTGCCTTTTATGATATTAACCTCAATTTTGTATATGTGTTGACCGGGTGGGACGGATCTGCCACGAATTATAGAGTCATTCGTGATGCTGTCACTAGAGCTAACGGTCTAAGGGTGCCCAAGGGTAAGAACCTTAAAAAATCATCTTTTAGAATCCCAAATGAAATACTACGTAATAAAGATGACATGTCAACCTATAGGTACTTGTTGATAACGGCTACACTAATGGGGAAGGTTTTCTGTTACCTTACCGACATGTTAGGTACCATCTGAAAAATTACGCTGTAGGCACACTTGCACCTCAAGACTATCAAGAATATTTCAACATAAAACATGCTAAACCACGTAGCGGGCATTTGAAATTTTAAAGTCCAGACTTAGCATGCTTAGGAGTACCGCATATTACCCAATCAAAGTTCAAAACTGCATTATAATGGGTTGTACTCTAGTTCACAAATTTATAAGGACTACGAATGAATACAACCTTGAGGAGGCCCTTCTTCTTGAATTTGTGACAACCAATGAAAATACTATAAACTGTGTCGAAGTCATATGAAATGTCGAGTCATCCCAACAGTGGACCGACTGGAGAGACAATCTTGCGCATAACATGTATAACGAGTGGCGTAGTAGTAATTCGAAAAACAAAGTTTATGTTTTAAACTATTAATTGTTATGGTTTAGAATATTTTATGAATTTTAATTTTATTGATTTTATTTACCCATCACTTTGTAATGTTGAACTTTTTGTATGTTATTTATTTTATTAAATGGTACTTGTTTTTTATGTGCTTTATAAATGTGTGATTTTTTCATTCATAATAGTTGGAGGAAACTTGTATGTTCCAAAGAAATTCCAATTTGAAAGGGAAATCGGTGTGCACACGAAGGACTTGGACTTTGATAGAAGAATAAATGTTGATTTCTGTTTTGAAAGACATTGTTACGCATGGGTGGAAATGTGATAACGGGTTCAAAACAAGTTATATTCGTACACTCGAGGGTGCGATGTCTGTTTCGTTCCCCGTGACAGATTTGGAGGTGGAGCCCCACATCCATTCCAAAATTCATGTTTGGAAGAAAACTTAGAGTTCATTAAGTTCAATGGTCTCATGTTGTGGTATCGGATGGAATGACTCCTCATATACGATTGATGTGCAAGATGATGAGGCCTGGAATGACTACGTCAAGGTATACGTTAAGTTATTATAAGTTATATAAAGTATGCATTTAATGCCATTTGCTAACATATAAAACACGTTAACATTTTTAGACCTTCCATCTGCACGTATTATGTGCTATAAAGCATGACCTTACTACAAGGACTGACTTTTAATATTTTGCAAAGACCGGGCGCCGGAGAGCATGATGGGCCTTCGTTGAAGCTGTGAATGACTTAATTGGTTCTTCGAAGGGAAAAAAAACCAACAAGTGTTGGTGGTGGAAATTTTTCTTTAGGAGATGCATCGATGGATGGTGACCGTACTTCGTTTGTGCCTATTTACGGAGGAGATAGTACGACTAGCTCAAAAACCAACTGAAAAATGAAGAAGAAAAGGGCCCCGGCCCGTCGATGACATAGACATCCAATTGGATGAGATGATGGCCAAGTTCTTCGACAAAGCCGATGAAAAATCGGAGCACCTGGTGAAAAGGGTTGGTTTCGAGTTTGATGTGTCGAAATCGAGGAAAAAGGTTTTCGATGCCCTTAGCTCATTCAAATACTTGTCTGGCCAGAACAAATTGCATGTGACGAAGGTCCTATGTGAAACGACCAAGGAAATGGACATTTTCTTCAGTGCCAACGACGAACACAAGGGGCTAATGGTGGTAATGATTCTTCAAGGACGTTATTAAATAAATAAAAAATGAAAAACTGTTGGAAGTATTAGTACTTGTTCAATTTTTATTCCTACTTGTTTGTCGCCATTTTTTGATGTAGTATAGGCGGCGCATAACCTCCGAAACTTTATTATTCACTCACTTTTGTGGTAATATTTGGTGAAGTATGTATTGATATATGAACATAGCATATATGTACTAAATTATTTTTGCACGATTCACGCTATTCGTTTTTCATGTACACAATCAGTAGAAAAAAAAAAAAGGTAAATCAATAAAAATATATAGATTCAACAAAATATGATTAATAGACCAATGAACAAACATTGACCAATTTTAAATGCAATGTCATATTAATACAATTTGGAAAGAGAAGTGCTTACAGACATTGAAATATTTTTAATAGCAAACAAAGAATAAGCAACACACATACGAAATATTATAGAGATATATAAATAATGCCAATTGGAAAATTTGAGTTTGGTTTTGTCAAACTTATGTCTTCGGGTTATTCGAACAAACTTAGGTAGTTGTCTTATCCTTTTTTGCATAAGTTCGATTATTACCAGATTTTGGGTTTGGAGTGGGGTGGGGGTCGTATCCCAGCAGCACCACAGTTGAAAGAATTCACATCACTATGAATTGTTTGTTATGAATCCTCTGAGTCAGAGTAGTAACTTAAATAGTCCGAAATGTTAAATTCCTTGCTTTTTTGAGAAGAAGACGAAATATTGACGATAGAAATGTTACCATTTTCAGCTTGTGCAACATGGCCTTGTGGGACGGCCACATCGTTTTCATTGTTCGGTTCACCCTCGCTATCAGACAATAGTACAATAACGTCTAGGCCAGGTTGAGCATACAACACAATATCTTGGAAAAGAACCGATAACTCTTGTCATTTTGATTCGCCGGATGTACGATATTGGTATGCATAATACTTTTGAATCGTGCGCCAGTAATCAAAACTAAGAGATTTTGAATCGTGCGCCAATAATCATGACGTGCCTCATTCTCATAGCACATTAGAAGCATTGCTAAATAATTGGAAGACATCTCTTAAATCGAGCCATGATATCTAATGTATTTTCATCTCGTTATAATATCACGACAATCTATTTAATGAAATACAATAATGTACATAAAATATTTTATAGATATAATATTATTATTTTGCTTTTCTGAATAATATATAATATTATTTTTTTTGCAAGAGGTAAAATTTCCGTATCAGTATTACTTTCTCTTTTTAAAAAATAAAACAATAATATTATATATAGATGATATATTCAACTATCTCTTTTTTAAGATATGATTCATTCAAATCAACTTTATATTTATGTGTTTATCAAGAAAGAACAATTTTTACATTTTAGCACATCTATATAGTTTTTCCATATTATATACATCATAAAATAAGGTAAATTATTTCTTTTATTGTGACTTAACTGTCATGATTAACTATTTCCAAATCAATTCAAATCAAATCAAATCATTTAATTATATAAGCAATGAGTTCGAAATTTTAGATTGTCGTTCACTTTAAAATTCAAATTTTGAATTTTAAAATATTTCAAAAATTACGTAATAATCCATGCTGAAAATGAGTGTGGAACCGATGGATCCGCATGGATGTGTGATTTATGTGATTGGTTATTTACTATGTGTATGTACCAAGTGGCGAATCTAGGATTTACATCAAGGGTGTGCGGAGTTTAATAAAAAGAATATATAAACATGAAAAAATATACAAGACAATAAAAATTGTACATTTCTTACATTGAAACATAAAGTTTCAAAATATCTTTCGACGTGGTCTCATTTCTTGCAAAGAAATCATCACCTCGTCAATATTAACACCGTTCAATATATATTTTTCAATGTACGACACCAAAACATCATTCAACATTTGATCCCCCATTCGATTACGCAGCTCCGACTTAACAATCTTCATCGCAGAGAATATTCTTTCAACTTATGCGGTTGCAAATGGTAAAATTAATGACAACTTCAACAACAAGTACACCCATGGATAAGTCATATTCTTTCTCTTGGCAACCAACTTCTCAGCAAGCTTAGCCTACTAGATCCACCCATATTCGAAAAGTTTTGATTACTTATAACATCCCTGATATAATTCTCAAGTTGATTCTCAAGGGCGATAAGATCATTATCATCAAACTCGTCGGAATAAAATTCAGATAATTTCACCAAAGTCTTTTTATCAAATGCAAAGAACGAATTACTTGAACCAACACATGATATCAAACTAAGTAACTCCGTATTATTTTTGTCAAAACGATCATTCAATTCTGAAAGTTGAAGATCTACCACTGTATAAAGCACATTAACCTGATAATAATTCAAGTTTGTAATTTGCGTACCTTTGCATGATACTCTGTCATCTCTCGAGTAAAGTACAAAATAATCTTCCATATTTGGAATGAGAATGTTATTTTGAAAATAAAATGATGAAGTTTCTTGCAACAAATTATCACACCCACCTTCTCTCGATTCTTGTAGTCGATCTTTGGAACAAATAACAAGTTTCATGGCATTTGCAAGGTCTTGGTCTTTCTTCTGAAATGCTTGTGACAAATCATTTGTGATCTCCAAGATCGATCTCATTAAGTGTAAGACAAAAGCAAACTCGAAACACACAATATTTCGTAAAAGAATTGAGGCTTGTCCACAATGAGCAACATCATCACTGGTATTTTCTAAATGCTCTTGTACACTAACCACCGAAGGAAACAATTTAATCATACTCACGATTGTGAAAATAATAAGAATTCCAACATGTATCTCCGGGCCTTTTTAAAGTGAACTCTTGATTCAAACCGCTACCACTTACAAAATTATCAAAAGAAACCTTTTTCATTAATTTTTCAAACTGTTTCTCCCGAAACAACTTTTGACGTTTACAAGAACCTCCAATAATGTTGGCCAACAATGCAAGAGAACCAAACAAATCGTAAAGTTGCTTATTTTTCTTAGTAATTTGCACAAGAGCTAACTGAAGCTGGTGAGCAAAACAATGAACATAAAAAGTAGACTTGTTTTCTTTCAATATTAAACTCTTCAAACCATTAAACTCTCCTTGCATATTACTAGCTCCATCAAAACCTTGGTCACGCACTCGTGACAAACTCAAACCAAATGTTGCAAGAAGAGACCCAAGAGAAGCTTTCAAACATCGTGAAGTAGTAATTGGAACATGAACAACACCGAGAAATTGTTCAATAATTTTTCCTTCATTGTTTACATAACGTAAAACAACCGTCATTTGTTATTTAATGGAGACATCACGTGCCTCGTCAACTAACAAAGCAAATAAATCATCTCCAATATCATAAATAATAGTCTTCGAGACTAAATGAGCAAACACACTAATGATTTGTTTTTGAATTTCGGGTGCTTTTATTTTATAATTACCTTGGGAGTTATCCAATACAACTTTATTGATTTTACCATTGTCTTCCGCCATAACCCTTATAGGTTCAAAAAAATTACCTTTATTTAGCGTACTCTTTGACTCGTCATGCCCTCGAAATGCAAGTCCTTGCCTTAGCAAATATCTAATGGCCTTCGTTGATGTACGCAACAGGATGTAGTAGTCGCGTTTATATTCCTTAGTTTTGTTCTCAAGAGGAACATCTATTTGACCTTTATTATTTATCAAACCTTGACAAGCCATATGACAATGATGATGAACACTATCACAGTTCCCCTCAGGTTCTCAAACTGTCTTTCTTGTACCAACTTCTATAACCTTCGTTGACAAATTTAGCACCACCCCCCTTGTCACTTTCTCCATCTTTAAATAGATAGCAAAATAAACAATATAACGTATGTTTACGTTCATTATATTCCAACCAACTACCAAACTATTTGTATCAATCTACAACAAATTTGCGTTGATGTGCATATAGAGTAGATTGAGGAAAATTTCAAAGTCGAGGTTGACAAGGACCTTTTTGTAAGTAAGCTCTTCGAACAATTTCAAGCTATTTAGAAGTCTTAGCAAGAACACCAATAGGCAATCTTAATCCCGGATCAGCCTCAATAGCACTCAAGTTAACTTCTACTTACGATTGAGCTTGAATGCCTTGAGCATGTTCTTCTTGAACGCTACCAATAGTTGGCGTTTCTTCTTGGATGCTACTATTAGTCGGCCTTTCTTCTTGGACACTATCATTAGTTGGAGTTACAACATTGACATTATCATTCGAAGTAGATGATTCTCCTGATCGATGCCGTTTAGATTTTATCACAAATTGATCCAGATTCTACAAATAAATATAACGAATAAGAGTTAAAGGTCAATTCATTTAATTTAATTGAATTTAATTAGTGACTTACTGTTATGATTTTATTTACACTAGTACACCAACATGGGTGATATTGGTGGGATCCGGGAACATTCCACATTTATGTGGAAAGTTAAAAAAAATGTAGTTCAATAATGCATTAAAGAATTAATAGTTGCTATGACGTGGAAATTTAGAATATACCACTTCATTAAATAAATGAATGTTTTATCTTTTTCTCGACAAAACTACCTCTCACTCTCTCACATACATAAATACACTATATGAAGGGCCACCACCAAACCTTCCAAGTCCAAGTTTGTCTTTTTCCTCACTTCTCATACATTATACAAGGTTACTGAAACATTTGAGCTTGCTATTTAGTTGACCAAAAAATAAAAAATCTACAAAATTTCAATTACTAAAGTTCAAACCCTTTTTTCCAATATTTAAATCAAACATTGTTGTTGTCGATGTTACTAACCTGTTGTCGTTTGGCCATTAATTGGGGTGGATTAGTGGTGGGCTGGCGGCGATTGGTATTTTTTTCCGGTGCTGGTGGTGTACAATGGACGAACAAAAGATTTTTCTGGTAAAGAAAAAAATGAATGTTCTGCACCTTTACTTCTGTTGTGTGTTGCGTGAGAAATTGTGAGAGGAGAGAGAGTTTTGTAATTTTGACTTTTGGGTAAGATGTAAATTTTTACTTAGTTTCAGATTAGTCCATTGCTCCCTTTTTAATTTAATATATTAAAAGCACTTTAAATTATTATATATAATTTTTTTTTTTAAATTCAAGGGTTTGCAAGTGCACACCCTAGAACCACCATAGATACGCCACTGTATATACCAACCTTTTGCAATTCAAGAGAATCTTAATATTGATGATGCTGAAGGGATGGATAATGACTCCATATGTTGGTTTGTTTCTAAATTTGCGAGATCTATTAGAATTATGTATTAACTCATTTTCGCATTTTTTTTTACAAAATGATCGGTTTTGTTTTGGTTTATTAGGGTTTTTTAGTTTTAATAGCACATTTAAAAAATCATCCCAAGCAAAACGGCCCAACGAACAAATTAAAACTCATAACCACAACTTATGAATCGCGTCAGATTTCGGTAATCCGACGTCGTTTCGACTCATAAAAATATTTTTTTTCAATATATGTCATGTTAATTGAGTAGGTTTGCGAATAAAGAAGTTTGCTCGATATAATATGACACAATATCCTGTCCGCTTTCATTTAAAATAATTTTTTTTTAAATATCTTTGCTTTAATGTAAACACAATATATGTCATATTAATTGAATATTTTTGTGAATAATTATCTTTTCTCCATATAAAATGACACAATATTTTTTTCCCTTTTTATTGTAAATAAAATGTCTTAAAATACATTTGCTTTAAGGTAAATACAATATAGGTCATATTAATTGAATATTTTTGCGAATAAATATATTTTCTCGATATAATATGACACAACATTTTTAATATACATCCATATGTAATCATAAATTACGGAATAGAGCTATATCAATTTAATTTTAATTAATTATGTATTTAATATTAGTCAAAGTAATATGTTGGTATTAATTGAATAAATATTATCAATTTTAATGTAGTTATATTAGTTATATATTCTATTTGTAAATATTCTCTCTCTCTTTGCTGGCTTTTGAGATCCTACACCGGGTGAAATACACCGGGTAGATCTTTACCATTCATATACACACAAACACACACACACCCACATTGGTATGTGTAGATCAACGGTAAAAAATCACCCGGTGTAACCTTCACCGGGTGTAGGATAGATAAAACCCTCTTTGCTTGCATGACCTTGCCACCAAAAGCTTATCTTTTAATTTGTTGATTGAAGCAAAACTTATTATACGAGATGAGGCCCCGATGATGCATATGTTTTGTTTTGAAGCATTGGACATAACCATGCGATCGATTTGAATTCGGAAAAACATTGCGGTAATGTTATCGTTCGTGGTGGAGACTTTAGACATATATTACCTGTTGTACTTAAAGCATTGAGGCAAGACAACGTACATGCTAAGATCAATTCATCACCATTGTGGAGACAATGTCGTGTCATGAGGTTGCACAAAAACATGAGGCTTCAGTCGGACGCATCTTCGTCTAATGAAAATGAAATAAGAAAATTTGCCAAAGGATTCGGAGAATTGGAAATGGAGAAGCTGGAGATTACAATGATTGTGAAGTCTTAGCTGAAATTCCTGAGGACATGTTGGCTCGAGATTCGGAGGATGCTTTTTCAGAGCTACTGCAGTTCGTGTATCCAAATTTGCTGAATAACATTGTCAATCCTGATTTCTTTCAGAGGAGGGCCATTCTGGGACCTACAAAATGAGAGTGTTATATATGTGAATGATGATCTGTCTCCACTAATTGAAGAAGAGGAAAAGGTTTACCTGAACTTTGACGGTCTGTACGTGGACGAAGCAAATTCCGAGATTAATGTAGAAATTTATTCGATCAAGTTTCTCAATACAATATCATGTTCTGGTCTTCCCCCGCATGAGCTGAAACTAAAAAAAGGCCTCATGTCATGCTCATTAAGAACATTGATCAAACGAGAGGTTTGTGCAATGGAACTCGTCTCCAAGTTGAAAGATTGGGCATGCACGTAATTAATTGCAAGGTATTGCCCGGTAAGAATGTTTTGGCGACATGGTATTTATTCCTCGGATGACTTTGGTACCTTCGAATTCCACATTGCCAGTTAATTCCAAAACGACAATATCTGGTGTTTGTATCATTTGCCATGACAATCAACAAAAGTCAAGGCCAAAGTCTCTCGCACGTTGTATTGTACCTTCCAAAGCTTGTTTTTAGTCACGACTAATTGTACGTAGCGTTGTCACGAGTAAAGAGTTGATCTGGAATAAAGATTTTAATTAAGGGCGAATCCGGTGAGTTGTCCAGTGTTACTAAGAACGTCGTGTACATAGAAGTATTCGAAAGAATATAAATGTAAACATTGATAAACATCATTTATCGATAACATGTTCATATTTCTTTATTATTTCAATGTGTACACTCTATGCATGTTCAATTTTATTTGTAGCATGTAATATATCTCCACTCGAACAATCGAGTATTTATTTTTATGTGCTCACATATATATCAGTATTCTTTATCTACGTAATGTCTTCAACTTATATATTGAAAATGATGAAAAATAACAGGTTATTCGTCGTCTGATCCAAGATCTGATTGTTGTTTCGTGGTCTTCTTTAACAACATCCAGATTCATGTGCAAGACTGGTGCATTGCTTTGATTTCAATCTCGGAGTTATTTGCTACATTTCAACATGGATGGTGTTTAGAACATTGTCAGTTTATATTTTATTTTGCAGACTTTTTTGTTCAATTGTATTCTTTACATACTCGACATATTTTTTCTTTGTTGGTTTTCTACATTAACTCATTTTAATTTTTTGAATTAATCCGGGTGCATCTTACGGGTGAGTTACATGTTGTACAATTACTCGGGTGAGTTACTAATTGTACAATTAAGAAGGGTCCAATTTTTTTTAATTTTTTTCTCTTTTTAAGATAAATCCAAAATATTTTTTAATCAATTATAAATAATTCAATTCTCTATTATACCCTCTACCCCTCCACCTAACCCTATATTCGACGTTTTCACTATTTTCTCTTTTTTTCTCCAGAATTCTCCCCTCTTCTCTTATTATAGTCGCTCTATGTTTCCTTCCAACCATAGCTGCCCATCTTGCTTCTCTCTCATTTCCTCGTTTAAAGCCGGCGACGGAGGACCACCACTCAAAATATGCGGTTCCGATAATCATTACCCACTACCACCTCCATCTTCACTCGCCTCAATCACCGCACCTGAGATCCTTGTCTTTGAACTCCGATCGGACGAGCGTCCCATCATCCCCTTCGACGAGTTTTTTTCATCTCCCTATCAATTTCTGGGCAATCATCTCTACATGTTCGGTTTCCAGACTTGGGAATACAGGTAGGTTAACGCGAAATCATCTCTCCTTGTTCTTATATATATTCGAATTTTGTGTTTTCTATGATTAATTAGATGTTTGTGTTTATGTAGTTATTTTCTGGTGGTGATTATATTTTTTCAGTTGGTTTTGGCTAATAATGCGATCGTGAAAATCTAGTATGAAAGAAGCGGAGAATTGATGTGTGGTTTAAACTTCAATTAATAGCATGTTGATATCTTTATATTTTGTTTACATGTTTTTATGTTTCTGCTTAAGTTTTTACAGTTTTAATTTTAAAATTTTATTTTCCAATGTTGTAAAAGATGGATGAACTCCGACATGTTCGTATAACATGCTATTTATCATATTAGAATGTGTTTTGAACAATTTCTAATGATGAGCTTGGGTAATGACATTGCTAGATTAGTTATTTAATATTTGTTACTTTATTCTAATTTAACTACTGTCCAAGATTATGGCATATGTATGAATATGGCACAGGTATGAATAACATTGTATTAATCTTATAGTTGCTAAAGGTTTGCATAACTTACCGGCGTTTACAACTTTTTTATTATTTTTTTATTTTTTGTAAACTTTTTTTTTTTCTAGAAATATTTTTTTTGCCGCCGGCCTCTGGCGTTGACTTTTTTTTGTTCTTTTTGAAAACTTTCTTAAAAAAATATTTTAATTAATATTACTGTTATGGCTGCTAATAACTGTCTCCAACAGTGATTTAATTGTCTGAGACAATACTTTTACTGTATTAATTAATTTATCGTCTTGGCCTGCAATTTTGCTGTCTTCGACCGTAATATTATCGTCTCATGCAATAATATTACTGTTTGGGACAATAATATTAGTAATATTGATGTTCGGGAAAGAATATTCATAATATTACTGTTCGGGACAGTAATATTAGTGTTCGGGATAACAAACAATAATATTACTGTTTAAGACAATAATAATAGTAATATTACTGTTTTAGTATTCAATATTACTATCTTAGACAATAAGTTTGTTGCTAACACAGTTATTTAGAGAGAAAAAAAAGTTAAAAAAAAAAAGGTCAACGGCGGTTGACTTGGCGGAAAATAAATTCAGACAAAAAAAATTAACGTCGGAATATGGCCAGAAAAAAAATTCATGAATTTTTTTCTTCTGAAAAAATAATATATTTTTCAAAAAATTATGAAAATGGGGATTAATGTGATGTACTTGTTCAAATCTAAGGTCAATGTGTAATATTGATGAAGTTAGAGTATAATAGATGGAATTGATAAAATTATATTATAGATGGTATTTTAGACAAAAGACATGAAAATAAATTAATTTACAAGACTATTTTTGTATGAACCTATGTGCATTTAAGTCCCTTATCATGAGTCTATTTGTCCTTCGTCCTATAATTATTGGATCATACTATTTTAATGAAAATACGTACGCATAAATTCAATTTTGGTATTGAAGACTAGCAAAAATATCAAATATAAAGTGTTATATTACATTATGAGCTCAACCAACATAAAATTTAATATAATATATTTATAATGTAATCCTCAAAAAAAATTATAATGTAAAAATAACGGGCAAATTCCGACCAATCCCTGAGGTACGGTCAAATTACGAAAATATTCCTCAGCTGTGTATTATTTTACGAAAAAGTCCCTCCAGTTGATAAATTTAGGGGCGTCCATTCGGTAAAAAACGTACAGAAATTGCGGTACGCCAAAATTTCATACCGTTTAGCGTTTGGTTCGATAAATAACCGATTTTCCAAAATATTATAAACAATATTAGTTTTTTTATTTAATTTTAGTTTAAATACTAATATATATATATATATATATATATATATATATATATATATATATATATATGGTGAACACCTAGATAAATTTGATATTGTAAGGGAACGTGTAAGACAATACATAGTTGATGGATGGTTGTAATTATACAAACAAAAAGATTTTTTTTCGTAATTATACCTTTATCTCTAGGGATTTTCAAATGAAAAGCCTTCCTAATGAGGGTTGATTAAGAATTCTCAAATTAAGAGCTCATAAAATCTCAAATAAGGTCAAGCGGACGCGATATTAGACTCATCATCAAACATTGGCTCTCTTCTCAACTTAGCACCGTTGCACCTTTTTTTTTTTTTTTTCTAAATAAGGAAAAACTAAACTAAACAAAGCAAATAAAACATAAAATCATACTAAACTAGCATGCAGACTAACACAATTACAATCCTTAAATCCACCCCATCTAAAATTCGAGTTTCTAAAATACTAAAATATATAAATGACTGATTGACTGTAATTTGAGGTTGACTTATTTATATGTTCAAACTTTATTTGTATTTGAAATTCAAAATTATTTTTTATTGCATAGTCCGAAACCAATGGAATTGATGCAATCTCACTTATTTTTAAACTCAACTAAGTGTCCATTTATCTACCTCTCTATAAATTGGGGATTTATGCCTTATGAACACCCAACAACATTGTAGACACATAAAATTAATTAATTGGTTAATTAAATTAACCAATTAAATTGTGTCTAAATTAAATTATACCTTGTTTTGGAAGACAAGTCATGGGGATAATTATTAATTAATTATTGGCCAATAGGATTATTACTTCTCTTCCAAGTTATAAGAGATAAATATCAATTTAAAGAGAGCCAATCAAATTGCGCCACGTCATCAAGTAGACTTTAAGTAGGACTCTTATTCTACCACTATAAATAGGGACCCTCCCTACACAATTCAAAACACAACTCAAGAAGGAGAAAAACCGTAGAGAAAATTCTCTCTACAATATTCAAGTCGTTCTTCAACAAATTCAAGGCGTTCTTCATCAAATCGAGGGCGTTCTTCAACAAATTCAAGGCGTTCTTCATCAAATCGAGGGCGTTCTTCAACAAATCAAGATCAAAGGAAGATTGAAGGGCCAAGTCTATCAAGAACTCCAAGATCTTCAATAACAAATCAAGATCGAAGCAAGATTGAAGGGCCAAATCCATCAAGAACTCCAAGATCTTCAAGTCAAAACCCGTCAAAGTTCAGCGTTCGATCCGAGATTCAAGTCGCAAGACCCTTGGAAGACGTTATTCAAATCCAAATCAAATCCGGAGAAGATCAAGTCAACGACCCGACTCCGAAATTCAAAGTCAACAAATATTGTTCTTAAGAGAAGAATCAGAGGATTAAATTAGAGTTTGTAACCCGCAATATTTATCATTTTAATTCAATAAATTATTTTTGTGCAAGTATTTTCTTGTTTGTTAAATTCGCAGATAAGATTTTGTTGCTACAAATTTTGGCACGCCCAGTGGGACATCTCTACCTCTCATCTCTTCTCTCTCTCGAAGATCCTCAAAGTGTCGCAGTGACTGCTCTGCGTTCGCAATGAAGACTGCTACTTCGGATTCGTCAAGTGTGGGCTTAGTTACAAGGAGGATGGCTAAGAAGCTGCAAGTATCCTCCAAGACTAGCTCGACGCCCCAAACCGTTCAAAACGGCTTACCACCTCTTGTCAACACAAGCGCAGACGTGGAAGGCTCAAAACGAGAGATTTCACAGCCCATGCCTCATTCAACATCAAGCTACTCAGAGATGGCATCCGTCATGACAACAAACGCTACAGCTATGGAAGAAGCATCCTCCAAGACTAGCTCGACGCCCCAAACCATTCAGAAAGGCTTACCACCTCTTGTCAACACAAGCGCAGACGTGAAAGGCTCAAAACGAGAGATGTCACAGCCCATGCCTCATTCAACATTAAGCTACTCAGAGATGGCATCCTTCATGACAACAAACGCTATAACTATGGAAGAGCAAATTGCAAGTTTGACCAAGGCTATTGAGGGACTCACAAAGCATGTTCAACAACGAGATTCTCAAATTGCCAAGTTGATAGAGAAGATGAACATAGCCGATGCTAGTCAAATTGTGGAACAGATAGAGGTTCAAGACGAAGTCGAGACATACACAAAGCAACAATCAGTTGAAAACGAGAAGGCTCCAGCTCAAGAACTTCAAGTTTCTCCAGAAGGGATGATTCATGTAGATCAAGTGATGACGCTGATCAGTAGAACCATCAAAGACAAGTTGGAAGGAAGCTCGAAGTCTCCATCAACCTATGTCAAGCCATACACGCAAAGGATTGATGATCTAAGGATGCCAATGGGCTATATACCTCCAAAGTTTCAACAATTTGACGGCAAAGGCAACCCCAAGCAACATGTGGCACACTTTGTCGAGACTTGCAATGATGCCGGGACGTACGGAGATCACCTCGTCAAGCAATTCGTCCGATCGCTCAAAGACAATGCGTTTGATTGGTACACTGATTTGGGGGCAAACTCCATCGATAGTTGGAAGCACTTAGAGGAAGAATTTCTCAACCGTTTTTACAGCACTCGAAGAACAGTCAGCATGATTGAGCTCACCAATTCCCGCCAATGGAAGAAGGAACCTGTCATCCACTACATCAACCGTTGGAGAAATTTGAGTCTTAATTGCAAGGATCGACTGCCTGAGACATCAGCTATTGAACTGTGCATCCAAGGAATGCAATGGGGACTCCGATACATCCTTCAAGGAATTCAACCTAAAAGTTTTGAAGAGTTGGCCACTCGAGCACATGATATGGAGTTGAGCATAGGTGCAAATGGATTCGAAGAACCTTCTTTCCAAAAGTCGTACCAGCTCAATGAAGAACATGTCGAAGAAGAACAAGAAGATCATGAGGATGGGGGCAAGTCTTTTGAAGAAACAGCACCCTATGCAATATGACAAGTTCAAATCAAATGAAGCACTCCTTGACACGAGTTTAAAAGGTCTATATACCCTAATCAAATGAAGCACTCCTTGACACGAGTTTAAAAGGTCTATATGTCCAAATCAAATGAAGCACTCCTTGACACGAGTTTAAAAGGTCTATATACCCTAATCAAATGAAATACTCCTTGACACGAGTTTAAAAGGTCTACATGTCCAAATCAAACGAAGCACTCCTTGACACGAGTTTAAAAGGTCTACATGACCAAATTAAATGAAACACTCCTTGACACGAGTTTAAAAGGTCTACATGTCCGAATCAAATGAAATACTCCTTGACACGAGTTTAAAAGGTCTACATGTCCAAATCAAACGAAGCACTCCTTGACATGAGTTTAAAAGGTCTACATGTCCAAATTGAATGAAACACTCATTGACACGAGTTTAAAAGGTCTACATGTCCAAATAAAATGAAGTACTCCTTGACACGAGTTTAAAAGGTCTACATGTCCAAATCAAATCAAGTACTCCTTGACACGAGTTTAAAATGTCTATAATTTCAAATCAAATCAAAGCTCCTTGATATGAGCATAAATTATCTATATATCCAAATCAAATCAAGGCTCCTTGACACGAGCATAAACTATCTATATATCCCAATCAAATCAAAGCTCATTGACGAGCATAAACTTTCTATATATCCAAATCAAATCAAGGCTCCTTGATACGAGCATAAACTATCTATATATCCAAATCAAATCAAGGCTCCTTGATACGAGCATAAACTATCTATATATATATCCAAATCAAATCAAGGCTCCTTGATACGAGCAAAAACTATCTACATATCCAAGTCAAATCAAGGCTCCTTGATAAGAGCATAAACTATCTACATATCCAAATCAAGTCAAGGCTCCTTGATACGAGCATAAACTATCTACATATCCAAATCAAGTCAACGCTCCTTGATACGAGCGTAAACTATCTAAAAATTCAAGTCAAATGCTCCTTCAACATGAGTTTAAACTGCATATATTTCGCCTTGTCCACATGAGTATAAACTGTGCACGACATCCCTCAAAAGGATATATTTTGAACTACGTTATGACTTGATCCCTTTATAGGGTACGTAGGCAACTTAGAATTTCTCTAAGTTCAGTCATGATTTCAAAGATGTATGTGCTTTGCTAGATCAAGCTGCAATTGAGGTTAAACAATTATCGAGACTCATTCACTCCAAGACGCATTATCCGTGAACAAGTCTCGAGGGGGCATTTGTAGACACATAAAATTAATTAATTGGTTAATTAAATTAACCAATTAAATTGTGTCTAAATTAAATTATACCTTGTCTTGGAAGACAAGTCATGGGGATAATTATTAATTAATTATTGGCCAATAGGATTATTTCTTCTCTTCCAAGTTATAAGAGATAAATATCAATTTAAAGAGAGCCAATCAAATCGCGCCACGTCATCAAGTAGACTTTAAGTAGGACTCTTATTCTACCACTATAAATAGGGACCCTCCCTACACAATTCAAAACACAACTCAAGAAGGAGAAAAACCGTAGAGAAAATTCTCTCTACAATATTCAAGTCGTTCTTCAACAAATTCAAGGCGTTCTTCATCAAATCGAGGGCGTTCTTCAACAAATTCAAGGCGTTCTTCATCAAATCGAGGGCGTTCTTCAACAAATCAAGATCAAAGGAAGATTGAAGGGCCAAGTCTATCAAGAACTCCAAGATCTTCAATAACAAATCAAGATCGAAGCAAGATTGAAGGGCCAAATCCATCAAGAACTCCAAGATCTTCAAGTCAAAACCCGTCAAAGTTCAGCGTTCGATCCGAGATTCAAGTCGCAAGACCCTTGGAAGACGTTATTCAAATCCAAATCAAATCCGGAGAAGATCAAGTCAACGACCCGACTCCGAAATTCAAAGTCAAACAAATATTGTTCTTGAGAGAAGAATCAGAGGATTAAATTAGAGTTTGTAACCCGCAATATTTATCATTTTAATTCAATAAATTATTTTTGTGCAAGTATTTTCTTGTTTGTTAAATTCGCAGATAAGATTTTGTTGCTACAAACATAATTTGGTACAATCTTTTATATATTTTACTATTATATATATATATTCTATGTTCTATAAGTACTCGTTTGGTTGGGGAGACTAGTTATGATTAACTAAATAATTGGACTTTGTTCAATGTTTGGCATCCCCAATAACTTGTCGGGTCGATTTGCAAATAATATGTTACCATGCCTTATCTTACTTTTTAGGCATGTATGTTTTTTTATTGGATCATCAAGGATCTAATAATATAATTGAGTTTTATTAAATTACTTAGAGGGTGTTTGGCTAAGCTTATAAGATGTTAAAAGGAGCTTATAAGATGTTTTAGAGCTTATAAGCTCTTCCAAAGTGTTTGGTAATTTTTTTTAAAAAAGATCTTAATTTTTTAAAAAATAAGCTGTTGGAGAGCAAATAAGATCTTTTTAAAAAAATACCTCTACCCCACCTTTTTATTTAAGATCTTATTATGAGTAAAAATAGGAAATAAGCTAATTATCCAAACACTCTAAAAATTAATCCCAAAAATAAGACGTAACAGCTTATCAGCTCTTAAAACATCTTATCAGACGTAGGAACTTATCAGCTGTTTAAAATAAGCTTAGCCAAACACCCTCTTAATCTTATCTTGACTAATCTTATGTTGATAATAAAACAAGTCCCAAGTGTTTTGCACAATTAAGGATTAAGTTTTTGTATCTCACAGGGACACACGAACAATCCAATTGAAGAGGTGACGGTTTTTTTTTTCTTTCTAAAAGGATCAGAGTGACATGGTTCGCAGCTTGTCAAGCGTGTTCGTCAATTTTGTTGTAAAAAATAAAATAAAAGATATTTGTACACTGTATATATGCAGGGGCAGATCTAGACCGCTTTGTAAAGGAAGCAAACTATTTTTGGAAATAATAAATGTAAAAATAGGTTAAAATTTTCGGGGTTCGAGGACGGAACCTCGAATTTTCTTAGAGTTATTCACAAAAAGAAATAATAAAATAAGTAAATATGTTTTTCTTTTTTAATTCAAATAAATGGAAAAAAAAATCTAAATATGCATATTTGAATACAGAAGAATTTTTGAAGGGGTGGATAGGAATACATACTTATAAGGGTAAATTCCACTTTTCCCTTTGTACTTTGGTTGTATATCATTTTATCCCCTTTTACTCTCAATTGTATCGATTTTCCCCATTGTACTTTGGTTTGTTATCACTTTATCCCCTTCTACTCTCAATTCATCGATTTGCCCCCTTGTACTTTAGCTCGATACCACTTTACCCCCTTCTACTCTCAATTGCATCGATTTGCCCCCATGTACTTGAAAAAATGTCTCAATGTGCCCTCGCCGTTAATTTTCGGACATTTGACCTTAACACCGTTTGATCTAAGTCTGAAAATTACTAAAATGTCACCTCTCCGAGTTTAATTAATTATTTAAAAAAATAAAAATAAAATTAAAATTAAATAAATAAACAAAAAATAAAATAATAAAAATTCAAGACAGCGAGAGAACATAGTCCACGACGCTAGCACAACAATTTTTTTTATTATTAATAATTATTTAAACTGGGAGGGGTGGTTTTTTTGTAACTTTCAAACTTAGATCAATCGGTGTTAAGGTCAAAGGTTTGAAAACTAAGATGGCCGCATTGAGACAATTTTTCAATTACAGGGGGCAAATCAATGCAATTGAGAGTAGAAGGGGGTAAAGTGATATCGAGCCAAAGTACAAGGGGGCAAATCGATGAATTGAGAGTAGAAGGAGGTAAAGTGATATCGAACCAAAGTACAATGGGGCAAATCGATGCAATTGAGAGTAGAGGGATAAAGTGATATTGACTCCAAGGGAAGAAAGTGAAATTTACCCTACTTATAAATATTATGTAAAAAGTAATTGAAAAAATGGAAATTATTTTTTAGGGGCTGCATACTCCCCTGTATATGTGATATATAATGACATATTCGAAGCATAGAAACAATAAATGTGCACGTGAAGCCTCATGGGCGGAATCATCTTCTTATAATATAAATAGGGCACAACTATTTTGAATACTAACTTTTGCTTAGTTGAATACCAAAAAAATAGAAATTAAATAATTAATTGTAAATTACTTTAATACCCTTAATGAAAATTAAAACCAAATAATATTACAAATACTATTTTTCTTTCTTAAAAACCAAATAATCAAAAACCTAAAAAAACATTTCCCTCCTCACTCCCAAACCCCTCACCTCCTCCACCTCCTTCTTCTCCCTCCCCAAAAACCCTCCTAAAAAACCCCAAAACAAAAGAAATCAAAACCTTACACAACTTGCAAAATGGCCTCAAATGACAATAGAATGGTAGTTTACGAGCAAGGAGAACCCATTCAGGTATGTATTCATGTATTTTTTGAGCTAAAACATCGATTTTGAAATTTTTTTTTTTTTTAAAGCTCGCCATGTATTTTCGACACATACAGGTCGAAAATACACCTATTTTTCGACATGTATGTGTCGAAAATACCCTTAGATTTCGACGCCCAAGTGTCGAATTATGATGCAATTTTCGACACTTAAGTGTCGAAAATTACCCAAAATTTCGACACTTAAGTGGCGAAAATGGCATCATAATTCGACACTTAGGTGTCGAAAATTACCCAAAATTTCGACGCTTAAGTGTCGAAAATTGCATCATAATTCGACACTTAAGTGTCGATTTGGTTCCTGTTGCAAATTTACTTGTCTTATATTTTCGACACTTTTGTGTAGATCGATTGCACCCATTCATTTACCACGTCAGAAAAATTCCCAACAAAAGAAGCTTTAATGGCATGGGTTCGTGAAGTATGTAAAAGAATTGGAATGGTGTTAATGATTGGGGGTTCGAGTGACGGGGATAGAGGACGTAGGACACCGTATGTGATTGTTCGTTGTGAGCGTGGGGGCCATTATGTTGGCAAGAAGGTACCAGGTGAAGATGATCAAAGACCGGGAAAAAGGAGCACCGGTTCAAAGAAATGCAATTGTCCGTTTAAATTGAAGGGGACAAGGGAACACAAGGATGATGAAAAGGCTGAGTGGAAATTGGATGTTAGTTGTGGTATTCACAACCACAACTTATTCGAAAACTTGCACGGACACTCTTATGCCGGAAGATTATCAAAGGAGGATGTTTCCTTTGTTCACACTATGAAGAAAGCAATGGTGAAACCAAGGGCAATTCTAAGAGCATTGAAGCAAAAGGACCCGTCTAATGTAACTGGTATGAAGACAGTTTACAATACTATCTCTAAGTTAAATTTCAGTGAATTAGATGGGAGATCTCAATTGCAATCATTGTTTGTCAAGTTGAAAGAAGATGAATACCTCTCGTACCATAGATCGAACGAGTTGAATGCGATTACCGACTTGTTTTGGATCCACCCGAAATGCATTAAGTTGGCACAGTCGTATCCGTACGTATTCGTCATCGATTGCACGTACAAGACCAATCGTTACGGACTCCCATTTCTTGAGATTGTGGGTTTTACTTGTACCAACAAGACGTTCTCAATTGCCTTTGCTTACTTGGACCACGAAAAGACGGAAAATTTTGAATGGGCGTTGCGTTGTTTGAAGGAGGCCATGACCAGTTGTCCTCGGCCTAATTGCATTGTAACAGATCGAGATTTGGGTTTAATGAAAGCAGTGGCCAATGTGTATCCATCGAGTCATCACTTGCTGTGTCGGTGGCATGTGAACAAGAATATAGTGGCCAATTGTAAGAAATTGTTCCCAAAGGACATCACCAAATGGAAGCAATTTCAGTCGAGTTTTTCGGCTCTTATTGAAAGAAATACCATAGAGGAGTTCAATGAGGATTGGGAGGATTTGAAAAGAACATTTATTGGTTATCTCCCGGCTATAGAGTATGTAGCTAATTCATGGTTGGATCCGTACAAGGAGAGACTTGTATCGGTGTGGACAAATAAGTATACTCATTTTGGAACGTACACTTCTAATAGGGTGGAGGGGGCACACGGACGAATGAAAAGGGATGTGCGTAATTCAACTGGCACATTTGTGGATTTGTATACGAAAGTCCACAATCAAATTGTCGAACAACACAATGACATCAAGGCTTCCTTTGAAGTAAGTAAAAATACTTACGAGCACACTTTCAAAACGTTGATATACAATGAGCTTCGTGGAAGTATCTCAAAATATGCTCTACAACTACTCAAAGTTGAGGTGGACAATGCGAAACTATTGCAACCGAGCGATATGGGTTGTAGTTGCGCCATTCGAACAACCCATAGTCTACCATGTCGCCATGAACTTCATGAGTATGTTGTTGTGAACAAATGTCCTATCCCACTTGAGTTAATAGGCTCGTATTGGAAACACATGAGTATGGAGCCCGTCGCGACCACAGGCCAAGTCATCCTACCAACCATCGACGAAGAATTATCGGAATACCAGAAGCTCTTTGAATGTGCCGATCTCGATGCAAAAACTCGATTGCGCAACCATTTGAGACATTTTACCCACCTAGAGAAGACTAACCTTACGGAGCCAAGTGAAAAAGTTGTTAGCAAAGGTCGACCGGCAAAAAGTAGGAAAGACAAATCAAGCACTCGGGACAAATCACATTTTGAGTATGTGGAGCCAAAGAAAAAAAAATCGAAGCAAGCTAGTTGTTCTCCAAAGGTAAATGTCGCTACTATCGTCTCATTTCATTGAAGTTGTATTTTATAATTGTGCTGAGTAGTAATGAAATGTAATATACTGCAGCTTATACCTGTACTGATGAGATTACGAGGGCATTCGAATGATTCTTTCAACACTATACCAACTCAAGAGTCAGGAAAAAGCACTATACCGACACAAGAGTCGGTCAAACCATTATTTGAAGATGCAGATGTGGGATTGCCACCAGGTTTGATCGGCAAGAATAAGTACATTGACACGATCCATCCACGATTTCGTATGCACGTTCGAGAAATCATCAATGTCGGTTCAGATGGACACTGTGGATTTCGGGCAGTTGCCTCTATGATGGGATTTGGAGAAGATGAATGGGGTCGAGTGGGAGATGACATGCTACGGGAGTTGACTTCTAATTTTTCCACTTACACGACCATGCACCGTGGCGAAGAAACCGTTAGAAGCATGCAAGCTATTGTGAGTAACTGGGATGTTCCTGCAACTCGTGATCATTGGATGTCTTTGCCAAATATGGGTCATGTAATTGCTTCAACATACAATATTGTGCTTGTCTACTTATCCAAGTATCAGTGTCTCACGTTCCTTCCCCTATCGAGCGATCCAAAGCTTTTCAGCGAGAGGCAAGAGCACGGTATTGATACAGCTCATATTCGACAGCTAGCTGTCGAATTACTCTCTGTAATTCGACAGCTAGCTGTCGAATTTGAGCTGTATCAAAAAAAATTTTTTTTTGAAAAATTTGTAATTTTTTTTTTTTTTTTTTGTGAAATTAACCCCAAATATATTGCAATGTAAGATAAAAATAATTTGATACAAGACTAATCCCAAATATATTTCAAATTATCAAAAATATTTTCATTTAAAACAACCAAAATCCATATAAAACTAAATTAAAAAGCAAGTAAAACAAATAAAATCCATAAAACAACATCCATCTAAAAAAATACAAGACTAATCCTGTGTTTTTTTCTTCCTACTAAACACGTGTTTCACAACCGCCTGTGGGGCATCGGACGAGCTCGATGGCGGTGGAAGTGGCCCTATCGAGCTACCTGGAGGTGGTGGTGGTGGGGCATCCGACGACCTCGAAGGAGGTGGAAGTGGGGCATCCGGCTCGATCAATCTGACAATATCATTTAGGGTCCCCCACATGACCGTATGAGCGTCGGATGGCGCAAGTCCCCGCACCTCGCTAAGTGTACCCTTCACCAACTCCAAAATTTGTGAAAGTTGGACCTCCTTATCGGTACCACCCTCTGGACGAGCTTCATGGGGTCGAGGTCGATCCGCCTGGGGTCGAGGAGGATGGGCTCCATGCCTACTCAGTTGTAACATGCATCTGGGTCGGAACCAATTCATGTAGTCCGGCGAAGTGTCCGCCTCCCCGAGTTCAATTTCAACGGACCTCGACTCCTCGTCCAGACAATACTCCTCCCACCGATCAGAGAATCGTTCGCCGTACGCAACGAAAATTGAGTTCTGGACCGGTCGACCTTTGCTAACTAGAGTTTTGTACATATCTTTTGACATGTATGCACGACCTGGAATGATTTGCACCCGGTTGAACTGCCTCAACACTCTGTCCGGATGATATGCCTCGAAGTGGTCCATGCAACATATCATCCCACTAAACCAAGCAGAATCTGGCATCGGGAAACGATCACGAATAGCCGTATACGGTGACCATATAACCTATTAAAATAAATAAAAAATTAGATGTAAAAACCTACTTAAGTAGTAATAACAAATTATTAAAGTGGTATGTTACCTGATCGGGGATCAAATCATCTAATCGAGATCGCAGGTACGACGCTCGTTCAGGCGTTGAAGTAGTCTTTGACTGAGGCTCCCATCGGCTCGCTAATGGCCCCTCGAATTCCGTCTTCAATGTGCCACCCCCCAAATAAGGAAAGTGCTCGTAAATCCATGACTGAAAGAGCGTCATCCAGCCAGCCATCGAGTTCGTTGATTTTTGTGAGGCTGAGGAAAGCTCATCGTACAACCGGCAAAGACATGCAGTGCCCCAAGCATACTCGCCGATCCGATCCAAATCAGATACAAGATTTAGGTACTCAACGCTTACCATATTGCCTGTCTTGTCGCACAGTATAGTACACCCGAGCAAAAATAACAAATACGCCCGAATGGCGTACGTCCTCTTCTCCGCACTATCTCTCATGGTCACTTTGCTAAATTTAGCCTTCAACCATTCCAACTTGACCGCTTTCTTCTTGTTTACATCGTCCGGGTACTCACCTAGCAACTGGAACATCAAAGTACTGGGAATGGTTTTGGAATCACGGACCAAACGCTCGCAGGATACGGTACGCCCAACAACTGGCAAACCGACCAACGAACTCACATCGTCAAGTGTGATGGTCATCTCTCCAACAGGTAAGTGAAATGTGTTGGTAGCTGGCTGCCATCTCTCTACGAAGGCTCTAAGTAGATGGCCGTCCACAGTGTTGTACGATGCCTGTACAACTGACATTAAACCACATCTTTGTACTACCTCTTTAATAAACGGCGCCGGCTCCCAACCTTTCAAAGTTGTTGTGTGATTTCGTATTCGAAATTCTGAGCCGCGCTCCGAACGATCTGGCCCTCCGTTCACAATATGATAAGCAATGTGCTTATCAAATTTTGTGTACAATTCCGGTATCTCGGGACCTAGGACCGGTTCATTGCTCGAATCACCAACTTGTACAGTCGAATGTAGAGCCGGCACCGGATTCGTTGACGAAGAACCCTCTCCAGACTTCTTCTTGGTCGTGGTCTTTTTCTTGGTCGTGACTGCTATGCCCTTGCCTTTATCGGATAATTCCTTCCTCTTTTTACGGTTCGAGACAGTCGGAGGTATACGAGGTTGACGTGGTTCTTCCACTGCAAAATAACACACAAATAAAAATTAATATACATAATATAAACACAAGCAAATAAAAATAGGAAGAAAAAAAAAAAAAATAAATAAAAAAATAACACAGTTCAAATTCGACAGAAACCTGTCGAAATATGGGGTAATTTTCGACAGTTAACTGTCGAAAATTACAAAATCCAAACTCAACATTTTTACCATTTTCGACATCTACATGTCGATTTTGGATGAATTTTCGACAACAACCTGTCGAAAATTCATCGAAATTCGACATGTACAGGTCGAAAATGGAGAACGAAGAACCGACCCACGAATCTCAAATCAATGCTCAAATCGACTGAAATCAGATGCACCCATTACTAATTAACGATCATTCTAACCTAAAACAACCAAATCCTAATTACCCATATCAAACATTCAAATCTTAAATAAATATTAAAGAAAAAAAAAATCGAAACAACTATAACTTACTATTCGAAGACGACGACGGCGGCGGCTTTGGGCGACGTTGGGCGGCGTGGGCGGCGTTAGGCGGTGTTTGGCGTCGGCGTCCGGCGGGGGCGATGGTTGGAGCGGCGGCGGCGGCGTCGGGCGGCGTGGACGGAGGGAGGTTGACGGAGGGAGTTTTTTGTGTTTGATTTTTTTTTTTCTTTTTTTCTTTTTTTTTATTTGGTTTTCAAATAGGTAATTTCAAAGAAAAATTAATGTAATTAGTATTTTGTATGAAAGGGTATTTTTGTACTTTTATTTTTATTTTGGTATTAAAGTAAGAAAAAACTTAAAAATATGTACTCAATTGTGGTTTTCAACTAGGTAGTATTCAACTAAGCAAAAGTCAGTATTCAAAATAGTTGCCCCCATTATAATACCCACAAAATGACACCACCCCCATTCCCATGCATTACTTTAATTTATTTTTTGTCTAATTGTGTTTCGCAGAATACAACAAAACAAACAATGAATAATGAATTACGTATAATTAATATAAATATATATATAGATGAGAGAGAAGCTGGCCTTACGTGGAAGATATCCATTGGCTGCATGGAGATGATATATCGATGACTCATCCATCCACCACATTTAATTAGGATACGCTTGCCGCGTGTCCCCTACATTAATGCTAGCCAATTTACCCTTTTAACCCCATCAAATCTCTACATATATATATATACATTCCTCGACTCCTTTCTCAAATCAAAGCATTGGATGATTAACAAACTTAGCTTCTCTTATAATAATAGAAACGCAGAAAAAGAAAAAAACAAAAAAACAAAACAAAACACTTTCTTGAAAAGAAAAGAAAAAAATGAGTTACATGAGCAGACTATGGATGGCAACCAGCGTAGCTTTGGTGAACTGTCACTCCGATCAAGGCGGCCTCAAACTCAAATTCATCGACCATGTCGGGAGGCGTTACTTCTTTTCCGGCCGCAGCATCCCTGGTGTGGCTGAGCTCCGGTGGTGCTCCGCCGTTCTCAACTCCGATCTGAGAGGGTTCCTCGGTGGTGACCAGAAGAAGAAGAAGCAGGCTGCTGATGAGTCCGTCCGCCAAGTCATGTATTTGAACTGTTGGGCTCAGGGCTAATTAATTAATTAATTAACTGAGGTGAGGGTCTTTACGTAATTTCAGATGTCATCGAGAGCCAACTTGAATTGCAATTTTTTTGGAGAGGCTGGGCCGAGTTGACTCGCACTCGCTGATTGGGTTTTTGGGGGTGAGCATGAACGAATTGAGCAGCGAAAGGCTGATTTGATATATATTGGACCTGAAATTGGAATCGCAGAAAGATGGAGGACTCAGAAATAATTGTTGTAAATTTTTCTCAGAGTCGATTCCCAAAAGGGCAAAACAATAGATGGGGAAAGAAATGTTATATTTCAATATCCATTCACAATCTGATTTTTTGAATTAATCTGGCGTTTTATTCTGTAATTCTCTTATGTATTGGACATTTTAGTGTGACTAATTAAATGGGGATTGAATTGTTTTTTAACATTTGTGCATTACTATTAGGCAATTATTATTAGGCCAATTTGATCATTGAGAAGATTAATCTTAACAAAAGAATTCATTTTACAAGGAGAAATATTAATTAATAATGCCACATTAATGATTTGATCATAACTAACTAGTAAGTGCTATGAATTCAACTGAGTATGTTATTTATATATTTAATTCAATATTATTTTAATACGAAATTTTTTATATTTATTTAATTTACTAAGTGATTGGTTATGTTACCTATAATGGATAGTTTGGAATATATGAGATTAAATTAATTTTCTACTACTATGGATTGGAATATATAAGGTTGGACTAATTTTTCTACTATAATTATTTAGTTAATAATATGTTCGGTTTGTTATATTTTAGTTAAATTCTGATATTATATTAATTTGTCCCTAAAATCAATTCTTAGACTATGTAGCTTAACAGCTCTCTAGGAATACAAAACAGTATTCAAAAGAATACAAATGAAAAGGCAAGATCTTTTCTTCCAAGAAGAATTTATTTTTTCGTAAATCAATTCCTAAACTCTGATGATATTGCTTAACAACACTCTAGGAATACATATCAGTATTCAATGATATTGAATACAAAATAGACTCACTTATGTAGTGAGAAATCTATAAAGAAAACAGAGTGTTGTCGAAGGTGTTTCAACACCCGTAGTACTGTACTCTCAACTCTATGCAGAAATGGTAGAAATGAACTGACTCTTTCTCCTATTTATAGGATTCGAAAGCTCTTTTGCCCTGCACGAAATTAACACTCTAGGAGAGATAATGAGTTAGTAGATTAATAAACAAGTGCTTAAATAACTATCCATTAAGCTAAAAATAACCGTCCACTGGCTCTAAATAATAAATCCGAATTAACATAATAAATCTTAAAATAGTAATAGATTTGAAAATAATAAAAATTGATTTAAAAAAGTCAAAACACTTAAATTATATTTAACTTGAAGGTCAAATATCCAAAAGAAAGAAATGATTCAGAGAATCTACAGTCAAAATACTACGAGACATCTCCAATTAAAGTAACCAATTGGTGTCTCAAATCTATGACCAAATGATCATAGGTGCACGATGCTCACCAACATTCTACATTGTCTTGACTTTTATGGCGTTATTCGAAGAAGTTTAAGCACTCAAATAATTAAGTGTTGGTGTCACCTTACAACACTATATGAGTGCATCCAAAATACACTGTACTAAAAAATACAGGTGTAGACAGTGGCGAATCCAGGATTTTTGCCAAGGGTGTTCGAAATTAAATATAGTAAAAAATATAATGGTTGGCTAATAGTTTACGGGGGTTCGGGGGCAGCGCCCCCGATTTTTTTTTTTTTTTTTTGAATACTGTACACATTAAATAATAAAAAAAATTTAAATTTAAAGGGATTAGTTTACCATTTTTGGCAAATTTAGGAAATATTTAAACATAAAATTGGTGAAAATATTAAAGGAGTGGTAAACATATTAAAGTTGCAAGTGACAAAATGTACGTTTCATTATCATATTTTGAATGTTCAAAAAGAAAAAAAAACCCACATAGTTGTAAATATAGAAAAAAAATTGAAATAATACATATATATACAATATTTAGAATTTTGGAATAATTTATATTATATTTAATATTAAAGAAATGGTAAATAAATTAAAGTTACAAATAGCAAAATATATGTTATATTAGGAGATTTTTTTTAAATATTAAAAAATACCTACATATTCAACATTTTTTAAAACAATTGAAATATTGAATTTTGGAATAATTTATATTATATTTAATATTAAAGAAATGGTAAATAAATTAAAGTTACAAATAGCAAAATATATGTTATATTAGGAGATTTTTTTTTAAATATTAAAAAATACCCACAAATTCAACATTTTGTAAAACAATTGAAATATTCTATGTAATGGAAAATTAGGAATTTTTTGAATACTGTACACATTAAATAATAATAAAAATTTAAATTTAAAGGGATTAGTTTACCATTTTTGGGCAAATTTAGGAAATATTTAAACATAAAATTGGTGAAAATATTAAAAGAGTGGTAAACATATTAAAGTTGCAAGTGACAAAATGTACGTTTCATTATCATATTTTGAATGTTCAAAAAGAAAAAGAAAAAACCCACATAGTTGTAAATATAGAATATAAATTGAAATAATACATATATATATATACAATATTTAGAATTTTGGAATAATTTATATTATATTTAATATTAAAGAAATGGTAAATAAATTAAAGTTACAAATAGCAAAATATATGTTATATTAGGAGATTTTTTTTTAAATATTAAAAAATACCCACAAATTCAACATTTTTTAAAACAATTGAAATATTCTATGTAATGGAAAATTAGGAATAAAAAAAAAATAATAGAGAGGTTCAGACTGTTGCAAAGGTCTCGAACCCTGTACCTCTGCATAATTCTATAGAGCACTTAACCAGTTAAGCTACAGTATTGCATTGGCCAGGTTTTACATTTGCAGTTATATAATACTAAATATATAGGAAATAATTTTTTTTAAAAATCAAGGGTGTGCAGTAGCACACCCTTGGACCACACTAGATACGCCACTGGGTGTAGACAATTTTTTTGGTGGTCCGTTAAATAACGAGCCAAACTTGTACACATATTTTCATTTATTATAGATTTAACTCGAGCTCATGATTAGAATTAAAATGATAAATAAAAAATCAAGTTACTCGAGCTTGATTCATGTTCGGCTCAATGAGTTTTGGTTAGATAACTCGCTTCGTTGATTTCTCAAGCTAATTAATCTCAATAATACAGCTTTTGGAAGTCGGTAAGATTTCAAACAAGTTAATTTAAACATAAATAATAATAAATAAAAATAAAAATCAAGCATCTATTTATTACACACAGTATTATCTCCCAAAATTAAATCAAATAAAATAATCACGTGAACGCACATGGGTCTCATCATCTTACTGGAGACTCTGATCGCCACCCCCACGTGCCAGTTTTGGCTTATTACTGCCCGATTTAGTATCCACTAAACGACAAATCTTCTGTTTCATGCACAAAAGTAGAAAGAAGGCGTGGCACGTGGAGGCTATCCATTGGTTGCATGGGATTAATGACTCATCCCCCACATCTCAAGGGATATACTCGCCACCTGTCCTCTATCCTCTCACTAAAATTCCCTTTTTACCCCTCTTCCAACCCTCTATAAATACACCCCTACAATAGATATTATTTATTCACAAATCAATAAAGTTTAATCAGAAAAAGAAAAAGAAATAAAGAAAAAATGAGTTACATGAGCAGATTGTGGATGGCGACGAGTGTAGCAGTGGTGAACACCCACTCCGATCAAGGCAATAAGCTCAAATCCGGTCTCAAATCCATCAACCACGGCAAAAAGCTCTTGTTTTCCGATGCGGCGGACCTCCGGTCGTGCTCCGCCGTCGTGAATTCCGAGCTCAAAGGGTTCGTCGGCGGCGTTGACCGGAGGAAGCAGGCCGATGAGTCAGTCCGCCAAGTCATGTATTTGAATTGCTGGGGCCAGGGCTAGGTTTTGGTTGTAAATTCGAGCTGCCCGACGAGGGCTTTTACGTAATTTCGGACTCGGTCGGAAGAGTTGAATCGTCTTCGACTTTGGAAGTTTTGAAGGGGCTGGGACCGAGTTGACTCGGGTTGGTATGGAAGGAAGATGGAGCAGCAAGAGCTGATTTGATAAATATTGATGCTGAATTGGGAAATATTTGGAAGATGGAGGGTTCGGAAATAAATTCTGTGAAATTTTCTTTCTTTGATTCCCCGGTAAACAGTTGGGGGCGAAGAAGTGTATTTATGGCTAGCGAAACTGTTTATATATATCAGAGATTCAAGTTTGTTTTATCACATTTTCTTGCCTCAGTTCTTTATTTTATGTCTTCAATTAAAAAAGGTAATCTCCTGATTTATTTTAATGTCGCTTAATTAGAATAAATTAATTAAATATAATGACAAAAAATTAGAATATCGAGATGATCAAGATTATGAACTAGCAAATTATGTAAAAATCAATTGAAGTGGTTTAATCTAAAATTTTAATGTGACGAATTATGCGGAGTGCGGACCTTTTTAAGTGTGAAATGAATTAATCATTCTGTGAGTTGATGATTTCATTATTTATTTTTATTTTTATTTTTTCTTTTATTATTTATTTTGCTGGGTAGATAATTACAATTCATTTTCTTTTTTTCAATTTTAATATATATATATATATATATTTTTTTATGTTGGGTAGATGATGATTGATGGCAAGGCGGCTAAACGTCCCATAAACGACAAGGGAAAATATATATATTTTACTAAAATTCCTTGCATGTCCATTTTACATTATACCCCTATTTTTATTTTTTATTAGCCGAAAGTCCCTAAAAAATATCGCTTTGAAAAGTTAATACCATTTTTAAGGTGTTTATTGTAAGTTGCATAACTTTTGACATTGATCTAATTAAAATTCGAAATGATAAACATTAGTGCATCAGTGCACTGCCTCTATGTACTTAATTTTCAGTTATTCAAAAGTTCATTTTGCGCTTGTAAAATGTTTATAGTGAATTTTCACATTGGTGTAATATGAATTTGAAATTAGTAATCTAAATTTGAAACAAGGACAAATATGAAAAGGGCAAAATTCATTTTGCACCCCTGTACTATGCGAAATGTATCATTTACCCCCCTGAAGTATAGAAAACATCAAACACCCCCCTGCCGTTAGTGTTTTTTTTTTTTTTTTCTAATTCCGTTAGTCAAACCCTTTGACCGATTATTGCAAAGAAATGTTGGCTTTATTTATTTTAACGAAAATACCCCAAAAAATTTCTAAATATAGGATGCTTCGTTTTGACAAATGTTCACTGGATTTTTCACTTTTTTCCGCCCTTTTTTTTCACTTTATTCAATCATTTTTTTTTTTACATTTTCAACCATTTTTCTTATAAAAAAGCTGAATAGTCGATAAATAAGAATGAAGCTTCGCAAATTATAAATGTAAAACCCACAAAAAGGAAAACTAAAAGTCCTGAAATGTAAAAGAAACCACAAAATTGGAATCAAACCATATGAAAGAATCACAAATTAAAAACAAAGCTTTTCATATTATAATGAAAAATTCTTGAAAAAGAAAACCAAGAATAAAATTAAATCCTAAAATCGACAAAAAACCCTAATTTGAACGAACGCTAGAAATCGTCAACAATCCACAAAAAATATGCCTAGAAAAAATTAGGAATTACATCAAACTTAAAAACAGGGTAAACGAGTCATTGGGCACTCAAAATTTAACACCGTTAAAATTTTGACCATTGACCATTAAAAGTAGGGGGGTGTTTGATGTTTTCTATACATTAGGGGGGTAAATGATACCTTTCACATAGTACAGGGGTGCAAAATGAATTTTACCCATATGAAAATTATAGCTCTAGTTTTTAGCTTTGCGATTCAACTTGAATTATTGGAAGTGAAATTAATATGAAAAAGTTAGGATTAAAATAGTACACTAGTGCACTGAGATTCATTGAAATTTACTTTATGCTTGCTAGATGTTTACTCGCATTTTTTGGCGCTTGTCCAATATAATTCAATAATACACCTATTTCCAACTTTACTCTCTATTATTTAGCCAATTTCATTTCTTTGCTGTGACTTTATACAATTGAATAAGTTTGACTGCCAACTTCCAATTAATTTTCCATCTCATTAATTACCATATTATTTAAAAAAATACTCAATTTTAACAATTTTACTGTTGATATTTATAATTTCACTACCATATTATGTTAAAATCTTCAAGTTATAATTTTCCAAGCTAACTACCATATTATTTTAAAAAATACTCAATTTTCACAAAGTTACTTTTAATATTTACAAGTTCACTACCATATTATTATGTTAAAATCTTGAAGTTATAAAAGTTCGATACCATTTTTAGTCAATTCCATAAATCCGTTGTCAACAAACTTCAGCCATTTTCAAAAGTCCTCTGTCAATTTTCATCCTAGATTTTCTAATAATCACTTCTATATAATAAAATCGATTTCCATTGATTCACTAACATATTTCTCTAGTTAATTGTTAGCGTGTTGCAGTTATAAAAAAACTGTAAACTTGTATTAAAAATAATAACTTTTAAACGATAAAAAATATGTAAAATTACCATAAATCGCTAAACAAAATCAAAGCCTAATCTTACCTCTAATTTCAAATTCTAATAATTGTCTAATTAACGGAATTGAATTTTGACTTTCTTATTGAAAGTTATTACAATTTTAAATAGGGGTAATGACAAATAGGCCGATGACAAGGGCATTTAATTAAAAGAGGGGCATCCAACTTTTTTTTGTCTTTCAAATAAATCCAGCCCATTCAAACTTATTTGCAAATAAGAAAAGTCCTTTTATATATACCAAAATTACCCCCAATTCATTGAAACCCAATTTAACTCCAATTTCATTATTTACACCCCAATTTAGCCCAATTTCATCAACTAACCAATTTTAACCCTAATTTCAATTTTGACCCCAATTTTGACCCGCCACCACCGGAGACCGCCGGTCGCCGCCGTTGACCGGCGTTGACTTTTTTTTTTTTTTCCTGAAAATTTTTTCCGGCCGGTCAACTGCCGTTGATCGCCGGGTCTCCGGCGTTGATTTTTTTATTTTTTTTTAATTTTCTTTTTTCTTAAAAAAATATTTTAATTAATATTACTGTCTTGGCTGCTAAATTACTGTCTCCGACAGTTATTTAACTGTCGGATGTCGGAGACAGTAATTTAACTGTTAATTGACTCTTTTTTTTTTCTTCAAAAATATTTTAATTAATATTACTGTATTCGGTGCTAAATTACTGTCTCCAGCAGTTATTTAACTGTCGGAGACAGTAATTTAACTTTTAGTTGACTTTTTTATTCTTAAAAAAATATTTTTAATTAATATTACTGTATTCGTTGCTAAATTACTGTCTCCGGCAGTTATTTAACTGTCGGAGATAGTAATTTAACTGTTAATTGACTTCTTTTTTTTTCAATTTTTTTCCTTAAAAAAAATTATTTTAATTAATATTACTGCCTTGGATGTCTGTCTTAGACAATAATATAAATAATATTACAGTTTGGAAAAATAATATTCATAATATTTCTGTCCAAAACAGTAATATTACTGTCTGAGACAGTAATTTAGTGGACAGTAATATTAATTAAAATATATTTTTTCTAAGAAAAACAATTCAAAAAAAAAAGTGTCAACGCCGGAGACCGGCATTCAACGGTGGTTGACCGGCCGGAAAAAAATTTCAGGAAAAAAAAATTAAAAAAAAAAGAAAAAAAAAGTCAACGCCGGAATCAAGCCGGAAAAAAAACATTTCAGAAAAAAAAATTATTTTCTGAAAAACAAAAAAGTTTTGGGGGTTAATGTGATATATTTGTTTAAATTCGGGGTCAATGTTCAATATTAAGGAAGTTAGAGCATAATGGGTGGAATTGATAAGAATTATATTATTGAGGGTATTTTAGACTAAAGACATGGGAATGGGCTTAATTGAGAGACTGTTTTTGTTGTGGACCAAAATGCATTTAAGTCCCATGTGATGGACCTTTTTGCCATTTGCCATTTTAAATATTACTAAAAATGGAGAAAATATGTTTTTAGAGGCTTAAACAATTTCGAATCAGAGTACAAGAAAAAATAGAATTAGTGAGATGTGACAATATTAAAAAGGGTAAATAGCACTTAACCCCCTTGTGGTTTGGACATTTTGCACATGACCCCTTTATGGTATGAATTTAGGCACATAACCCCCTTGTGGTTTTGACATTTTGCACATGACCCCCTTATGGTATAAAATTAGGCACATAACCCCCTTGTGGTTTTGAAATTTTGCACATGACCCCCTTATGGTTTGAAATTAGCACATAACCCCCTTGAATAGAAAATTGGAAAATACTAAATTACCCTTATAAAGTCCAAAATTCTTGTTTTAATTTAAAAATAATTATTCTATAAAATGAAAAGCTTAATGTATTTTTTTGTAAAATAAAAAATATAATATATTATTGTGTTTTTTTAATTTTACCACAAAAGGTTTATAATACTAATTGTTGTACGGTTGAGAATTTATTTAATTTTAAAAATCTATTTGAAAATCTTTAACATTGTCATTAATTATGATTATTATATTACTATTTTCTATATAATTTATTATATTATAGTTGTCACCGAACTTTAATTTTTTTAAGAAACAAAATATTTATTTATTTTATTCTTTTGGAAAAATCCAAAAAAAACATTTCTCTCAAGTTGAAATGAAAATTAAATTTAAAAAAATATATGTGCGGTAATATAGAAAAAAACACAATAATATGTTATATTTTTCATTTTACAAAAAAATACATTAAGCTTTTGATTTTATAAAATAATTATTTTTAAATAAAAACAAGAACTTTTGACTTGATGGGGGTAATTTAGTCTTTTCCAGTTTTTTATTCAAGGGGGTTATGTGCTAATTTTATACCATAAGGGGGTTATGTGCAAATTTTCAAAACCACATGGGGGTTATGTGCCTAATTTCATACCATAAGGGGGCTATGTGCAAAATGACAAAACCACAAGGAGGTTATGTGCCTAAATTCATACCATGAGGGGGTCATGTGCAAAATGTTCAAACCACAAGGGGGTTAAGTGCAATTTACCCTATTAAAAATTGCGAGTATGCACTCGACCACCATCGGGACTTTACATTATTTCAATTTTCGACAATTGCATATCCAGTAAATAAAATTTAAAAGTCAATCTGTCCACTTTACTATAATTTAACCTCTTACTCAATTTTTCAGTTTCAAATTCATGAGTCATACAACTACGAAATAAAATAAAAGATAAGTTTCTATAAACTCGATTAATATTGTATATCGAGAAATAAATATAGTTGAAATCTTGACTCGGGATTTGATCAATCGTATATTTAGCTTTACCCAAGGATTTGCAGTAGGAGACCCTTGGATTTTTTTTTTATAAAATATTCCCTAGATAATTATATATTATATAGACTTGCATGTGATCAATTTCGAATTTGGGTTACCAAATATTTTTTATAAAAATGTTCAAATGGTTGGAATTGCTTCACTTGCACTTGTGAGTGTTGTGAGGTAAATGTTTCAAACCCACTTCGTTACCAAATATTTAATTTTGGACTTTATATAAAATCGATGCGATACATTTTCACCAATTTCATCTCCAAATATTTCTAATGATTCTCACATTCTCCAAAGAAATTGGAAATGAGCTTTTGTTAATTTAGAACTTCTTAGTTCTTACTAATTTTATTATTTTAAGTGGACATTATAATAATAAATTGGACGTTGTCTCCAAAATCCCGCAAACTTTTAGTCTATCATATTTATTAGGCATTACTTATACTTTTATTACACCCATTTCGAAAACACTTGGATGAAATTTTGAATACATTTTGTGACATGATATAATGTTGTGTGATTTATATATATATATATATATATATATATATATATATATATATATATATATATATATATATATAAAGAATTTTTAGTTAATTTCTTCACTAAAAAAAATTTACGAACTATCACTTAAAATAATCGTTGTTGACATAAATTTTTATTACAATATTTTTTTTAATATATTTCTAGCACCAGTGACACTTGGTTTTGAGTATGTATAAACATGGACGGGCATGGTCGGATAATTACCGCCAATTACCTACCTGACTCGACTATCTGATTTTGCTGAAAATTGTAAACCATTACCGATTCGATCATTATGGGTCGGGTAAAGGTTGGCAACTGACTTTGTCGTGTAACAAATGGGTGGTTGGTTGGTATTATTGGCCATCTATTTATTGTTTTTGTAAGATGTTTTAAAAAAAAAATTAAAAGATATTCAAAATTTTGAGAAAACTTATACCGTAAAAATCTTAACTTCAAATTAAGATTTTTTTCAATTAAACTTCTACAATAAGTAAATATATAATGAAGAATATGAAATAAGAATTATAAAATAGAAATATTACTCGGAGGTTTATAAATTTGTTTGAATTTTAATTCTTTTATATATTATTCTAATATTAAAAAAACTAAGAATTACAATTAACATTTATAATAAAAAATATTAAAAAAATTGGTTGAGAGATGTTATCGAATCAACATACTTAATTTTGAATAAACTGAAAACCACCGTAATAAAAAAATATTAAAAAAGTTGGTTGATAAATATTATCCGACCAATGTATTTTAGAGTAAATTGAAAACCAGCGACCACTCTATTTATATGTGGGTTTGTTAAAATAATAGACCCAATATCAGCCAAAAGAAGCATGTCGAAAATTGTTGGCCGATAAAACCAATGTTCTTAAAACCGGACCGGACCGGCCGGTCCAACCGGTTCAACCGCGAACCGGTGACTGGTCCGGTCCGAGTCGACCTCAAAACCCGTAAATGCAAAAAAACCGGGTCAACTGCTAATGAACCGGTTCAACCACGGTTGAACCGGCAAAAATCGGTAAAAACCGGCCCCAAAAACCGGATTTATGCAAAGGGAGAAACAAAAGAAGAAAAAAAAACTACCTATAAACATAAACTGTAAATTCTTTACACTTCTCTTGGACTTTTGATTTGTTGGAGGTGGTTCCAGTAGAATATTAACACCACATGAATATAGATAATGTTTGTGAGGAGTTGGGGAAGGCAAAAAAGAGAAGAAAAAAATTGGAAGTGGACAACATAGTGGTGGAAAACGAGGAAGGAGAGAGAGGGAGGCGGTGGGGCTGGGTAAATAATGGGTTTCTATACTTATATATTAGAGTTTGGGGGAGTAATTTAAATAGTATTAATTGTTGTTTAATGTTGTTTTATTACTTTGTATTAATTTTTTTTTTGAATTTTACTTTCTATTAATACTAAATACATATAAAATTACTATCTAAATGTATATATTCGTTAATAAAATAGAACTAGTAATTTATTGTTAGATATTTTATGTTTTTTCTTATAATATTTCAAAAATTTATATTCGTTAATTTTTAATGACATATGTAATGTCTAAATTATGCTATTAATGTTTCAAAATTTATTTCTATTTTCTTTACGCTTTAATTTTATTGTGAATAATTAATAAATTACTAAATTAGAGTTTTTGGTTGAATGAATAATATAATTATTGAATAAATATTTGTATAATAATCATCTTAAGATTTATATATTAAAAAATCAAAAAAAATATATAAAAACCCGGTCGGACCCCGGTTGAACCGGTCCAACCGTGACCCAGTAGGTTGTCCGGTTCTATGTCCGGTCCGGTTTTCAAAACATTGGATAAAACCGACATATGCCGCCACCCGTATGTATAGAGCTCCTTGAATGAGATTAATAACAAAGATGTCGGCGTGGAGCCAAAGTATTATCCGATCTGTTAAAAAAAGATAAAAATAAAATATTTGTAGAATGCATTAATAATATAATATTACTGAAAATGTCACGTGACGCCGCATGGGGTATCTTCTTGGAACTTCTGGCCAACGCCCCCATGGGTCCGCACTCTACCCGATATACTTATCCACTAAACGACAACGTTTTGTTTTCACAAAATTCGCAATTTAGTAGAAACCTTATAATAACGAGCTATTGGACAAAATTAGAAAGCTGTTGGCTTGCCATTGGTTGCATGTAAATTGCAATGAGTCGTGCACAACGCATTAAGGATATGCTTGCCACGTGTCACTTTCCCATTTTACCCCTCGTTGAACTACTATAAAATACATTCCTTCTCAGACCTATTCTTACATAACACAAAACGTGGATCAAGATTAATATTTATAAAAGAAAAGAATTAAAGAATGAGTTATATGAGCTGACTTTGGATGGCAACCAGTGTAGCTACGGTGAACAGTCACTCTAATCAAGGGCAGAAGCTGAAATCCTGCCTCAAATCCATCAGCAACGGCGGCGGCGGCAGCAAGCGGTTCTTTTCCGGCCATGGCCGCCCTGAATCGGCTGAGCTCCGCTCGTCAGGCGGATGATCGAGTCTGTCCGCCAAGTCATGTATTTGAACTGTTGGGGTCAGGGGTAGTTGCAGCATGTATGCATCATTGTGGTTTTCATTCATCTGCCCGACGAGGGCTTTTACGTAATTTCACATGCAGTGCTGAGACCGAGTTGACTCTTGGTTTGGAGAATGGAGCAGTAAGGACTAGGGATGGCAGCGGGGCGGGTACCCTCGAAAAAGTGCAATACCAGAATCATTACCATTTAATATAGCTCAAACCATGACCGTACCAAACCCTTTTAAAAAGTTCATGGAAATACAACCATTACCACGAATATCCGGGTACCCACGGGTACCCATTTACCATTTAAATTATGGTAATAAAAAAAAAGTAACTTTAGGTCTCGATAACGTTTAAGTAACTCTCAGAAAATAGGAAGAAAAAAGAAAAGAAAAGAAAAAAAATTATACAAATATATCCTCCCTAAATTATTTAATACTTTATTTAAAATTTCGTAAAATTAACTTTTTTATTCATATTGTTGAATTATATATATATATATATATATATATATATATATATATATATATATATATTAAATGGTCGGGTACCCATGACCGTAAAGGTAAAACCATAACCATACCAGAACCATGACGGTTTTCTTTTCTTTTACCAAAACCATTACCAAACCCTAATGGTTTCGGTAACGGGTTTTAACAGAGCGGATACCCACGGATAGCTAGCGGTTCGGGTTTTTTTGCCATCCCTAGTAAGGACTGAGTTGATATATAATTGTTGATGCTGCACTAGCACACATTGAAAGATGGAGGACTTCGAAATAAATTTTGAAACATTTCTTATGTGAATTGATTGATTCCCCTAAAAATAGGATGGGGCGATGGCGTGTATTAATGCATGTACAATTAGCGTGATACATTCAAGTCAATTCTAAAAATAATATAAAATAAATAATTACAGTATCGAAACGATGAAGTTACAGAGAAGGAATCGCGGTATTATAACATGATCAATAAAAAGAAAAGTTTAATTGCAGGGACTTCCAAAAATGTGACATTTGAACTCATGACCCTTTCAACCCATTAAAGCATACAAGACGAAGTTACAAGTCTACAACACATTCTTGGAATTATATATATATATATATATATATATATATATATATATATATATATATATATATATATATATATATATATATTCCACTATTAACAAATCTATATACAGTAGAACCTCGATAAATTAATACCCGATAAATTAATAACCTCGCTTAAATAATAAATTTTTCCGGTTCCGACTCGGGGACAACGTGCTAAATTAATAATTCGCTAAATTTATAAGATAATACACATCCGGAAATTTTAAGAAGCCCCATATAATATATAAATTAATAATGCATAAAAATAATTCTTAAATTACATGGTACAATACATATTTTATAGATCTACGAAGGCTCAAAAAATATATTTTAATTGTTGCTTGTTTCTTGATGAAGTTCACATTGCCATCAATCTCATCCCTCATTTTTCTTAGGGGCCTTAAGATATAGGTCCCTGGTGACAAAACTTATTAGAACTAAATGACAAGTGCAACTAAACATTTGCTTCACATCATTTATAAAATTCATTACAAAAATGCCCTTCCACTCACAAATTTAATATTTTATTTATTCTACATTTAATAGTTTCATTTTTACTGTCGTTTTCTTTTATTTCTTCATTTTAGCATTTATACAATATTATAAAATAAAATTATTTTTTTCCTTTTTCTTTTCTACATAATATTATATTATTATTACAAAAACAAAAGCCTGCTTTTTTTTTTTTTTTTTCATTTTTTAATCGAATATACATATTTTTATGTAGTAGAGTATAGTATACCACAATATATTATAGTATAGTATTATTGTATTCTATGGTATACTATGTTTTACTATGAAGTACTATCAAACTCTAGCCGCCAATAACTCCCAGCCGTCACCAACAATCGCAGCCAAACGCAGCTGCCGCCAAACTCTAGCGGTCAAATTAGCCAAAAAAATGTTCCTTTTTTTTTTTTAACATAAAAAAAAGCTTTCAATAACAGCCGATTCTTCGATTCATAACGCCGTTAGACACTCGTAGACAACTAGAGTCATTTTCAAAACCCTACTTTTGCAATTTAGAACCCTAGCATCGCTAGCAAACGTATACCAGCCGCCGTCGGCCGTCTCGCCGTATACGCAACTAAACGCACACATACCATGAATTCATCATTGCCAGCCCTAGCCACCACTGTAAAAACAACGAAAATACATATGCAGGCACACATCTCGCCAACCCTTCCGTGATGAAATCGCCACTTCCCCGGCCAAGGCGAGTCAAGGACATCGACCCGCCGCACAAGAGCATCTGAATTGGCCACCATCATCCCGTTGCAGATCTATTAAAACCTCAGATTATATAATTAAAAAGAAAGAAAAAGAAAGCAAAAGAAAAAAAAAAGTGAATGAGACAGAGGGTGCGAAAATTGAGAAATAGAGAGAAAGAGAGAGAGAGAGAGGGAGAAGATGAGGATTTGGGCAGATTGGGGCGTGGGGCGTGGAAATATAGACAGAGAGAAAAAGAGATAGAAGAAGAGGAGGTGGGCGGCGGAAGAATAGAGAGGAAGAGAAAGAGAAAAAAATAATAGAATGAGAGTAATGTATTTTTTTATTTATTATATTAAGGGTAGTTTTGGGTTTAAAAAAATTAAAAGGATGTGTAACAATTTTTGTTCAGAATTAAGGATTTAATAAAAAAAATCTAATTGGGTTTGTCTCCAGATCTAATTAGGTTTGGTTTGAGGGGTGTCATGCATATTACCCCTTTTTCTTAATATGGTTAGAATTTTTTGTATAGTTTTCTCATAACTCAACAGAAAATTGTTCAATACCATTGTTGCTTTAAGAGTTTCGGTTCGTGAAACAGGCTCTATAGTGTATTGAACTAATGGTACAACGAATAAATACACGTAAAAAATAAAAATAAAATGTGTTTACTGAAAATAATAATAAAAATAATTTCATAAATTAATAAGTTATTAATTAATATGTAAATTAATAATTATAAATTTATCGATAAGTTAATATTTCGCTAAATTAATGAAATTTTGATGGTCCCAACTGTATTAATTTTTAGAGGTTTAACTGTATAATAAATTTTTAAAATATAAAGAATTGCAAATCAACTCATGTAGTAATTTAAAAAAAAATTTTTTTTGAAAGAATATGAAGTTTGTATCGAATCTTAAATCTTAAGATCTGAATCAATTAAGCTCAATTGATTTCAATTCGAAAACAATATTCAAAATATTTGAATTGATTTAACTCAAGTCATTTCAACTCGTAAACAATATTCAAAGATTTAATCGATTCAAAATATTACGGTTAGAACAAATATTCCGATTTACTTGTTACGATGTTTACGAATTTCTTTTTTTTTTTTTTTTTTTTTTTTTTGTTAAAAATTGAATCAAAAGGATATCAGACTTCAATTAAAATAGTTGACTCGATTGAATTAAAATGGTTGCACTTAATTGATTCAAATCTTTGAATAATATTTACAAATTAAAAGGACCAGTGCTTAATTGATTCAAATATTAATCTTTGATTAAATCTTACGATTGAATTCTTACTTATTTTAGATATTAAATTTTTTTATGATAAAATTGAATTAAAAATATATTACACTTTTACTATAAATAGTTAACTCATTAATACGTTATTGTCAATAGTTGAGGTTAATCGATTCAAATCTTTGAATAGCGTTTACGCATTGAAAGGACTTGAGCTTGATCGGTTCAAATCTTACGCTATGATAAAATCTGGCGATTTACGATTTGATTCTTACGTATGTTAGGAATTAAATTTATTATTTTTAAGAGGCTATTTGACAAAACCCCTCCATTCAATTTTAACTTCTTAATAAATTCATTTTTTTTAATTGATATTTGTTATAAATCCAATTGACTCAAATTATCCAAAATGCCCCTATTTACTATTAGTCAAAATTACCATATTATATTATTATTGAAAATCATTAAAAAATATTTAAATCGTTCTCTCCACTATCTCACCCCACCCCATATTCTCTCCACTATCTCACCCCACCCCCATATTCTCTCGGTTTCTTCGACCCTACACCCTTCTGCTGCCACGTGTTCTTTTTTTTTTTTATATTTCTAAAACCCCTAAAGGTAAACCCTAGCGGGAAATCTATTATAAAATACAAAAAAGAGACACGTGGCAGCAGAAGACCCACCCGATGTTTTTCACCGGGTGTAGGGTCGAACAAATCTATTATCTCCCTTATATTATTATGGCAAATCCCTTATTTCTCTCCACTATCTCACCCCACCCCCCATATTCTCTCCCTATCTCACGCACGCAATTTTAGTGTTTTCCATTTTTATTTTTATTTTTTTAATATTTGTTTTATTTCAAAATTTAAAACAAAACTTTGTTATTTCTTTATTTCTTTATTTTTTATTTTATTTCAGTTTTTAAATCGTTCATATTTTATATAAAAAAAATCCACTATATAATAATCGAAAATCACTAAATTTATCGAAAACCACTATGAAAATAAAGTAAAAATTACTATAAAATAAGCATAATCCACATTAATATTAACGCAATCCCACTATTAAATTAGTGTAACCCACTGTTAAATTAGTTTAATTCACTACATTTTCATCGAAAACCACTATTAAATTAGTGAAATGAACTTAATTTTTTTCCACCCGGGTTACAAAAATTAAAATCCACTATATACTCATTAGAAACTACTACAAATTTATCGAAAACCGTTGTAAAATTACTATAAAAATCATTGTAAAATAACGTAATCCACTTTACATTAACATAATCCATAACAAACTTATCGAAATCCACTAAAAACCATGGTTATCGGATCGTAAAAATATCTCGCATCGTTTTGCTCCATATCTCGTACCGTATCGTTATCGTATCGTATCGTAAGATATTTAACCAACTATTAAAATAGTAAAAAATATATATCTATATTATAAAAATATTATAAACATGTAAAATTTAATACAACTATTTATTTCGAAATAGATATTAACTCAAGTTTCAACATCATATTATAAAATATGACAAAAATCATAATTATTTATCAAATAACATCATCTAAGAGGGTGTTTGGCTAGGCTTATAAGATGTTAACAATAACTTATAAGATGTTTAAGAGCTTATAAGCGATTCCAGTGTATTAGGTAATTTTTTTTAAAGATCTTAAAAATTCAAAATATTATAAGCTGCTGGAGGAGAGCAAATAATTTTTTTTTAAAATACATTTACCCCGCCTATTTATTTAAGATCTTATAATGAGTAAAAATAATTTGTAAGATCATTATTCAAACACTTGAAAAAAATATTTTTAAAAGTAAGATGTAACAACTTATCAGCTCTTAAAACATTTTATCAGATGTAAGAGCTTATCAGTTGTTCAAAAGAAGCTTAGCCAAATGGGCCCAAGTACAAATTCAAATAACTAATTTCTAAAATATTCGATCTCTCATAATTTTGAAGATCAATGTCACTTAAGTCATCCTCATCTACCAATTTTAAACGATTCATCATCATCAATCGCAAAACTCAGTAAAAAGGCCTTGAATTGCTCTTGAATTGTAAGTATCCATATATATATTGAATTAGGGTTGCGATATTATGAAGATTGATGAAGAAATTTGAAGAGAAAAGTGTAAAATAAGAATGAAATATTGAAAAAAATTATTCAAAACCGTTTTTCAGAGCAGTTAGATTGCATTTCTTCCTTTTTTTTTCTTTTTTTTTTTAATTGTCGACTAATATCGTAAATATCGTACCGTATCGTGATACGGCGATATGTTACGATATCTCGCGATATTTGACGGTATTTATCAATAAGCGATACAAAACCCGAGTTGTATCGTTTTGATTGGAAACATAGCGTATCGCGATATATATCGCGGTATATCGCGAGATTAACTACCATGCTAAAAACATACGTAATCCACTAATAACACAACTAAAAAATAACAAACAGAAAAAAACGTAAATTCACTATACATAAATCCACTATTCAAATATATATATATATATATATATATATATATATATATATATATATATATATATATATATATATGTATATATATATATATATAGATATGGATGAGGAGGTTCATATGCCGCCGGCGGAAGGGGACCGCAGCAGCCAACCGGTCGCGGCCAAAAACAACCATCGCGCGGCGGCGGTCCAGGCCGTGGTCGAGGCCGCGGTAGCAGTGCTACGCCGGAGCACTCAACTTCAGCTTATGTGGCTCTGTTCGAGCGGGGCTCCGATGCCGCTCGCCGCAGGGTCGGTTAGCCGCGAGATGGAGCAGAAGCTCACGTTTCAGGCTTCGTCTTCGACCGCTGTTCCGGCGCCTCGCTCACAGGTTACGGCGAGAGAGGAAAGAGGGGTGGGGGCGGCGCCGGTGGAGAGAGAAGAGACAAAACGGAGGTTGAACGGAGAGAGGCGCAACAGTCAATAGAAAAAAGGGAGAAATCAGATCTAGAGAGAAAAAAGAGAGAAACAAATACTGCCTCTGTTCCACAATAGCTGTCTATTTTTAAAAATATTTTTGTTCCATATTATCTGTCACTTTAGATTTTCAATACTGCATTAAATGCATTTTTTCTGTTTTAACCTTATTAATGAGACTCTATTCATTAATTTCTCTTATAAATCATTAAATATTAAGGGATGTTTTAGTCATTTTTATATGATTTTTCTAAAATCAAGATATATTTATTGAGTTTCTTAATCCTTGTGAAAAGTGAAAAGTGACAATTATTTAGGAACAAATGGAGTATTACGTATATTTATGTTCAACCCTAAGAGAAAAAAAAGGGAGGAAATCAGATCTAGAGAGAAAAAACAGTGAAACAAATATTACGTATATTTATGTTCTACCCTAAGATACCTTATAATAAGATAAGGGTATAATGGTGATACTTAATTAATTTTTATTAATAAAAGATGTTTTGGATTTATCTTAAAAATACAAAATAAATTTGGGCTCATTGTAATTGCACTTGTGTGATGAGGGGGTTTTGTCAAATTATCCCTATTTTTAATGATAAAATTGACCTTAAAAGATATTAGACTTTAATTATAAATAGTTAATTCAAGTTAAGTAACATATATAAGTTTAATCGATTCAAATATTTGAATAATGTTTACTAATTGAAAAGATTTGAGCTTAATCAATTCAAATCATACTATTTCATTAAACTAAATATTTAAGGAAGAATCACAAAATATTATTTTGAGTATATAGCAAGGTTGTAAAAGGCGGTAATCGGGTCCGAGTCGGTCAGGCACCGACTCACGATTAATCGGTGCGGCGGTGATTAATCGGTGATAAATCGGTGATAAATCGGAAATAAATCGGTTTTTAAAATTTAATATAATATATTTCTAAATATTATTTATAAATACTCCAAACATATATAAAAAGATATTTAAACATAGTTATATCTCCATCATGTATATATCCTAATAACATAATAAAAGTTTAATAATTATAAGATCATAATACATAAATATCCTTATAAAATATAAATAAAAAAGCAAAATTTTTGAATTAACATTTATTCAGTTCTTTAACAATAATAATTAACATAAACAAAATAAGGCATAAACTCATATTTTATTTTATTAAAATCCAACTTTTATTTTGAATTATTAAAAAAAAAAAAAAAAAAAAAAAAAAAAAAAAAAAAAACGATTTTTGACCGATTTTTGCCACGGAGTTTGACCCGCCTTAAAGGTTTGACCGCCTCAGACCGCCTAAAACCGCCTCACAGGCAAAAAACCGATTTTTCAAACATTTACACTAAAATCGTAAAGGTTTTGGACCGCCTCGGCCGATTTTTAGAACACTGGTATATAGTAAGAAAACTAATTGAAATGAGTTATAATCTATTTTTTCAAAGTAACCATCTTATTTTATTTTTTATTCGAATTTGAAATGAGTTATAATCTATTTTTTCTAAGTAAGCATCTTATTTTATTTTTTATTTGAATTTGTCACACTATCGGATTAATAACATAAGTGAGCTTCTATTAAGTAAATTGAATATTCTTTATATTTTTCAATAGTGATGTTTATTAATATTATATAACTAATGATAGATGTATGTAGACACGGCCACGGGGCGGGTCGGGTCCGTGTCCGGGGCGGGTCCACTCGGGTCCACCCGGTTCTGGGCCGGGTCCAGGCCAGGACCGGATTTTTAAATTTTGTTCAAAATGTGTGATGTATGGGATTCGAACTTGGGTTCCCACACACAAAATGGCAATCCAAATCAAGGAGCCAAGACAAATATTTGTGAAATTACTTGCACGAAATATATATGACATAAACAAAATATGTAAAATGATTATAATAAATAATGTTAACTAGATTATTAATTATCATATTTATTATTGTTAAATAATTTTATTTAAATTATTAACAAATATAATATAATAAAAAAATAAAATAAATTGAAAGGACTTGAGCTTAATCCATTTAAATCTTACGATTCGATTCTGATATTTGAATAAAATATAAATGTAAAAAAAATTGATTAAATCATATGACCTACAATTTAATTCTTACGATTTTTACAAATTAAACCAATTATTAAAAGAGAAATCACATCATAATATTTTAATTATACTCGTCATGTATAGTTTTATTTTTGTTAAAATAAACATCATCTATATTTTTAAAATAATTATTTTTTGATAAAATAATCAATAATTTTAATAAGTTCTTGTCAACAATTGAGGTTAATCGATTTAAATTAATTGAAATGAGTTATAATCTATTTTTTTAAATAAACATCTTATTTTATTTTTCATTCGAATTTTTCACACTATCGATTTTAATATCATAAGTGAGTTTGTATTAAGTCAACGCGTTTGTTTATATATTGAATTGATTCAATAATTTATATTTTTCAATAGTGAAGATTATATTGATATTGATGCGGCAGGGTTGACCGCTTCAAGAAATTCGAATCTTCAAGTCCGTTCCATATTAGGCATGTTCATCGCGGATCTGCAAAAGGGACCAGGAGATGTGCTCTCGGCGTTAGCACTGCGACGCCCAAGTTAGAATACCTCAAAGATTCGGAGAGAAATATATTCGGGAGAAAATGGTGTGTCAAGATCAAGAATGCTTACCTTGAGGGTGATGAACCCTCTATTTATAGAAGAGGATTTTCAAATGTCACTCATTTTATCCAATTCGGTTAATAGAGTCGTTTGATGTCCATGACACTTTATGAGAGTCTTAGTGGTTAAGTAATGAAGATATTTCATATGCCTTAGTGTTTAAGTCATGAGGTGGCACCTTCAGCTCGTCATTCATCACTCGACGCTCGGTACTCGGCAGCTCGTCACTCGACACGTCTGTTACTTTCCGCTCGCCCTCGGCACTCAGCACTCGGCATTCGGCGCTCGGTACTCGGCAACTCGGTACTCGAAAACTCGTCGCTCGACACTCGACACTCGGCGTATTGTCACTCGTCATTCGACGTTCGGCACTCGTGAGCTACCTTCAGCTCGCTTAGAGGTCTTCAGCTCGTCGAGGGTCACCTAGTCGTCTTTACTAACAATGTATTATTATCTTTGGGCCTTGCACCTGTGGGCTCAATGTTTTGGGACGTTATCCGATGAAATGGGCCAGTAAGCTCGGATTCGATGTCGTCCTATTTCCTCCTTCGGGTATGGGCCAACTCTATTGGGCTTTGCATATTTGGGCTCTGCCCGGGTCAGATATAATAATTAATAAAAGATGTTTTGAAGTATTGAACCGCGATTCTATATATTTTTTAAAAGTTTCTTATATTGCATTTGTAAATAATTTAATTAAAATTATTTAATAATAATTAATATAAAAATTAATAATTTATTTAACATATTTATCATTTTACACTAGCGTTTTATATTTATATATTTATTGTCTATATTTTTTCAAGTATGTTGGTTGCCCTAGTGGTTAGAGTTGCCCAACTTTGTCTTTTTTCCCGAGTTCGAATCCCCCAATGCTCAATTTGTGGACAAAAAAATCGGATACCGGATATTCTCGGTTGACTTGATGGGTCTCGGGTCCGGATCCTCGGGTTCTCCAAAACATCTAATTGCTTAGATTTTTTTTTTATTTTTTTTAATTTTGTGAATAAAACCTTTTCTTTTTGTCATTTTGAATTTCTTCATTTTTTTTAAATGTCTTCCGATACTTCAAATATCCTAAGATTAAAAATTATATTAAATTTGTCAATAAATAATTAATGATAGATGTTTGGGGTATTCAAACTTTACTAGATTAAGGTTAATCTCTTGTCTCGAGACCGTGGCATATATATATGTCGAAAATGTGTTTAATGACTTTCGCATTTGCTTCAGTTGTCTGGCTGTAAATAAGTGTATCATCGACACCTTCTCTCCTTGTAAACCACGAGCCACCACTTTAGCAATCATAACAATAAGTACACAGGACAAAACACAATTAATTTGTCTACACACTCCGACTCGTCAATTAATTTGTTAATAAATCATTTTCTCAAACAATATAAATGTTTAGTATGCAAGTAATATAATTGGGCTACGTTCACAATTTCTTCACCATAACCATCCTTGTAATAAAAGTAATTAAAATCATAGTTTACACGTAAGTTTGTGAATAAGTTTATTTCTATGTTGTGGAGCAAATTGATTACTCCCTCCGTTACTAAATAATTGTCACTTTTCAATTTTCACAAAGATTAAAAATCTCAATAAATATATCTTGATTTTAAAAAAAATCAAACAAAAATAACTACAACCTTTAATATTAAATGATTTATAAGAGAAATTAATGAATATAGTTTCATTAATAAGGTTAAAACAGGAAAAATGCATTTAATGCAGTATTGGAAATCTAAAGTGACAGATAATATGGAACAAAAATATTTTTAAAAAAAGACAGTTATTATAGAAAAGAGGGAGTATCAACTTCTTTATTAAGATGATCGATTCCTATTAAAATAAAAATCTACTTTAATTTATTGAATATGTCGTTGTAAACTTACCAATTCGACATTTTTAGGTTTCGATATTAATACAAACTCGTGCATATAATAAATTTATAGAAATATATTTTTTTTGGTAATGAATTTATGCGGAAACTCTCATAATAATTTCGAGGCCTTGGCGAAAAAAAGCTTGAAAGGCATCCATTTCGAGCTTGGTCCTCGACAATCCAATCTCAAATCCTCCGTCGAATTCCCTCGACTTGCAAAGCGACATCGATTTCTCCGTATCAAGATGAGCAAATTCATACTTCTTCGCCCTTCCCCCCCACCCGAAATCAACCTCGTACACATCGAACCTCGGCGAACCAGCCACCGACATCACCCGTTTCCCGTCAAATCTCGCGAAATCCACCGGCCAATCTGCACTATCAAGTATTCCATCATTATCACTAGTGTCCAAAGTCTCCCTAACAGCCTTTCCAATGGACTCTGCAGCAATTAGGAAACCCTCATTATTCCCCTTTAACAATAATCCATGCATGGATTCTGCAATCACAAATACTACACAATTGCCAAAGTAAGCTGCCGGCAAAGGTGGAACCAAACGCGGTCGGCAATCTGCAGCGGTGGTGAAGCAGACGGGCTCGTTTTCGTCGGTCTTTTCTCCAACAGCAGCCTCCGATTTGACGGAACAACTCCAGATATAAGCACATATAACCGTGAAAGACGAAACGTGAGATAAATTTGGTCTATTGACCGAAACGTACGTCTTCATTTTCTCGATGACCGTATCGGTCAACACGAGAGTGACACGTACTCTGTTGGTCTTAATGGGAAATGTTGTTGTTGATGATAACTCGACAGCCGAATTACCCCTGGAATTCTTCTTCACGATTTCCATGGCCCTGGAAACTAATTTCCCGCCTGGATCTCGTACTACTAAAGTGGTTCTATCAAAATCAGGCACATCTGCGATCGTTAATAGATCAATCGATGATGATGATTTGTTTACCACGGCCCATATTTTCAAGAAACTGATAATACTGCTCTCGTCCGCCACAACATGATAATTTGACAGACCGACGCAGATTCCCTTCTCCGGAAAGAGTGTAATTTGAAGTGCCAAGACAGAAAACACCAGGGAGTCGTCGGACATGCGGCGCGCGGGTGGCAAGTGAGGGACGCATGCGTAGAATTCGTTGGCTGATCTTTGATGGTTTCCCGTGAGATGTTCGAAGTCTTTGTCGCACTGAGCGATTGTCAGAGAAACTGAGTCCCCGGGGACGTATCGGCTTAGAGGGGTGGTGCCGGCCCCGGGGATGATTATTTTTCCGGCGAGAGGGAGGAAGTGTGTGAGGGTGGTGGCGAGAGATTTCTTAAGTTGTGGAACAATGGTTTCCACGAAACGGGATTTTGAGCACGTGGGAGAATTGAAGAAGATTAACCTCACCGTTGGATCGGAAAGTAGAAATGGTATGTCGAAATGTGTTAATGGGAGAGAGAGAGACAGCTCTTGATCATCTGAGCATGGTGAAGGCTGAATTTTGCAGTGCTCAAGCTTTTCTGCATCCATTATACGGAATTGCGCGAGGCCAAGCTTTTCTGAACTGGAACGACGAGAGGAACTGAACTCACAGCTACGCCGTACGTGCGATATATGGATTTTACAACTCTCTATGCTCTTTTAACTACTACAACTATTACTTCATATTATTTATGTATGGAGTGCTTCTATAGCACTGATTAATAAATAGAGGTGAGGAGAGGTGTACTTTAGGCAATGTTTGGTTGAGTTTTCATCTTATCTTAATTATTTCTCGAAACAAATTCGTGTTTGTTAACGTTTTAACAAAAAAAAAGAAAATCAAAACAACTTTTTCCTCCGAATACGACGTGACTGCAACAGTAAAAAAAAATTGCCTGTAAAAATTGTTTTCACTGAACAAAACAAATATAAATCACTTTATTTTTCAATTTTTTTTCTACAATACATTTCACTAACGCATTTAAACATGATTTGTGTTTGTCTAGGGTGAGATACCCGTCTTCCAAACTCATATGAGATATTATTCAATTATCATTAATTTTGTAATATTAGATCTCGACCGTAGAAAAAATAGCACATATGGTATTAAAAATAATTAGTAATTTACCAAATTAGTCTTCGATTAATTTTTTTTAATTAAATCAATATAAAATAGATTAACATCGAATTGTCTAATTTAGACCCTACTATATTTTAATTAAATAATTAATTTAAATCCATTGTGACCCAATTTTATTTGATAAATAATCGAAAAAAATGCATTCATTAAGAATAGAACTTACATAATCTTAGTGCATTCAACACTACTAACCATCTAAGCACATTAACTTATTAAAATATATTTAAACATAATTATATGTATTGGTAAAACACAATACAAAATGATAATAAATATAAGTATTTAAATAATGTTAAGTAAAATATTAATTGCGGCATTCATTATTATTAAAAGATATTTAATAAACTATTAACAAATTTAATATAATAAAGTTTGAAAAATATAAAAAAAAAATGCGGTTCAATACCACAAACATCTATCATTAATTATGTAACATTAAAATAGGAGTCTTAAGATATAGGTCCCTGTTCACAAAACTTATTAGAAATAAATGACAAGTCCAACTAAATCTTTGGTTCACATCCTTTATAAAATTCATTCCAAAAATGCTCTTCTACTCACAAATTCTAAATCTGCATTTAGTAAATTCGAACTGCTTTTATTATTTTATTCTGCATTTAATAGTTTCATTTATACGTCTAACGTTTTTTTAATATTTTTTTATTTTCTTTCTTCATTTTAGCATTTATACAAAATTATAAAAATAAAATTATTTTTTTCCTTTTTTTCTACATAATATTATTGCAAAAATAAAAGCATGCAATTTTTTTTTGGTTCATTTTTTAATCCAATATACATATTTTTTCCGAGTAGACTATAGTATATTACGATATACTATAGTTTAGTACTATTGTATACTATATTTTACTATGATGTACTATTAAACCCTAGCCGTTAATAACTCCCAGCCGTCGCCAACCCTAGCAGCCAAACGTAGTTGCCGCCAAACTCTAGCGGTCATACCAAGCAAAATCTCTTAAGAGATAATCAGATATAATTAGTCAAAAAAATGCTTTCAATAACAGATGATTCTTCAATTCATAGCGCCGTTAGACACTCGTAGTCTCGTAGACAACTAGAGTCATTTTCAAAACCCTACTTTTGCCATTCAGAACCCTAGCACCGCTAGCAAAAGTAGACCAGCCACTGTCCTCGCCGTATATGCAATTCAACAACGTACACATACAATGAATTCATCATAACCAGCCCTAGCCACTGCTCAAAAAGCAACGAAAATATCTACGCAGGCACACATCTCGCCAACCCTTCCGTGATGCAATCACCACTTTCCCCGCCAAGGCAAGTCAGGGACATTGGTTCCGCCGCACAACGCGCGTCTGAATTGGCCACCACCGTTCATTGCAGATCTATTGTTCCCCCACAAATTTTTAAAAACTCAGATCTAATAATTAAAAAGAAAGAAAAAGAAATTGAAAGAAAGAAAAAGAGTGAATTAGAGAGATTGAGCGGGGAAATAGAGAAAGAGAGAGAGAAGAGGAGGAGTTGGGCGGCGGAAGAATAGAGAGAAAGGGGAGAAAGAGAGAGAGAAGAGGAGGAGTTGGGTGGTGGAAGAATAGAGAGAGAGGGGGAGAGAGAGATAAGTAATATAATGAGATTATACTGTAATTTTTTATGAGGGATCTTAAGATATAAGTCCCTGGTGACAAAACATATTAAAACTAAATCGATTCAAATCTTTGAATGTTGTTTTCGAATTGAAAACACACGAGCTTAATTGATTCAAATCTTACGATTTAATTAATCATACTATTTAACTAAATCTTACGAATTACTGTTCAATTCAAACTTCAAATTCTTTCGAGATTCATTTTTAAATTACACGGGTTGATCAACATTTCCTTAAATTTTAAAATATATTAAATATAAATTTGTTAATATTGGATATTTTTAATATATAATAATTATTATATGATAATAAGTAATTTATTTAACATTATTTATATAAGTTTTATAAGCATTATATATTGTAGCTTTATGATATATATGCGTATTGTGATGTTCCCGGTATATAAAATGGGTTGTGAATTTGGTAAAATGATTGAACAAATTAATTAGTGACAATATGAAAAGATTAGCCAGGACGAGAAAACTCTTTCCTTAAGACGATATTTGCCCGCTACGGTGCCTACGGTTATTTGACCATGGTTTCCCAAGATACAATGGCTAAACTCGGAATATGAGCACTCAAAATCCTGAGTGCAACGAATGTTACTTTGTATCTCAAACTCTCAGATTGAATACGGAAAAAAATATTCTACGAAAAATATTTTCAGGCTAAAGAAAGAAGAATTCCATATAATAAAATTATAAGTTTCCAATCGTTGTCATTAATAGTCACAACCCTTAGAAAATTAAACAAATGAAAAGGTGTGTCCACACCTTTTCATATTATCACACCCTATTTGATTAAATAGGTGCTAAAAAACATTTTTTAATTTCCATTCAAAAAATAAATTTATTTTAAGAATAAAATTTCCAACATATTGTTAGTTTATTTCCAATAATATGTTTGTCTCAATGGTAATCATTATAGATTGTAACTTTATGATCTATACGCGTATTGTTAGTTTATTTAAGATGGTTACAAATTAGAGATCAAGGTGATGTATTTTTGGACAGGTGGTTTCATGATTTTTACGAATAATGATATATTTGATTTTACAAATTTAAATTCAGGAAAAAATAATGTATATGAGAAAATTAACTCCAACCTTTTACACCCAATTCTTAATTGTAACCCCAATTTAATCAATTTTGACCACAAAAATTCAATTTTGACTTTTTTTTAACATTTTTTTTCTGAAATTATTTTTTGCCTCCGGTTTTCGGTGTTGACTTTTTCGATTTTTTTTTTCTACTTCTGATCTTCTTTTTCTACCGCCGATTGTCGGCGTGGACCGCCGGTCTCCGGTGTTGACTTTTTCGATTTTTTTCTATCTGTTTTTTTCCGCCGCCAGTCTCCGACGTCTTCGGCGTTGACTTGTTTTAGTGAATTTTTTTTTCTCCTATGATGTTTATACATTTTTTTACTCTGCCGCTAGACGTTGACCGTAATTGTACTGTCATTAACAATATTTATACTATCACTAACAGTACATTAAAGTAATTGTACTATCGTTGTTGACAGTACATTAACGTAATTATATTGTCGTTGACAGTACATTTATGTAATTGTATAGTCGTTGACAGTACAATTAGAGTCAGCAACAATATTATTACTTTTTTGGGTTTTTTTTTGTTTGATTTGTTGACAAGTCAACGTAATTATATTACTGTCGTTGAGAGTAAAACAAATGTAACCACAATAATATTACTATCAACCACATCAATATTATTATTTTTTTGCGTTTTTTGTTTTGTTTGAGTTGTTGACGGAGTAACGTAATAATATTACTGTCTACTATTGTAATATTACTGGAAACACAATAGTATTATTGTGGTTGACGGTAATATTACTGTTGTTACAGTAAGATTACTGTCAACCACATCAATATTAATTCTTTTGGCTTTTTATTATGTTTACCTTTGTTGAACGATCAACATATTAATATTACTCTATTACACAATAATAATGACTTTTGGTGTGTTAATATTACTGTGCTGGAAGTTAATATAGTAATATTACTGTGTTAAACTGTAGTATAGTTCATATTACTGTGTTATAAACTAATATAGTTAATATTACTGTCAACCACAACAATATTGTTGTTTACACGGGGGCAAAAAGATGTTAAATAAAAAAATTTAAAACAAAAAAAAAATCGAAAAAGTCAACACTGGAGACCGACGAAAAATCAGGAAGAAGAAAAAAAAGAAAAAAAAGTCAACACCGAAGACCAGCGGTCAACGGTGGCGACGGACGAAATTCTACTCAAAATTGTGTTTTGGGTCAAACTTGAATAATTTGTGAAATTTGGGGTCAAATTGAGGTTAAATTAAATTAAAGGATGAAAATGGAGCATATTAAAATGTGAGGAGCTATTATAGTCTTTTACAAACATCTGGACAATGTGTGTATTTTTTTGTAAAATATTTTTTTGTGTAGACCCCTTCATAAATAAGTATCCATTAATGGACTTATTTGTAAAGTGCTCAATTAAACATTTATAATAAAGGCATTTTAAACAATATACAAATCATTAACAATTCAACTGTGTTGCTGAGACACGTAACGCGATTTAAACGGCATATCTCATATGAGCTGTGTTGCTGATATTCCACCCTAGATAAACCCTAAACCTAACAATTAATGTGAGATAAAGCTACGTTTTCCTAATTTAATTTGTCATGTTCTATATTTCTCTCATGCCACTTTGCTATCTTTCTCTCTCTTCAAATTGGACCATACGTACTTCTATGATTAGTCTTCTCAATTTACCATATTTATTCATGTATATTTCTTCTAATTGCTTCGATCCCTTTGCATTATTTGTTGTTGGTGGGAGTGGAGGGTTGGAGATTGGGTGGGGGGATTTATCACTAGTCTATTTCGTTAATTTTGTCGCTGCTATTTCATCCTTTCAATCAAATTAGTACTTCACTTGTTCGATGCACGAAACTCAATTTCAAAATAAGAAAAATAATAATATCTAAGTGATTATGTATTCGTAACAAATCTAATTTAAATAAAATAAAACGAAAGAAAATCAAAGGAAGATAAAATTTATCTTTTATGCAGAATTTGAACATATAAAATGCAATTAAATATTAGAAAGAAGAAAATGCGAAGTGAATGGTATAACTATTTCACATAATGCAATTTACTACACCATGTGGATCTTATGGAAAATAACTGAGTTAACAAACAGATACAGTGATGCACGAGGTAGCAGGGAAGTTACGCAATAGATTATTCAAATAATCTGCAACTTTATCATAATTGTTGTCCAATTAGTGATGCACGAGATAGCAACACAACTTGTAAATATTCCAAAAGAGATAAGATGTATACGCCACTACCTTGATTAAAAAAAATCATTTATACGCGTATAAATAAATAAAAAATCATATTATAATGGTTTATGCTGATTTTCATCATCAATTATAGTTTGTTGGGATCCATTTTCTTTGTATAGCATCAATCATAATTAGTTATTATGATTATTTATTTGTTATTGATTTGCCCATTATATATTGCTGATTATTTAATTTTTCCTTAATAATTTAATGGCCTTAATTACATAATTTAATGACATTATTTGAAGATTTCTGTTAAAATATTTGAATAAAATACTTATTGGGGAATCTATTTAATTTTTGTGAACTTGATCAAAATTATGTATGCCAATTTGCTTTGGTATACTTTGTGTTTGGCCAAATTGCATAATGCATTAAAATGAATTTGAACTTTCAGATGTCAAATTTACGACATGACCAAATGTCCTCATCTATAAAAGTTATTGTTTAGCATATAGTAAAAAAAAAAAGGAGATGACAGAGTTTTTAAATATATATGTTACATGCATGATAACCCAATAATAAGATAAGCAGCAGCAATTCCATTTCTATTCATTGGTTGTAGGCAATAGTGTAATGTATGTATATATCATACAAGTGTTTCGAGCTCGTCACTTAATAGAATTTTTGAATCAGCTCGCATTAATAGCTCATATGTTTTTAATGGGTTCTCTATTTTGGATTTCTTATGCCGAAATTATTTATCGCTTAAAATATTATGAGCTTGCATGTACTTCTCATACTCGCAATTGCTTTTGTAAAACATGTCTATTTGAGTAAATTTGGTTACATATGTAGTTGATCAAAATAAATTAAAGATCTGCTAGGTTGGGACTAATATAATTTGCAGGTAAGTCCACATTGAGAAGGTCCGCGACGTACATGCTATGATCGAAAAACTTCGGAGCCCTTGTTCCGATGATAATAGTAGTAGGTCCGGCCCGCGAAGACCTATACGCTACGATCGAAAAACCTCGTAGCCTTTGCTCCAGAAATAACAATAGTAGGTCCGCGAGGTGAACCAAAGTAGAAGGCCAGCTATCTACATGCTAAGGTTGAAAAACTTCATAGCCCTTGCTCGAAAATAACAGGTAGTAGGTCCGGGAGGTGATCATTAAGGCTAAAATACCGCAGAGCTCTTGCTCGAAAACAAAAAAAAGTTCGTCACCTACTCGCAAGGGTTCAAACACCTCAGGGCGCTTGCCCGAAAATAAAGTAAAATGTTTGTACCCGGCTCGCCTTGGCCATCACCTCAAGGAAGCTAAAACATTTTGCACATGAACAAATGTAAAAAAGACTAGCTCCAATGAGAAGTCCAAACACGCTGACGCTCTAAGTCAAAATTTGTTGTTGGCCAAAATTGCAGGAAAGCGAGTCAAAAACAAAAACACTTGAAAATAATTCTATAAGAAAAAATTCATTCGTAAAAAACATTCAAGGCATTTGGACAATCGCTTCACTTTTATATTCTCCAGTGAACCACTTCGCTAGGTTCACTTGAGAATATGGCATAGTAGATGATGGGGCCACTTCGGCAAGGTTGGGTCAAACTCTCGATATTGGGCTTATTAAACAATATAAAGACAAGAGCATGTGGGCCAAGATTGATTTCTTGAGCCCAATATGCATCAAAGACATGGAGACTTCTAGAAGTTCGCACCGGAAGAAAGTTCGTTGGTACCTATCTCGATAAACGATGCCCGTGCGATATGCGATTATTGGGCTCGCTAGCTCATCCGAACTCGCAACATACAATAAAAGGGGTAGGTAGCGAGGTGAAGGAGAATTATAGAAGATCAAGATTGGGAAATATTTTCTCTAAATAGATAAGGAAATTAGTATTAATAATGGAGCAATCAATGTAAATCTCGACCAATTAAGAGATTCTAAGATAGGAAATGAGTGGTGCTATTTCCACCTCCAAATTATCTTAATTCACCACAAATTTATATACAATATCATAAATACCCTTCAAATTTATAAATCACCACCCACCTTTATATTCGCTAGATCCTCCTCTATTCTAAGTTCTTCTTCTTCTTCTTCTTCTCTTCTTTTTTTTTTTTTTTTTTTGCAATGAAACCTAAAAGGGTAAAACAAAATTCTAATAATCGTCCAATTTGAACAGTTTCTGGGCAAATTGTGCTGAATGAAAAGTAACCTATTTTTCAAATTTTAATACACCAAAAATCTCTGGGTTTTTTTCCTACAAAAGCGCTCTTAATTTATTTTTTCAAGAACGTGAATTCTTGCACTTTTGATGTTCGGGTGTTTTTCTCTGACGAAGGTATCATTCACTTAAGGTAGAGATGGGATTGTAAATATTATTGTGGAAAATGGTAGAGTTTTTTTGTGAATATCCTAATTAGTTTGGTGGTGGACAATTTATGAATTATACATAATATGGGTAAAATAGAAAATATATTTAATTTGGTTGTGAAATAAGATATTTTGAGCGTGAAAATAGCACGTCTCTAGGAAATAGCCACACACAATTGTCTGTATAAATAAATGTAAAGACCCAATTACAAACACGATTTCAATAATCGTCAATAACACTTCTATACTCTCTTCCAAACTCTCTCTATGTCTATTTAAATGTATACTATCCGTTCGTCGAATTCATCTTCTCCGGCTAAAGACCAGCTTTCGATGGATTTTCTGGCGGTCAAGGATGTCGGACTTGGAAGGAGATCTTGAGGGTGTAGATTCTACACCATGACCATATATGTGCTAGAATATTTTTTTACTTCACTAAACTTACCTACTTTGTCCATGCTTGGATCTGAATCTCAATACAATCAAAACATAAAAGTTATAGACTTTTTTTGTTATTTTTCTAATGCAATATGAATCGATAAATTTAAAATTTGGATGAGAGAGTACGGAAAACAACGAACAATGACAGTGAAACGAAAATTGAAATAGTTTCATGTACTGATTTTTTTATAAGTTACTAAATTGATTAGTTTTGTCCATGTAAGAATTGAAGCTCTAAACATCAAAACATAATTTTTTTGGATTTCAAATAAAATTTGACTAAACTCATTTGGAGTTCAGATGAGAGATTTATGAGCAAAACACTGAAATAATAATTTAAAAGTTTATTGTACTAATGTTGTAGTCTACTAAACCCGTTTGTTCTACGATATTTGAGTAATGGTGGGCATAAGGGATAATATTCGATAATATTCCATGCAGCGGGTAGGCATCGAAAATCAGCAATCGAAGAGAACAGTACGTAGCTCAATTTCGGTTCGACTCAACCTTCGATTAGAGCTAGTCAATGGTCAATATGCAGTTAATCAGGTCAATGAGTTGTTAATCTCATGGAACTCAAATAGTCGTTGGATTACGGGTTTATTTAACGGTTCGGTTTTACTTAAACATAAAACAAATATTACCTAAAAATTCTTTTCGGACTTATTAAACGTATATATTCTGATCTTCTTTTTGTATATCCATTTTCTTTTACAGTCACAAAAGAATTTATTCAAATAAATATTTCTGACTTCTTGCAGAAAAAATTGAGTTTCAAACATAAAATTAAATGTTCCAAAATTATTATAGTATTCATATATATGTTCAATATTGTTTTCTTATGATTCAATATTATAATGAAAGAAATGTATCTAACGTGCAATTTTCTAATCAAATGTTTACGACTTCCATAGTAGCTACAAAATCATATACTTTTAGAATTATGAAATAGAAAATTATGCCAATTAACATATAAACCTACAATAATTAATAATATATATAATGTTCAATCTACCTACAAATCATTTATTTATTAAAATCCATTTACTTTTATTATTATTATTATTATTATTATTATTATTATTATTATTATTATTATTATTATTATTATTATTATTATTATTATTATTATTATTATTATTATTATTATTATTATTATTATTATTATTATTTATTATTATTATTATTATTATTACATGGCTTTATAAATGCTCATTACCACACCCGCACACACCTAAAGTGGGGAAAAATACCACGTAGAAGTGACGCAAGATCAAGGGAGGTCATGGCCCCTCTAGCACTTCTCAAATCTCTATTAATTTATAAAAGTAATATAAAAATATTGTGTACCGTAGTATTAACGGCCTCCCTTCAGAATATTATTAATGCGTTCGATCCATCACATTGAAAATTCTGACTCTACTAATGCCACTTAGGCTAAACCTAAGCGATGTTAAATCAGCTTTTTAATTAATTTTTATTCTAAAATATCAATTTGCCTGGAGAACAATGTAAATTGTAAGGCATGCAAGCTCCTCGAGGTCGATTCCAAGATTAAACCTTTTAAAATCGGCTTAATTCCACTTTGCACATTGAAATGGAGTCGTTTGGCATTTTGTACCCTTGAAAACTAATAATAGCACATTACACCCACAAAATATAATAAATCATTCACAATCCACCTTGAATTGAATAATAAAAGAAATTTCATTTTATATTACTTTTTTTTCCATGATGCAAAATACCGATTAAATTGTTATTTTCTTCAATCCCACCCTAATTTCAAGCGCACAAAATGCGAAAAATAAAAATCACATCGAATTATCGAAAAAACTATATTTTTTTACAAAATAAAATAAAATAATCTTTTATCACTAGATATCCGATTGATGGATCTTTTATTGTAATTTGTGGATTTATTAGTCATACAAATTTGGAATAAATATAGTTTTAAATTTACTTAATAACAAAACAGTGGAAGCATTTTTTTTGTAAAATATATTTTCCTGAAAAAAAATTATAATTTTGAAATATGTTCATGAGATGTATTTCAAAATATAATACCACTAAAATTATTAAATTACCTTTTCTAGCTTTAAAAAAGTTAAAAAAATCATTTGGGGTGCATTAGCCATCATTTATTGTATTTTGAGGGTGCAAAGTGATATTAATTTGTTTAATGGGCTCAAAGTGTTGAAATGCTATATTTCAAGGGTGCAAAGTGGGATTAATTAAGCCTTTAAAAATCGGAGCGTGTGTAATAGCCGTTTAGTGAGCCAACGGCCACGATGGAGCGGATTGTTTCCATAACGTTTATCTGTTCCCCCAACGGTCGAAAAATTCAACCAATCAAAAATTGTTCCCTAATACAGTTCTTCCCCCTTTCTCTATATTTTCAATCATCGAACCTAAATCAAAATCAAATATTCCAATCCAAAATTCATCCCCCATTCTCTGTATTTCCGATCATCGATTACTGAAATTTCTTCTTTCACTGAGATAATTCGAACCAGTTAGAGAGAGAAAAAAATGAGTGTGGTGCAGTTTCCAGAAGCCATGGATTCTTCTTCCGCAGATGTTCAGATATGGAACAACGCCGCTTTCGATAACGGAGGAATCTCTGAAGATTTTACGGGGAGTAGGCAATCCTGGGGTTCGTTGAAGTCGGTGTTCGCAAACCCTAAATCGTCGTTCGATTCGGTTTCCGATAAAGAGAATCGGAATGATGTTCTGGAGAATCAGATTTCGTCTGTTTCTGTTTCTTCTTCTCTCAACAAGTCTTCAAACGCAACGCCGTTCAAGCCGGTCAACGCAGATCGGGCTGCCGAGAAATCGAGGATTAAAAGGGGTCTTGTTGATGAAGATGTAGTTTTGAAGTTGAAAATTAGGGATGAGAAGAAAATTGATGAAGAAATCGAAGAGGTTGAGTCTGAAATTTGTAGATTGAGTTCAAGATTGGAGGCTCTGAGGCTCGAGAAAATCAAGAGGACCGTAAAAGCCGTCGAAAAGAGAGGAGGGAGAGTTGTGCAGGCGAAGTTTATGGAGCAGAAACAGAGTGCTAAGAATGAAGAGATTTCAGTTCCATGTTTGAGTAGTGCAAGAACAAAGGTTCAGAGAAGGGGGATCAGTTTGGGGCCCGCCGAGATTCTTTCTGCCGGGGGCGGCGGGCGAAGAGGGATGAGTATGGGGCCCACCGAGATTTTCGGAGCGACGAAATCGAGGCAAGATACAATGATCAAAACCACCCCTCTTCAGAGTAGAAGGAAATCTTGTTTCTTCAAGTTGCAAGAGATTGACGAAGAGAAAGCGGTGCTGCGCAAGGAGAGGTGTAGCTTAAGTCCGAAATCGAGAAAACTCGCAGCAAAGACTCCTTCAAGGCAGGCTGTAACCACAATTTCATCGAGAAAAAATCTGAAGAAAGAAGATGCGGTTATCAGCTCGATTCATCCCAAGAAATTGTTCAAAGATGGGGAAAAGTCGGTCCCACCGACTAATAAGAAGCCGTTAATAAGGCCGGGGAGAGTTGTGCCCAGCAGGTACAATCAGAGTACAACGACAACTAACGGTAATCAGAGTGCATCGGTAGTAATGAGAAAGAGGTCTTTGCCGGAGAATGATTTGGAACAGGGCAAGAGAGACGAAAAGAAACGGTCTTTATCGGGTGATGATGCGAACGAGAAGAAGATCAATTTAGGCACGGAAAGCCGTGTGAAGAAACGGTGGGAGATTAATCCAAGTGAGATTGTGGTTCATGGTAGTACTAGTGCGGTTGAGGCGGATTATTTGCCGGAATTGCTTCCGAGGATTAGGATTGGTCGGTGCAAGAACGAGAGCCCAAGGGACTCCGGGCCAGCTAAAAAGGTGGTCGAGTTGATTGGAAAGAAGTCGTTTTTTGGGAGTGACGAGGAAACGGACATTGCATCGGTTTGTCAAGCACTTAGCTTCTACGGGGAAGGGGAAGACGAAGACGAAGAATAAATTCCCGTTCATCATCGATTCTTGATGACGCATTTGCGAGCGGGGTTGTTTTTGCTTCTGTGTTGAGTAATGTAGTTAGTATATAGAAGCTGCTACTTTTGTTGTGAAAGCTCGAATAAGTAAGTGGATTTAGCTCGGGTTTTTTTTTTCTTTTCTGTATGTGGTTTTTTTAATATGTTGAGACTGTGGCCAACGAGCATACTCGTGCTTTTTGTATGTAAGAAAGTTGGATCTTTTTACTATCGAAATTGTTTTTTTCTATGCCTTGTGATGGTGGATGATGATATTATTGCAAGTGGAAATTGTGAATTCGCCAATTTTGTGCTGCGTTTTTCGTTAATTGACAAAGGGAAATTGATTAAAGCATTCATCTTTTCAAATAGCCTTATGCATCTACCATTGTCTTATATATATGCAGTGTGTATGGGGGAGAGGGAGAGAGAGAGAGAGAGAGAGAGAGAGAGAGAGAGAGAGAGAGAGAGAGAGAGAGAGAGAGAGAGAGAGAGAGAGAGAGAGAGAGAGAGAGAGAGAGAGAGAGAGAGATTTCATTGCTCTTGGTCTGTTTATCGATCTTTACCGTGCATATCTTCCTAATTACAGTATCTTCTGTCACATCTTGAAATTCTTTCGTCGTTAACGTTCCTGAATTGTCTTTTTCAGCAGCTTTAAATATTTCCGATATATCTTCCTGAACGAAAAATAAACCAATCATCACCATGAAAATGCACTTATTTTCGAGAATTGTTACATCAAACGGAATGAATATCAAGTGTAGAATATTAAAATGGTGCGATGAACTTTAATGTAGGCTAGCAGCGTAGCTAATTAAATTAGGGTTTTTTGCAAAACCTACCCCTGTGAAATCTCTAATTGCCGAAAACACCCCTATGTTAAAAAAATTAGCAAGGACCCCCTACAAAAGTTAGTCAAAGCCAAAAAGGCCCCTGACAGGTTATCGTGCGCTACACTCGCCGTATGTGCGTCTGGGACTGGGGGTGTGTTTTTTGACCTGAAATGACCTAAATATCCTTCATATTAGAAGTCTTAAAAATTACAGACTTACCCTAGAATTTTAAGCACCAAATTGAAGTTTTAAAAATTTTCAATTCGGTCCTTCTTATATTCAAAAAGGCCATCTTTCTAGACCCATTTTCTGATTTTTTTTTCCTGTAAAAAACATCAATCGAATCCATATTCTCAAGCTCCAGAAAAATTAAAAGGTAAGAAGACAAGGGGAAGAGGACAGAGCTTAAGCCCCATTTTCCATGTAAAAATTTGGAAGAAAAAATTTTGATTTTGACCTTCAACTTCACCATTCTTGGTAACCCAAAACTTGAAATTCACCATTTTCGATAACCCAAAGTTCAATGGAGAAGAATGTGTTTCAAGTGGTGGTGGTGCGGCGGCGGATGTGGTGGCACGGAAGCGGATGTGGTATGAAAAGTTGGGTGGGTTGGGTTGAGGCGTTGGGTTGGGTGATGGGAAGAAGATATAGTCCATTTTCTTTTTCCTTTTTTATTTTATTTTTTTTTATATAAATTTTATATTTTCTTTTATTTTGTTTTATTAAAATTAAAATATTATTAAAAACTAACTAGGGATATTAGAGTCATTTCACGTAAGTCAACAACTAATTTTGAAATAAGGGGCTCTGTATTTTTTTAAATAAAACATAGGGGGGTTTTCGTTAATTTTTTTAACACAGAGTCTTTTTCAACAATTAAAAATAACACAGGGGGTCTTTGCTATTAGCTCAATTAAATGACCATGATACATTTATGATCTACAGTAGCACAATCACCGAGAGCATATACATCGTCGCATCCCTTTACTCGTTAGGCCATCTCCAACAGTTGTTTTAAAATCGGTTTTCTATAACTATAATTTAACAAATGAACAGTGTTATACAACACCACTTTTTACTATATACTCCAACAACATTGTTTATAATTTACACAATAATTATATTTTATTATTTTTATAATTAAATTTAGAATTAGTCCATCTGCACACAAATACTTTCATCAATTTATAATTTTAACCTCAAATAGATACATACATGTAGTTCTATTATTTTATTAGAATTTATTTGGAATTAAAACATTTTGGCTTTAAAACAAAATGTAGTTTCACGGATATACCTAGAATTTATTTATGATTAAATTAATTTGGTAGTTAAACCAGCTGGGGGTTGAATTTTGTAGATTTAGAGATTGCAATAGATGGTTGGTGATTATTTTATTATTTTATTATTTTTACACATTTGTTATATTTTAATTTTGGTTTCTCAATTTTGAGAAACCAAAGCCAGATTTTACCTAATTTTGCATTTTTCCATTTCATTGTTGGAGCTCTGTTTTGGAGTTCAAATTGTGTAAAAACTGTAAATAATAGATTTGCATATGACTGTTGGAGTTGCTCTTACCATTCATCGGTTGCTAGAATACATCTATTTCCCTACAAACAAATTTAAAAAAAAAAAAATCACACTGATTTATAGAAAGTAGAAAATGCTAGGAATAAATATATGGGGTTTTTATGCATAAGTCCCCAACCAAATATGTTTATTATTCTAGGTTTAGGGGATATATCTCTTTCACCGACAAGCTCATCCATTTAATATTTATTATAACTAAGGAAACATTCATGTATATCCCAATATTACCCTCAACCATTTATACCCAATTCTTAATTGTAACCCCAATTTATCAATTTTGTCCGTCCACAAAAATCCAATTTTGACCACAAAAATTCAATTTTGACTTTTTTTTTAGCATAATTTAATATGCTCCAATTTCATCCTTAACTTAATTTAATCTCAATTTGACCCCAAATTTCACAAATTATTCAATTTTGACCCCAATTTTTTTTTAAAATTTTTTTTTTTCAAAACAATTTTTTTTGCCGCCGGATTCCGGCGTTGACTTTTCAAAAAAAAAAATTCTTTCGGATTTTTTCGCCGGTATTCGGCGTGGACTTTTTTTTTTTATTTTTTTTTTGCTTTTTTTTTTTCTTCCGGATTTTTTCGCCGGTTTCTGGCGGTCTCCGGCGTTGACTTTTTTTAGTCTTTTTTTAAGTTTTTTTGTTTGTTTGTTTTGTTTTGTTTTTCCACGTCCGCCGCTAAACGTTGACCGTAATTATGTTGTCACTAACAGTAAGTTAACGTAATTATACTGTCAATGATAGTTAATTAACGTAATTGTACTGCCGTTGACATTACATTTATGTAATTGTGCTGCCGTTGACAGTAAATTAATGTAATATTATTACTTTTTATTTTATTATTTTTTTTTATTATATTACTGTCGTTGACAGCAAAATAACTGTAAACACAATAATATTACTGTCAACAACATCAATATTATTATTTTGTTTGGGTTTTTGTTTTGTTTGAGTTATTCACGGAGTAACGTAATAATATTACTGTCTATTATTGTAATATTACTGTTGTTATAGTAATATTGTTGTCAACCACATCAATATTATTATTTTGTTTAGATTTTTTGTTTGTTTGAGTTATTCACGGAGTAACGTAATAATATTACTGTCTATTATTGTAATATTACTGTGGTTGACGGTAATATTACTATTGTTATAGTAATATTACTGTCACTCACAGTAATATTAATTCTTTTGGTTTTTTTTTTATTATGTTTACATTTGTTGAACGGTCAACACAGTAATAGTACTTTATTACACAATAATAATGAGTTTTGTTGCGTTAATATTAATGTGCTAGAGATTAATATAGCAATATTACTGTGTTAAACTATAGTTTAGTTAATTTTACTGTGTTTAACAGTAATATAGTTAATATTACTGTCAATCACAGCAATATTGTTGTTTAAACGGAAAAAAAAAGTTAGAGAATAAAAGAAAAGAAGAAAAAAAAAAATCAAAAAAGTCAACGCCGGAATCCGGCAACGCCGGTCTCCGGCGAAAAAATCCGGATGAAAAAAAAAAGTTGAAAAGTCTACGCCGGAGACCGGCGTGAAAAAAAAGTTTTTGAAAAAAAAAATGTTTTGGGTCAAAATTGGTCAAATTGAAGTTAAATTAAGTTAATGATGAAATTGGAGCATATTAAAGTATGAGGGGTTATTTTAATGCTTTACAAAAATCTGGACCATGTGTAGACTTATGAATAAGTACCCATTGATGGGTTTATTTGTAATATACCCAATATATATTAGAAGCAAATAGATAATACAAAAAATAGATTGCGGTGAGCGTGGATCGAACACGCGACCTTCAGATCTTCAGTCTGACGCTCTCCCAACTGAGCTATCCCCGCTTGCTGATTTCATAGTTTGTGTTATGTAATTATCCTGACGGAACAAAACAAAGTGATAGTGAACAGAAAGAAACATGATTTTAGTGTGTCTTAAAATCCAGCTCATTGTTGACATTAATAAAGTTTAAACTGTACAAAAGCTGTCATAGTTGAACAATGACCATTTTATTATTCGTTCACAATTATCAACTTTAATATACTTGTCATTTGTTCTTCGCGTTATTTCTCTTCGCTATTATTTGCAACATTTGGACATACTTAAATGATTATATTTCATTAAAAATATTATGAATCCTGATATTTATATGATAATTGAATTTAGCAAATGTTGATTTTCCATCTACAGTTTTGTATGGTTTAGGTAATATTGGCCGGTTTTTGGAACTGGATTGGAATATATACCTTAAATTCCAATTTGATTTTAATTTTCAAAAATATTCCAAAAACTCCAATTCCTCTCCTAAATTCACATTTTGAACATAATATTATTATATATTTGATATAATAGTTGACTAAAACATAAAAATTTGAGCAATACCCTAGTTTGGAAAATACATTGTACTAACTACCATTTATTTTAGTCATTTTTTCACACATAAATCTTAGTTTTAATTAGTAAGAACCCCTTAATATTGTATTAACAATATTTTACCATTTTCATTACAAACCCTAGCTCACTCACACAATTTCACCCACAACCTTCTATATACCATCTCTTCCCTTTCTTCCATTTGTTGCACCAAAACTCCTCCGGGGGAATACGAATCCCGTTCTCTTCACCGTCATTTTGTAGCGAAGAGACCACGCCAGAGCTATATATGAAGGTGGAGAGGCACAAGAAAAGGGTCGACGGAGGAGGTACATTGCGAGCTAGAATTCTCGTGCATAATTCACACCATAATTACCACCATCAACGTCATACTTTAAACAATAAAAGATCGGGTATCTAATTCACGTTGCTGGTGTAGTGAAAATTAATTTTGACGCTACTGTCACCAGGGGCGGTGCTTTTGACCCCCAAGATTTTTTTTTTTTTTAGGTATTTGGTATTGTATTTTTTTGAATATTACTTTTTGCCCTCCAAAATTTTTGTAAATGTGTCTTAACCCATTATTTTTTTTTTGTTTCTTCTCTATAATTTTATATAAATTATAGATAAGTATATCATATTTAATATAAAATATAAAATAAGATGCTTAAAACTTGTATTATTTTAAATAAAATTTATGAATATTACTTATTTTTGAATTTTTTTTATCAATGCCTTGAGATCGTGCCATGAATCCCCAAAATATTAAGTGCAATCCATTATTAGAATAATTTGAATTTATTTAGAATTTTATGTGATGATTAAAATATGATATAATTATAATATATATTATATTTTAATTAAAATTTAGTAATATAAACTTATTTTTTGCAATGTTTTGTGGACCTAAATTTTTTTTCCAGGACGCTGCCCTGAACCCCAAAATAAAGCGTATAGGAGCTTCTTTTGAGTTGTTTGGAGCCTAACATATAGTGATAGAAGGTAATAAGTTAGCACATGAAATTGCTGCATTATCTAAGAATGAGTCTTACTGGTTGATTGTATTACCGGATAGGATTCAAAATATTATCTCTCATGAGATGTCCTTATAATAAAACAATTAAGTTTGTTCCCAAAAAAAATTTCATGTTGAAATTACATTTTTTTTATGAAATTACATCAAACTAAAGATCATCACAAAATTCTAAAAAAAATGTAAAATATCTAAATTGTAGCTATGAAAAGAAGAATACATTATCACTAAGGTATATGTAAATATAAAATAAACTTCAAGGAAGAAAAAATAAGTTTGATAGAAGAAATTATTCGCTCAAAATCTTACCTTTAAAGAGAAACAAAAAATCATTTTTACGATATTTGATATTTGATTAGGCTCATAGTTATAACTTATAATCCAAGATTAAGTTAAGACTATAAAATTAACTAGACAATAGTAAGAGTATTATATTTGGCTAAATTTATTTTTAAACATGTTATAAGCTCTTACATTTAATAAATTATTTTAAGAAACAACAAAAAAGGTATATCTTATATCAAAAATTAACTTTTAAGATGGAGTTTATAATTTATTTTAGATTTTCTATTGCAAAAGCGCCCATGGAATTTTTGTCTTTTTGCAAACGACCGCCCAATCTAGTATGATGTCAGAAAAATTTATACGAGGGTACTTTCGATATTTTCTTCACGAGAACCAAATAGTGCATACTTGTCTTTCACGAATCACGAGGGAGTATTTGCACTTCACCATTTGTTTTAGGGTGAATTACGACCATCCTTGAGGTAAGATCAAATTACAAAATAACTCCTTATGTTTGGATAATTACAACCATTTCTCAACTATGACGATCAAATTACAAAACAACTTTTTAAGTTTGGATAATTATAACCACCCCTCAACTATGAATCTTCTCACACATTCATCTTTCAAATTTAGTGGAATCTTCTAAATTACATGGAATATTCTTCATTTTGTATCGGTTTTATCCCATTCGAGTCCCACATATTGAAACAAGATGATCATAAGATGTGTCTCTTGTTGTAAATATCACATTATGGTGCATCAAAAACTATATTTTTTGCACAAAACAAGTACAAACTAAAGAACATTCCACGCAATCTTAAAGATTCAATTAAATTTGACACCGTATGAATGAACGTATAAAAAGATTCATAGATGAAAGGTGATTGTAATTACGCAAACACGAGTAAATTTTAAATAATTTGACAGAGGTGACCATAATTTACCCCTCTTTTTATAATGTTTGTTTTTCTTTTGTTGACTTTAAATTGTACTCCTTTTACAATTAATGCAATTTCTCAATCATCAAAAGAAAAAGAAAAAAACATTGAAAACTTGTTCTACATGTACAAAAGTAGGTCATTACAATTTATGGTCTTCTTAGACAAAACAAAATGCAAATTTTGTTGATTAAAACTAATGAATAAGAATTTTGATTCACATTGTTTAGTACAATTTGTATAAAAAAAAATACAACTTAATTCAAACACTAGATGAGAGTTGATAAAAACCTGGAATGCAACAATAATAATAATTAGGTAAACAAAACACAATTAATTAGAATAAAACAATAATAATTACAAGCCTAATTCAAGCATTAGTGTAACATGTGCTGATATTCTCGTGGGAAATTCAAGAGAAGAAGCTGATTAACAACAACACACAATTTACCAGTTTTTCAGACCCTTTATTTCAATTATATAAAGGGCAAAGAGTAAAGCTCAGTTACAAGTTGGGTAAACAGAATAAAATCCCCTTGTGTTAAGGAAAACTTGCGCCAAATCCCTCTGTGCCTTTCTTGCGTAAAACCCCCTTGTGTTTTATTTTACTTTGCACAAAATCCCATTTTCCGTTAAAAGTTAACGCCGTTGACTATAGAGGGGGTTTTATGCAAGTGTTTTGTAACATAGGGGGATTTGATGCATAATTTTGCAAACCAAGGGAGTCTATGCAAATTAATTTATTCATTTAAAATTCAAATTATTTTCTTAAATTAAGTTGAATATATCTATTAATTTAAAATTTAAAAACTAAGAAAATAATACTCGAGATGGAAGTTGGAACGAATTCTCAAATTATTTATGTTCTTTTCACATATAATTTAATCAAGAATAAATTATAAACATATATAATAATTCCAATAAAATAATTATATAATTTAAAAAATCAAAATTCATACATTAATAAATTATATGATATAAAAATTGATTTTTTTTCGAAAAAACATTCACCACACCTATTAATTTATTTTTTTGATATTGTAATTGAATAAATGTGTTCAACTTAATTTCAGAAAATAATATGAAATTTAAACAAATAAATTATTTTTTTCATAAAATCCCCTTTTATTGCAGAAAATATGCACCAAATCCCCCTATGTTACAAAAATCTTGCATAAAACCCCTTCTATAGTTAACGGCGTTAACTTTTAACGGAAAAAGGGATTTCGGGCAAAGTAAAATAAAATACAAGGAGATTTTATTCAAGAAAAAAAAAACAAAGGGAAATTTGGCACATATTTTCCTTAACACAAGAGAATTTTATGCTGTTTACCCGTTACAAGTTACGACCACGGACCACAAATTCTAACTAGACATATATTTAATTTAGGAATAAAACACAAATTTTACATATCAACAAACCCTAAAACTCGAAAACTCCAAAAAATATTGTTGTGTGTGTGTATGTTTAAGGGTCGTATTTAAAATGAATAAAAATAATATATTTAATGAAAAAGAGGAGGCTCAGATATGAAACAGCTTTATCAATCAAGGATTTTCAGAAGCAGAACTGGCATAATTAGCTGTAAAACAAACCATCACAACCATATTAGTTAAAATCGCGAGATACCGCAATATATATCGCGAGGCACTACGGTCCCAATCAAAATGATATAACTCATAATATGTATCGATTAAGCATAAATACCGTTAAATATTGTGAGATATAGTATCGTATGACCATATCACGATACGATACGAAATTTACGATATTAGTCAAATTATTAAAAAAAATTAAAACAAATTAAAAAATTAAAAAAATAAAAAAAAGTTAAAAGAATTAAAAAAATAAAAGGAAAAATAAGGAAACGAAATATTCACATTATCGTTGCCTGAAAACGAATTTCAATATTATTTAAATTTTTTTCTTACATATATTAGATCCAAGAAATTTACACGCCAAGTTTGATATTGATAAGAGAAAATAAGAAAAAGCCAAAGTTGGAGCTGATGAAGTTGAAGAGTGTGATGAACATGAGGATGAAGACACTCGTTTGAAATTGGTGGATGAAAAAAATTTAAGTGACATTGATCTTGAAGATTATGAGTGATAGATTAGTTTTTTACAAATTAGGGATCAAAATTTGAACTTTGTTGATGTTATTTTTATGAGCAGTTATGACTTTTGTCCTATTTTAATGATTGATTATTTTTTTTATGAACTTAGAAATGAGTGGTTTGACTTTAAAATATTAAATTTTATATTTTTATAGTATTTTTATTATATATATATATATATATATATATATATATATATATATATATATATATATATATATATATATATATATATATATATATATTACTATTTTTAATAGTTGGTTAAATATCTGACAATACGATACGATACACGGAGGAAAACGATACGCCGATATTTTTCGATTCGATAACCATATTCACAACCACAAATAAACCGAAAATAATAAACAAGATTTTTTTTTTCAAATTTGGGTATTTGATTGAGTAGCTCATATCAAGAAATTCAACCATTATTTGTTTATCTTTATGCTTCATTGACTACAAAATCTCAGAAGCGCGGATAATTATTTAATCATAGCCCAAACCAGATTCTGGTATTAATAATAACACATAAGTGAATCATTTTAAAATAGAAAATTTTCCAACATTTTACAATTAATAAAAAAGGCCCAAAACAATTATATTTTATTATTCTCTGTTAAGATATGACCGCGGTTCCGGTTCAAACTGGAACATCAGGGTTAACGATCATGTTAACTGGAACCGGAATTGGAATCGCCCCATAAGATTTGTTTCAGATTTACATATACAGTAGAACCTCGATAAATTAATAATCTCGATTAAATAATAATTTTTCTCGGTCCGGACTCGGAGAAAAAGTGTTAAATTATTACCTCAATAATTTAATATTTCACTAAATTAATAGAATTTTCCTAGTGCCGGCTGCATTAATTTATAGATATTCTGTATGTTGAAACTTGAACAATTGGTTTTCAAAAACTAAATAATAAAAAGATGCAATGGTCAAAATTAATAATTAAAAACAAGGCGGTAACCGGCTATGCCGGTCGATTTTTTTAAACTTCTTAATACCACTCACCATTTCTTTAATCTTATTTATTATACGGGGCAATTTGCTATATGTCCTCCCATAGTAGATTTTATGTGTAAAAGTCCTACTAATAATTTCCTATTTTTATTAAATATATTATTTTGATTGTGTCTGAAATGCCTCTAACATTATATGGAAATTAAAAATCTACTCTATATAATAGAAGATCCTTAATCAGCGATCCATTCAAATTCTCAAATCCCAAAAGAATGCAGTAGCCACCCATCCATAAAACCGAATTGAGAAATAAAAGACCCTAGCAGAAAATTGTATCGCGAATGCCATAGTAGGGCTTTCGGATCGTTTGCAATCTCCTAAATTTCGTTTGTTGTTTGCTGGTAATTGTTTGCTCGTTGTTCGTTTGCAATCTAGGAGACTCTAGTAGCTATTTTGGAGTATTTGTTCGTGTTTGCTTTGTTTGGTGTTTGAGATTTTCACTCCTGATCTCAGTGCTGGCACAAACGGGCAGAGAATACACTAGGTAACCATCAAAAAAATCTAACGACGGTTCAAACAAGTATGAGTCTCAGTAAGCACCAATTTATACATCCGAATTTTTCGATTCTCATTCGAAAACCATTATTTTTCACTGGAAACGAACCTAGATAACGTCTATGAATCACCGAATCGGATATAGCATTCCGGGTTTGTCCATGTCATAAGTTTGGTTTTGCAGTCTGCATTTTGAATTTCTTGTTTGACTATGATTTTTATCGATTTAATTTTTCGAGTTTGAGTGTCATTTGTATGAAATCTGCATATTTTGGGTATTTTGAGGTAGCCCATTGAGTTCAGGTAGTTTGAAAAATGAAAATTGTGGTTTGTTGTTTATTAGGTAGTCTAAAGATTGCAAATTGTGGTTTTGGAAGCCCGAGAATGAAAATAGGTGAAATACCAGAGTCTGAAAATTGTTGCTCTGATTTTTGTTTGCTATTTTCTATTTTTTGCTAGGGATTATCGATTTAATTGTTGCTACAATTGTCGATGTAGTTGTACGTCGGACTTTTATTTGCTATTCTTTTTTATTGCATTCTACATGCTATGATGTAGGGTAGTAGTGTACATACAGATTTTTTTTCTTCATTTTTGACTATAGAAAATTATTTGTTCATCAAATTTCAATTGCATTAGACATAAAAGTTGCAGTTAGCATTTATTTTTTTTGGTTTATTTTGAAAGTTTATTGTGTTTGTTGTTATCTTGTTTGTTTGCAGTTTAATTACCATTCATTATTAACTGTTTGTATTTGCATTTTATACTTCGGAGTTTACAGTTTATACTTCACTGTTTACAGTTTGTAATTCATTTTTTATCATTTTTTGTTTACAGTTTGCCTTCACTGTTCGTATTTGCAGTTTTTAATTTGTGGTTGTTAATATTAGTAATTATTACATTTGTTATTTTGTATCATACAATCATCATCTTTTTTTGTTTCACATTCAACAACCTTTGCAAAAGAAAAAAAAAGGATCAAGTCAACAACATCGAAGAAAGGAAAAGCAATATTAAATGCATACGGACGTCCAAGAAATCAATGTTAATGGAGAAAAAGTTCACGGTGTGAGAATATGAGCGATTTTCATTACTTTCTTTTCCCGCTGCATTTTGTGAATGTCCCATTGTCAAACTTCGGAACTGGACAGTCCTTGTGTGTAATAAATATTATACTCGTGAGAGCGTGTCAACTCGTATTTGCCCAGAAAAAGAGAATGACGATCCATTTTTGTTCATGTTGATAACATATACAAGGTCCTCTAGAGCGCCAAAAAAAAGTATCGTTTCGCCAAAAAAAGTATCGTTTCATGATTTAAATCATTTTATTGTTTCAAGTTCTTTTTCGGATGCACATCATATAATAATCTTACAATTTAACTTCCAGTTATAAATTGCAATTTGCAGTTTTCTATTTTATGTTGCAAATTTATTTTGTTATTCAATTTTTATTTTATTTTGTTGTTTGTTGAAGTAAAACTAATTAGAAAATGCAAACAAAAAATGCAATATTGTCCAACACATAATTAATAACTATAATAAAATTAATAACTGAAGATTGCTATAAAATACTTATGTACATAAAATTAAATATTTTTTTTAAAAAAATGAAGAATTAATTTCATTTAGCTGCCTTGAGAGAGAGAAATAGGTGTCTGTGAGAGAGAGGGGATGTGTGTGTGTGTGTGTGTGAGAGAGAGAGAGAGAGAGAGAGAGAGAGAGAGAGAGAGAGTGTGTTTGACCGTGTAGAGAGGAGAGAGAGTGAGAGATTTGTGGGATTTGTTCCTTCAATTACTAAAATAATTAGTTACATATAAATATTAATTGGGGTATCTATGTCTATACACTAATAGTTTAATTTAATTAAATTGATCAAGGACCTACACCTATATTAATCTAATTGAATGGATCTCCACCTATATAAGTCTAGAATTAGGGGTGTCTAGCCAATTTCCCCTTATTATATATCTATAAAATATAAAAAATTAAATCCTATTTTGCCTTAGTGAATGACATTCGGCTTTTATTTTAAAGCAATATGTATCGCGCTTATGTGTCATACTACGCCCCGTACCCACCCGCATTCTTGATATATTATATATTAATTATTATATTAAATATAAATAATTAAATAGTAGTAATATATTAAATAGAATTAATATTGGAGACAATCCTCAAATCAAACTTAATTAGATGTGAGGCACAACCTTAACTAGAACATTTTAACTCAATCCTTATTTAAAATAAAATTTGATACACATCTTTTAATTTATTTTTAACCCGAAAATACCCTTACAATAACTAATAAGAAATCATGATCTTCTCTCATCTCCCATTTCTCTCTCTCTCTCTCAGTTTGAATGTTACTTAATGCAAATTTTGAATTTGTGAATTGAAGGGTAGTTTTGGAATAAATTTTATGAAGGATGTGAAACAAATGTTTAGTTGGACTTGTCATTTAGTTCTAATAAGTTTTGTCACGAGGGACCAATATCTTAAAGCCCCTATTAAATATTAGCTACAAATGGGGATTTATAGGTTTCGATTATATAATTACATATTAGCATTATAATTAAATATTAGTTTGTTTGTTGAAATAATCGTTCAAATTATAAGTAAATTGCATATTTATTTATTAAAAAAAATAGACGGGTTTTTACCCGCTCCAGTACCTGTGGAAATTTTATGGGATGGGTATGTGGATTCTTTTTATAAAGTTCGGGGATTTTGACAGGGGTGGGAATGGGGATTTCCATAGCGGGGCGGGGATGGAGATTTCAAAATCCGCCGCAAAGCAACCCCATTGTCATCCCTAATCGCCTTCCATTTCACAAGTCGAGGCGTCGACAAGATAGCATTAGAGGATGATTATTCTGATGTTCATATACATACTAATTTGAGATTATTTAATTTTTCCAATATCATATTCAAACAAGCAATCTCTTTATCTCCACCTCGAATGCCACCAAAAAATCAATATGTTGCTCAAGGTTTGAATTGCCATGTTTTTCTTTACTTTTCTGCTCCCCTTGTATAATTACTTTATGTAAGTTTTTTTAATCCATTTTATTAATGGGCTTTCTTGATTTCACTCCACGGTTGTAAAGGCTGAAGTTTATGGCCAAGCAAGTGTCATCTATTTGTTCCCCTATTACTAAATAACTCGGTTTGTTAGCTATTGATGGTGATGAAATTGGTTGATCGAGACAGTTGAGATAACAATCGTGGAACATTCGACGATGAAGTTCAGTGGAAAGTCGGCATAGGGTTCTTCAATAAGTCGTCAGTTTTCATCAAAATAAGATAATCTTTTAGCACTAATACAAATAGTATATTGTTTTCTAACTTTTGTAATCTCCCCCAAATATTGTGTTTCTACTTCATCGTGAAAAAACGCACAGAGAAAAATCTTCCATAAAAAACAAGTAAATATCTATTTCTACGGTGTATTATCTCCATAGGAATATAATGGAGTATTGGTGGTAAACTATGACTTGATTATTCGGTAAAAAAATTATTCGGCAATGATCGCCCAACCATTCGACCTTTGCGGCATCATGAACTGTAATCGATCTTGATGATTTACGAGCTAGTTTATGAACCAATGACGATTGCTCTTCCGGATCAATTTTCCAAATGGTTCATATAATATTACCAAGTTTATATAAGAAAAATATAAGTTGACGGTTCAAACGGAATTAAATCAACAATTTTATGGCGGTCAAAATATGAAGATGATTAATGAATATTTTTATGAAAAAAATAGTAAGATAAAAGAATCAAAGTAAAAAAGAACAAACATGCATTTATACTCTCTCTCTCACACCCACACATATAATTGGATTAAACTCTAGAACATAAAAATATGTGAACCATAAGAACATCTGCATTTACCTAAAAAAAACTAAGAACACATATTTCTATCAGTTGTTGATTAAGAGATACCAATGTTTCTTATAAAAAACGGTTAGAAAATTTTCCGGTTTCTTTGAGCTCTGCTTTCATAACGCTTACAAAAAAGTTCCCTTAAGAGTGATAAGAGGAAGAAGCAGACAACTGTGTTGCTCGTTTCAATAATTAAGTCTCCCTGACACTACAATGCTTGATCAAGTTAACAGAAGCTTTAGCATACCCACCATCACCCCAATCACTACCCCAAGAATTCCTAATAATGTAGTAAAACTTTGGACAACATTCCTTAGCCATACCCACCATCACCCCGATCACTACCCCAAGAATTCCTAATAATGTACTAAAACTTTGGACAACATTCCTTAGCGTATCCAACAGTTAATACATCGTTTAGGGACTCTTCATTAGGATCCAATTTATGTTCACGATACATCTTATGTGTCCAAAATTTCTTAAATTTATCACATGAGTCGATTCCACGAATAACCGACAGTTGACCAATAACTTTTATTATTTTACACCAATGAAGCACCAATTAAGCTTCGCATCTTGTTTATTTGAACTTTAGGATATTAAAGAATTGTATTATCTTATATTATCCCCTCATGTGGAGAATAAGCGTCAAGTGTAATCGTCTTATATAATCAAATTTGACTAGGCGGTAGACGAATAACTTTTTTAATTTTGGTACTATATTGTATATAACGATCTTCATATTTTTTTTTTATAAATTTGATCAATAAACTCATGAGAAACAACATTTTATCCATATTTGGATCACTGCATTTGATGTTGTTGTGGCCTCACACTTTTCAGAGTTTTTTTTCTCTCTGATGGGAAAATGCAGAATTTCGTGATCCCACCAATTCTTACTGTTATTTAACGCTTCCATGTCAAACATTTCACAAGAATTCCTAGTAATGCTGAGAATGATAATCACATTGATGTTCATAATAATCATAATGATAATCTTGTTGATGTTCATGATGATAATCCTGTTGATATTCAAACTGATAATCTGATTGATGTTCATAATAGTAATTTAATAGATATTCAAAACAATAATTCTACTAATGATCAAATTGAAATTTGTATGAAATAACTAAATAAAAATTATGTTAATAATCAAAATGAAAATATTGTTAGAGATCTCAATAAAATTGGAGCAAATGATAACTTTGTTTGAGCAGATTGGACCAATATGAGTATAAAACCAAGAGATTTACTTGTGGAAAGTTTACCTATTAGAATTATTGTAATGTAGATTTCCCAAAAGATAGTGATAGTAAGCATTTTTCTATTTCAAGTTATATTCGAAATTACAGAGAAATATGATAGGAGATGGCTCGTATATTGAAAAAGTGAAGATAGAGTGTAACAACAGATTCTTATTTCCGAATTTATCAAACAAGAAAAAGTGAACGAATATAATTTTATTGAATCAAAATAGAATATTGTGGGTTACAATCTCTAACTTGTTCTTCTGCTTGACTTTGAATTTCATAGTCGGGTCGTTGAGTTGATATTTTCTAGATTTGATTTTAAACGTGAGCAACGTTTTTCGAGGTCTTGTGACTTAGATCTCGGATCAAACGTTGAACTTTGATGAACTTTGACTTCAAGATCTTGGAGTTCTTGATGGATTTGACCCTTCAATCTTCCTACGATCATGACTTGAAGTTACTAACGTTAATCCGATGATGTAGCACTGTTATCTCGGATCTACTATGTAATTGATGAAGAACACTTTGAATTTGGAGAGAGAAATTTATCTCCTACAAATTCTTCTTCCATGCTTCTTGTATTGTAGCGATTATTTGCTCATACGTTTTCTACTTTTTCAATTGTGTTTTAAATTATGTAGGGAGGGTCCTTACTTATAGTGGTGGGATAAGAGTCTTTAATAAACCTCTTTGATGGCATGAAATAATTTGATTGACCCTTTTTAATTTGATATTTATCTCTTAGAGGTTGAAAGAGATGAAATAGTCATAGACCACAAATTAATTGAAATTTATCTCCATGACTTGTCTTGCAAGAAAAGTCAATAATCTTGAAATTTAATTTATTACAATTTAATTTGTATAAATTTTTATGCGTCAACATAGAGTATTTAGTTTTTGTTGAAAGTTATTTAACGTTAGACCTACTTCAAGTGAAAAATTGATTCGGAATTAATAATTGAAAAAAAAAAGTAGTGCTATATTTAAAAACTCACGAGAAATCTAATAAGCATATCAATAACATCTATGATTGAAGGAATTTAGAAGTAAGATTACATAATAATAAAGCAATTGATTATAGTATTGGGAAATTGGAAGCATGTATTAAAAAGAATTATTGAGGTTGTGGAAACTTTAGCTAAAATTAATAACTTGGATTTATATAGGACAATGAAAAAAAAATTATGTCAATAACACTGAATTTTTTTAAGTCTAATTAAAATAATTGCGTAATTCAATCCTATAATGCAAAAACACCTTAGGCGTATTAAAGACGGGAAAAATACATATTCACTATCTTGGGCATAATATACGAAATAAAATGGTGCATATATTAGTGTGTGAATTAAAAAATAACATTGTTAAAAGGATTAAAATGCTAAACATTGTCAAATGAAAATGCTAAAAGGATTAGAAATAACATTGTTAAATATGTTATATTTCAGATATAAGTCACCTCGAACAAATGTCTCTTATTTTAAGAAGTGTGAATGCGACGACTCCAAATAAGATATAAGAAAATTTTATAGATTTTTTTGTAAGTAGATAATACAATGGGGAAACGTATTTTTGATAAACTTTTAAATGTAATAAAAGATCTTGAACTTGATGTTGATAATGTGAGAGGGCAAGGATATGACAACAGTTCAAATATGAAAAGTAAAGAACAAGGTGTCCTACCAAGATTGTTAAATATAAAACTTAGAACACTTTACACTCCTTGTGGGGGTTATAGTCTCAAATTAGTAATTTGTGACATGACTAATTCTTGTCATAGAGCTATATCTTTCATTTGAGTTATACAACATATATTACTATTTTCTAGTTCTACAAAGTGTGAAAAATATTGACGGACAAAGTAAAAAAATTAACATTTAATTCATCATCACAAATACGTGGGAAAATCATATTGAAAGTGTCAAAGTCATCCAAAGTTAACCTATCGAAATAAGAGATGCTTTAATTGAATTGGGAGAAACTCCTTTCAATCTTAAACTAAAGAGTGAAGATAGATGTCAACCACGCACTTAGTATAAATATTTGGTTTGAATTGCCATATGCCGTTAATAGTTTTCGCAGAAGCTTTCAATCTAAAGATATGCACATTTACAGATCAACCAAAGGGTTTCAGATCATTGTGAGAAGATTTTAGAAAAAAATTGGTTTGAATATGTCATAAATGTTAGTAAAAAATTGTCTTAAAGATGGGAATTGAACAAAAATGTTTATGTCTAATATCATATTATTCTATTGGGATAAATCTAGAGTTGGGCATGGATCGGTTTATCGGCCAACCGATCCACTTTCGATCCGCTTTTTTCGACCGATGATTTTGTTGTCGGACCTGTAACCCATATATAAATGGGTCGGGCGGTAATTTTAAGTTTATTCAAAAGTAGGTTGGTCGAGTAAAATCAGACAATCAACTTTTTTAATAACAAATATTTATAGTATTTGATTGTAATTCTTATTTTTTTAACGTTTAAATAGTATATAAAAAAAGTTAAAACTCAAGATAGAAATCTATAAACATAAGCGTATTATTTCTATTTTATAATTCTTATTATACATTCTTCATTATATATTTACTTATTTGTAGAAATTTAATTAAAATAAGACTCTTAATATACAAAATTTAAACATGTTTTGAAAAAACTTTTAAAAACATCTTAATACTATAAAAAAAAATAAAAAATTATAAATAAATAGATGGCTGATAATACCTCCATCCGACCAATTTTGAAAGAATTCAATGCCTCCGAATTCGTGTAAATGAATATAAATAAATATAAAATCAGAGATATCTTTTAAATAATAAACAAAAACTTTTGTTGAGAAAAATTGTGCAGCGGAATATAAATGACACAAGTTTTAAATGATTATCCACAAGTTAATAACTTGTGGATGAAAAACTCCACTAACCAGTATTAAAATGAATACTAATGAGAAGCCAAGATCTTCTCTTCTTTGAAGAAATTACAGGTTGATTCCTTCGTGGATGAATTCCACTTTGCACCCATGAATTATAAGCATTTGGCACAATGCACCCTTGAAACAAAATAAAGTCATTTTGCACCCCAAGTTTCCATAGCTAATTTCAAAGTGCACCCCACAATATTTTCCGGTAGAATTCTTCACCGAAAAATTTACTTTTAAGATATCACAGGGGTAATTTCGTCAGAATCGTAGTTTTCTTATAGGAGAATAAATTACGTGAGGAATTTCAGCGCCAAAAAAGATACAACATACTCTCTTCCCTAATTTGATTCTAGGGTTTGTTGAGTAAAAAAAAAACAAAAACAGTCATAACACTAATGATCTAGCGGCTCTTTTTTTTCTCGGAAAAAAATAGATAACTCAGTTATAAGCATTAAGAAGCACAACGGGATGGTTATTGATGCAAGAAACAGAGAATAACATATACTTATCTCAAGGATGCAAGGCTCCCTCTTATGGTAATAGTTTTAATACTATTTCTAACGGACTCTTATTTGTTTTTAATAGCAAAATTAGTTAAAATATGTTCTTTTATATAATATGTAGTTTTGTAACTTTTTTACTTTATAAATGTGTAGCCTTTATTTTGTTGATGATGTATTGTTTTTTTTTTGATCATGTAGGATATGCATCCAATCTTTTTACAATAAAAGTGCATCATTCTTGTTTTATGGATTTGAAAAGAAATGATTATGTCACGGTAAAATAAGTTACTTTGATTGTTGTAACTCTTTAAAGATTACAATTAGTGAGTTGCATGATATGGCCAGGCTAGTAGCTCATGCAAATCTGTTGAAGTTTTATCAGTATAACATAACTGATCCGAGTGGCAGCAACAATTTTATTCTTTTAGTTAATGATGATGAGTTGAAAAAGTTGTTACTTGCTATGAATTATGAAAGAATGGTAGAGATTTTTGTTGATAATGTTGAATCAGATTTGTTTGTGGAAAATCAAAATAATGTTATTAAAGGAGTTCCTGGTGTTGGGTATAATGCTGATAAAGAAGACTTTGAAGAAAAATATGTGGATGCCATGGAAAATGAAGTCAGTACAGATGATCAATTTTCCGAGGAAACACAATATGTACAACAAGTGGAAAGTGGAATGATTCAACTTGAAGGCCGAAGCGAATCATCATGAAGCAATACATATTCTGAGTCTGATCAGAGTTATTCTTCGTACTCCAGATGGATTTGAAGATAGTGATTTTGATTTTAATGACCATCTATATGATGAGAATATCGATAAGGAAATTGAATGGATTGGTTTTCAAGAAGAAAGTGATACAGAGAAAGTCGTGGGAAACCATAATTTTAAGAATTCAAGTGCAATCAGCTTGAAAAGGCAAAAGTTCAAGATACACAAAGGAAAAAGTTCACAATATCCAGTGTACCAAAACAATACAGATGATTCAGACTTTGAGTTTGAAGTTAGTTTGTGCTTTAAAACTGCAACATAATTTATAGAAACAATTAGAAAGTACTCAAACAAGCAGGGGAAACCTTTGGATGTCAAAAAAAAAAACATTATAGTGATAAGATTCAAGAAATTTGTAATTGTGGATGGGTGATCTATGCTTCTTACTTATCAAAATTGGATAAAATTTTTCAAGTAAAGTCAATAAAAGGTGAACATACTTGTTCTAGGACTCCGAATGCCAAACATTGCACGTGAAAGTTTCTTTCTAAGAACTATCAACACCATATTCGAAGTAATCCTGAGTGGCCTGTCCTTTCCATGCATGAGACCATGAAAATGGAGAATATAATTAATTTGTCAATTTCAAAATTGTACAGAGTTAAGAAACATGCTAGCAAATTGAATGAAAGGTCTGAGTTAGAACAATATGCTAAGCTTTGGGACTATTGTGATGAGATTAAAAGAATAGATCATGCCACCACAATAAAAACCAAATGCAACCATATTTTAGGTACTCCAACACCTACTTTCAAGATATATATATGTTGGGGGGCCTTGAAAAAAGGATTTGTTGAAGGGTGTTGGCCAGTCATTGGTTTTGATGGTACACACTGTTGTTCTCGATACATAAAACGGGTAGTGATTTAGTAAAATGATCAAATAAATTAGTCGAAATACGAAAAGATTAGCCGAGGCGAGAAAACTCTTTCCTTAAGACAATATTGCCCCGCTACAGTGCTTATGGTTATTTGGCAAGTGTCTCCCAAGATACAACGGCTAACTCGGCATATGGGCACTGTCTCCCAAGATACAACGGCTAACTCGGCATATGGGCACTCAAAATCCCGAGTACAACGAACGTTACTTTGTGTCTCAAACTCTCGAATTGAATACGGAAGAAAATATTCTACGAAGAATATTTCCGGGCTAAAGAAGGAAGAATTCCATTGAACAAAATTATAGAATTGAATTGATTTTTATGTTAATATAAAATCAAACATGTGGAGTTTATATTTATAAGTTTCCAATGGTTGTGATTAAAGAACACAACCTTTAGGAAATTAAACAAGTGAAGAGGTGTGGCCACACCTCTTCATATTGTCACACCTATTTGATCAAATAGGTGCATAAAAATATTTTTTTATTTTCATTCAAAAAATAATTTTATTTTATTAAATAAAATTCCCAACGCACACTTGAAGACATCTAGGGGCAGAGTTTTGTGACAGCCTTTGGTATAGATGGCATAATAGTATATACTCTATTGCATACGCCATGGTTTGAAAGAAAACACAAAGTCTTGGAAATGGTTTCTTGATCTTCCAATCCAAGACTTGAATATTGTCAACAATTAAGCAGGGACTATAATGTTTTTTTTTTTGATAAGTAAAGAAAATATATTAAGCACCAAAATCGAAAAAGCCTAAGAGGGGAAATCCCCCGTCACAAAAGCAAGAAATAGGAATACAATTAATAGAAATAGGACCCTCCCATTTGCATACAAACGTCCAAGAAGCAAGGTGATGTGCTGCAAAATTTGTGTTGCAGGAGCAAAAACGAAACTTCCATTTGGGCCAGAGTTTCCAAAACATTATGACTTCAAGAATAGGAGTAACAGCAGTCCAGTCAATGTCCAATGATTGATCGGAGATAAATTTGACAGCACTGAGGGATTGCAATTCAAAGATGACGTTGCTCAGCTTTGCATTCGAGATAAAAAGGCAGGCTTCTTTCACCGCTATAGCTTCAGCTACAAGGGCATCATGGCAGATGTGAGTGCTTGAATGAGCAAAGAGGATGGAACCATTGTGGTTCCTGATCAAAAAAGCACATGAAGCAACTCCATTAACAAGGCTGCAGTCCGAATTAACTTTGAGCCAGTTAAGACGAGGCTTGGACCCGAAGGGGCAGAATTCCTTCCCGTTTTTTATCATCTTTGTCAGTTGTGTGTTCCAGTGAGAGGACGCAGCTCCAGAGAGTTTTGAGAGGGAAACCTGTAAAGGAGGAGAAGGAGATCCATGAGTGACCAAGTTACGTTTAGACCAAATCAAATCCAAAATTATAGGAAAATAAACGAGGAACTCTTCTCTCAAAAGCTCAGAGGGAAGAACCATTTTTACGAAGAATAAGAGTGATCCAATCTTTGAAAGTCAAATTAATGAAAGGCTCCACTCTAAAATTCCATTTGGATGAGAACCATAGTTGCTTGGTAAAATTGCATTTAATGAAGAGGTGGTTTGAAGATTCATCCTCTAAACCACAAAGGGGACACATCAGATCAGTAATGGGAAAGAGAGAATTAAGCTTAGATTTAGTAGGCAGAAGGTCATGAACAATTCTCCAAATGAGGAGTTTGTGCCTATTATGAATCTTGGCACTCCAAATCTTAATCCAAGGGAAGGATGGTGGACAAGAAGTATGAGAAATTCTATGAGCAATAACTGTGAGATAAGTACTCTTTGATGAAAATTCCCCTGACTTGGAGGGGCACCAAAAGAGGGATTTTGGTTTAGAGAAAGGAGAAATTTTAATTTTCCTAATCTCTAGAACCACTGATTGTGGAAACAGCTCTTCTAAAAGACTTATGTTCCATGAGTTTGAACCATCCAAAAAAAGATTTTTCACAAGACCAAAGGCAGGAGAAGGAATGGAATCTGGGAGAAGAGGAGAAGGCTTAAAACCAGGAATAGTAGGAATCCAAGGGTCATCCCAAATAAGAACATTCGAATCAGAATAAATGGAAAAACAGGCCCCTTTGAGTATAAGGTCTTTAGTCTTTAAAATGCTCTTCCAAATCCAAGAGGCATTATTAGGGTTGTCACAATCCTGGAGAAAGTTGGCTTGCCTAAGATATTTGGCTTTGAGAAGTTGAGTCCAAATAGGATCAGGAGCAGAAAATTGGGAAGATGCTAAGGACCAAGAGAGCTTTGAGATGAGAGCAAGATTAGAATTAAAAATCATCCTAAAACCAATTCCACCTGCTGCTTTGGGAAGGCAAATAGCATCCCAACACTTTGGCATAAAAGAGTGACCATTATCATTAACACCCCACCAAAACTTCCTAAAGGAAGCATCAATCTTATAACAAATGGCTTTGGGGAGAAGGAAAACCGACATATGACGTAAAATTCTCAAATTCGGACTCCAAATTGGTCAAAATCGAATTCAAAACCGACCAAAGTGCAGACAAAGCTTCGGACGGCCGTCCCAATTTTGTACTAAAATCTGGGATGGTCGTCCCATGATGCGAAGCTGAGTAGTAGGCTACGAAAATTGAGACGGTCGTCCTAAAATGACCTGAAATCTCAGACAGCCGTCCGAGACCCCGATTCTGCACAGTTTGAAAGTTTTAATTGCACAAGGAAGCTCTTTCCTTTTGATCAAGTCCTAACCAGTATATTAACACAATTCAATGGCAACCAAGGACGACATTTTACACCACAGAACGCGAAGTACGCAGATCGAAGACTCAAGCATAGTTTTTCTAATTAATTTTATTTTTCTTATCGTAAGAATTACGAGTTGCTAAGTCTTTATTTCTACGATTTTATTCGAACCCTATGTGGGATTTGTGAACTCAATTCTATGATTTTACGCAAGTATTAATTTGATTATTTCTTCCACTTGATTAATTGAATGCATGAAGTTTATCTCTTTATGTGCTTATTGTTATTGTTGAATGCATGAATCGGAAGATCGGTTCAACAATTTGAAGTTTAGAACTATGGTAGAAGAGCCTTTGTTGTGTTATCATAGCAATATAGTTAACCTCATAGGTAGCCATTATTGAGATTTGTGCTTTATGGTTTGTTCTTGGATTGAATTGCGGAATACAATAATTTAGTCCTGAATAATAGAATCGTAATACACGCGGAAGTGGGTTATGATTAAATTAACATTTCAGGTTAGTAATCCAAATTATTTGATTGCGCAATTGAGAGAAAATCACATAAGGGGGAGATAAAATCCTAGGCTCGTTTAATTGGACAATATTCGTTTTATTTGTTTATTTTCTTTTGCTTGTTCTTATTTTTATTTTATTAATTTAGTTAATTGTCTCCAAATTCGACTGTGTAAGGTGAGCTTGGTCATAGTTGCGATAATCTAGCGTTTAGAATCAGATAGTTGAATATTTCTCGTCGGATTAATATCCGGACTTAATTGACTACTATATTACTTATACGATACGTGCACTTGCGTGTACATATTTCCACCAACACATGCAGTAGCATGTTTGTTCAATGAAAGAGAGAGAGTAGAAACCTATGTCGAACATTGGTACACAAAAGATACTTTTTTGAAGGCATATAGTCGTCGCATTGAGGCCATTAAGGGCCAAGATGAGTGGCCCAAGTCCCCATTTCCACCACTGGTGCCATAAAAACGAAAAAAACGTGGAAGGCCGGAACTGCATGAAAGAAGACAAGAACCTGAAGAGTTGGTCCAACAATATGGTGATTGATTTTTTTGGTGGTGAAAAGTTTATAACTCTTTGAAATTATTATGTGGTATTTGTTTAAATCGTTGAGTGATGTCATTTGTCTTTAGTTCTTTAAGTAAATTTATTTTGCTAATTGACATGTACTTTTATGGAGTCCGGATTAAGTTATTGGGATGCATTGTCAAGATTTTAAAAAAAAAATTATGCTGAAGAAAAGATGAGAAAAATGAACGTGTCAAACTTTGTTAATGTGAATAGAGAATCTGTGTTTCCACATGAAGAGTTCAATTTGGGTGTGAAGTAGTTTAATGGTATTTTTTATTTTGAAGAGAAAAGAGTCCTGTGATAATTTACTAGGAAAATATAATCAAGTTAAAAAGAGAGGGAAATTAGAATTTGACGAGATTGCCCTTTGTGATCTCCAGAAAATTTGTCTCCCGTCAAGAAATTATGCCGGAATATATAGTGGGGTGCACTTTGAAATTAGTTACGGAAACTTGGGGAGCAAAATGACTTTATTTTGTTTCAAGGGTGCATTGTGCCAAATGCTTATAATTTAATGGTTCAAAGTGGAATTTATCGTTCTTTCGCACACCAGTTCCTAGAATCTACATTAATATTGCTTAGCAGCACTTTATGCCCCCGTTTGGTTGCTAAGATAAGATTAGCCAAGCTAAGTCTATTATTTTATAAGATGTTTGTTATCAAATTTTGAATTTTTTATCTTCCCATTATTTAATAATATTTGATGTTTGGTTTCCTTAACATCAACCCAATTACATGAAATGAAAATGATCGAATTACCCTTTCTTATTGTACATAGTTTTTTCTTCTTCTTTTTAATATTTATATTTTGTTTTCTTTTTTCGAAAAAAATATTTTATTATTAATTTTTCGAATTTTTTTTCCTCTTCAGTTTTTCCGATTTTTTTTTTTTAATTTTCGAAAAAAATTGAAAAAAATATTTTTTTTTTGGAAAAGTAAAATTATTATTCGATTTCTTTTCCCTTTTTTTTCAAAAAAATATTAGTTTTCGAAAAAAAAATATTTTTTATTATTTTTTGAATTATTTTTTCTTCAATTGTTCCGACATTTAATTTATTTTTCAAAAAAGTTTAATAAAATTTCCGATTAAAAATTATATATCAAATTTTTTTTTTCCGATTTTTTTTCGACTTTTGTTTAAAATTATAAAACTAATTTTCGAACCATTTTTTTGAAAAAAATAATATTTTTTCGGAAAATTTGTTTTTTATATTTTTGGATATTTTTTCAGAATTAAAACATTTATCGATTTTTTTCGATTTTTCTTATTTTTTTTATTTTTTTTCGATTTTTTTTATTTTTTGAATTTAATTTATTTTTATTTTATATTTATTATTTAAAAAAAATAATTGAATATTTTATTGTGATAAATAGATGAAAGCTAGAGGAACAGTTTTGTTATTAAGGTATCTAATCATAGCACAATAACTTTATTGGACCGCTCAATGTCCAATTAGTTATCTCCCAATTAACCAAGATAAGCCATGACAAAACTATTTTGGCAGGTCGACCTGGAAAATATTAGGGCTAAGCAAACATCAAACTAAACCTTACTATTTAGTTAATCTTGGCTAATCTTGCCAACCAAACGGGAACTAGGAATACAAACTAGTATTCAATGATATTGATATAAAACAGACTCAATTTTGTAGGGAGAAAATCATAAAGAAAACTAGGTTGTAGAAAATGTTCCAACACCCGAAGCTTTGTGCTCTCAATTCTCTTTAGAAATGGTGAAGAAATGGTGAGAAATGAACTGAATTCTTCTCCTATTTATAGAATTTGAGAGCTCCTTGGCCTGCACGAAAGAAACACACTAGGAGACATAATGGGCTAATAGGATAATGCGTTAGTGGATTAAGGTTTAGTTCCACTTTGCACCCTTGAAATATACAAGTTTGGCACATTACACCCTCAAAAAATAATAATAGCACTTTGCACCCTCAAAACACAATAAATCATTCAAAACGCACCATGTATTGAATAATAAAGGAAATTTTATTTTTCATAATAAATTGTTATTTTCTTGAACCTCCAAACCTAATTTCGAGCGGACAAAGTACGAAAAAATAAAGTGCGAAAAAATAAAAATTACATCAAATTATTTTAAAAAACTATATTTTCTTACAAAAACAATAAAATAAGCTTTTATCACTAAAATATTCGATTGATGGATCTTTTATTGTTACTAGTTGAAAATATTAGGTAAAAATATTTGGAAGAAAATGTGATTTTCAGATAACTCTGAATGATTTTTTTTTCCATAAAATATTTAATTTAAAAAAAATATAATTTTTAAACATGTTGATGAAATGTATTTTTATTTTTGCACTTTATAGATTCAAAACAATTGATGAATAAAAAAAAAATTGACATTTGGCATCCTAAAAAAATATCAACTAAAAATATTAAATTGCATTTTTTAGCT